>VXBO01002383.1:401320-448355 GCA_013400135.1 Rhinoptilus africanus
CCGCGGATATTTGCGCGTCCAGGTTTATTTCGGGCATGAGGCGGGAAGCGCGGTGTGGCAGGCGATGGAGCGCCATACGCAGTCCGGCACGGCTGCGCACCTCTGCCACATACGGCTCCTGAAATACCACCCGCTGCTGCTCAACGCCAGCACAACCTTTGGAAAGTTACTGCCTAACCTTAAAAATTCTGCCGTTGCGCGAGAAGGGATTGTTAGCAGAGGTTTTTGGTTTTGTCAACTAGGCCTTTATTACGATTTCATTTTTGATTTAAGGTAAACCATCTCCCCTCAGCTCCTTGTGGAGAAGATGAAAAAGCAGGATGAGGCAAAGAAGGAGGAATATAACTCAGTTTTTGTCCCCTTCCTGGGGCTGCACTGGGGACTTCTTAACCTCCCCATGCTTTATATGATCACATAAAATAACTCTCTGTGTAACAACTCAAAATGTTACAGGTCTACTGGTGCCCTTGGTTTTTATGATTCGGATGTAAAAAGCAAATGTAATTCCTAAAATGAGCAAAGAACCAAAATGCCATGTACATTTTAAGAAGTAATGCCCCAAATTCCATCCACAAGCAGCTTTGCGAGGAGCAAAATTAAAAGCAATGAAGTCTGCCAAACATCAAAGAGGGAATTTTTATCACTGTATCCCAAACTGAATGATTACTTCACTACTCCGGTTAAAAATAAACACAGGTTATTAGGGCTACATCAGCAGGTATTTATTAGGTCTAATTTTTTTCTGTGGTAGAAGTAACTAAATGAAAATGCAAGATAACAGTACAGAGCATATCCTTTAAGGATGTACATGCTGCCATAAATCATACTACACTCTCAGAGAAAGTCCGACTCTGTTAAGACAATGGGAATCTGGCTATTGTTACCAGCCGGATTAAGGTTCGACTGTACGTAGTCTCCAGGCAGCACCTGATGGCGTGCCTTACTATCCTTGGTGAGCACCCACCGATGCACATGACTCAGCCCACCACACATTCTAGCAGACCTTCTGTGAGTTTGGGCTAAATAACAGCGCACAAGTCCTATTTTCGGTCTTACCAAAGCAGCAAGATGCGCAATAGATTTTCTCACGACGACGTTTGCTACCCGACGGGCTCCATCTGGTGGCTTCCCACACCTCACCATCGCAGGGCTGCGGCTACACGCTCTACGGTTGGGGAAAAGTCCTCCCAAATGCGAGAAGGGACAGCTCTGTCTGGCTGTATTCTCCTGTACTGGACTGTGTATTCTGGATGGATTTGTCACTGTAATTCTAGCGTGTATTTATGCATTTCAACATCCACTCTTAACAAATAATTGGTACCCGGGGTAACGCATTTTAAATTCTAGGAGCTGGTGGAGTGAGAGCAGCTCAAGGTGGTCCTGCTGCAAACTGGATCCTGTCAATAACCTCACTCCATTCCCTGCAGTATACTGGGCTCTTTTAAGTACTATTGTTATTCCTATATTGTAGTTCTCTTTGTCCTCTTTATCAGCATTGATTCACTATTTAATTTCCTTTATCAGGATGTTTTACATCTTTTTCCTATTCAGGTTACTAGGTACTCTATACTTTTAAAAATCAAGAGCAACAAAAAATTCCCTTTCGCCCCCCAAATCCTCAGGTTGTCTGCCAAAAGCAAGCAAGCATCAGGAATAACCTACAACAATGGCGCACTGGCATTCTGGTTTGGCAGATTTCTGTCAAGTCCTTTCCTAACATACAGCAGAACCCAAAATAACTACAAGCCGGTTCAGCATGTCCTCAGCGTGCTGGGTTCACTGCATATTTTCACAGCTTTTGACACACTAGGAGACAGGCCAAGGGGCGTCAGGAGCAATTTCAGCTGGAGAAGGGCTGTTGCTATCAACAGAATGATTCATTCTGGCTTTCAGCTTGCTCCTTACAGAGTCTTGAGAAAATGCCCATCAGGAGCAGGGTCAGTCTGGAGAAACTGTCCAGAAATACCTGATGCAATTATCTGAAATACCTATTATCTTCACAGGAAACATGACAGATTTTTTTAAGATGAGGCATTTAATCTTCTTGGACAGAAAAAAACCTGTTTTGCTAAATTTTCTTCTGTGCCAGAGATTCTCAGAAAAAAACATGAAGAACAGGCAACTGTATGGGACAGACTTAGTTTTATTGTTTCATCTAGTTGCACTTCCCCCTCCCTAAAATATTTAAATTTCTTAGTATCACTATGTTATGGCTTGAGAAAAACCGTAACAATTTATTGTTGTTTAGACCATTATTCGATCACCTGATGACCCCTCCCCACCTGGAAAGGGGAATTGGGGAAAGCAAAGGAAAAAAAGGGTTGAAATATAAATAGATTTAATAGGATAAGACTAAATAATTAACAATATTACTAAAGAACCAGTATTAATCCTGATACTAATATAAGATATACAAGAATTATACTCAGCCAATTCTATCAGCAGGAGGCTGTGCGCTCCCAGCAGGGGACAGTAAATGTCAGACACTGTGAGCCAACGGCTTTGTGAGGAAGGGAAGGGATCAGGGGTTCCAGCACCAGGGCAAGGAGTTTCTCTGGACTGCTGCCATGGAGGGAGAGAGAAACTACGCAGCAAACTTTTTCATTTATGTATAGAATGTGAAGCTCATGGTATGAAATAATCCTGTTAGCCAGTCTGGGTCGAATGCCCAGGCTTCGCTCCTCATCTCTGTACCTGGCAAGGCCTGGAAACACTGAGACTTTGAATCCCACATAGCCTAGCTGGCTATAAAGTAAATATTTTCAGAAATTCAGGCACTAGAGTCTTCCAAAAGTGGAGTTTTCCCCAGCATCAGAAGAGAAATTAGTCCTGTGTCGCTCAACCCAGGACACATTATGGCAGGAAAAATAAAACATGCAAAACTTGAGGCATGTGCAAGTAATATAGATCTATTTGCCCAAGTTTGCAAAGCACCTAAGAATATTCATGAGATTTCCCTTTCGTGTCAATGCGTTAACTTGGATACGGGTGAGGCTGGTTTAATTTACAATGCTACATCAAAGCAAGAGGAAAACAAGAAAAAGGAAGAAAAGTCATGTGTTGCCCAGAACATGTGATGGAAGTGGTCCACAGAGAAGAAAGGGGGTGGAAGATGTAAAAAAGCAGGTTTCTAATCGTGTCCAAACTTAGGAGGGTAAGAGATTTCCATCAGTTCCCCATAAGTCTGGGAAATCCTTTGCTGCAGTGAAAAAAAGGTGCTTTGCTTATCCCTGTCTAACATCTAGGGCTCTAGATAAAGCTACAGCTCTCCCTTGACAGTGCAATTCCCCGCCATGCGGGCTCCCACAGGGTCACAGCAGTAACAGCATCTGTTCTGAAAGAGTCTGCCATTTCTGCTTCATATTAGAGTTATAATTTGAACCTTCCCTTCTTGACAACACCACAGTTTCATAACTTCTGCATTCCTCATATTACACTCTGGATTGCCAAGAAAACGGGGAGCTTCACAAGATCACACAAGGAAAAACCTATACTGGAAGAGAAAATGAATATAAAAGTAATGCTCTAGTATTTGCCTCCTTAAACAGAGCCACTTAGTAAGGGAAATTTTGCAACTGCAGAATGGCTGTTTAAAAGGAACGACCCTTTCTCCAGAGCTCTGTGCAATGAGAAAAGGAAACATTTCTAAAACCAGGAATGTAACTCCAATTTTTACCTATTACCACTCTTCACCTCTGCACATGCAGGTGTAAATAATAGAGTAAAAATGACCAAATCGCTACAGGAAGACACAACAGCAGGTTACAGAGATCCGCTACAAGCTAAGCATATGCTTGATGGCAAATCTTTTCCCCATTTCCTACATTAGAAATTCATCAGGGTCTGACTTCTAATTGAATGCAAATAAAGGATATAACAGGTTTTTGCATATGAAGTGAAGATATAGAACATCTGTCTCTTCACAGCCTTTCAATGTACCTTATGTGACATTAAGCAAAGAAGAGGTTTGCCTCATCAGCTTGTAGGAAACGGTGAATTTAAAGAACAGTGTGACTGAACTAAATCATTCCACCGTTGCTGTAAAAGGTGATTCTTTGATCTCCCCGCGCACTTCTAGGTGATAAAATGCCAAGTTGGGCAAAATCAGTTTCAACACCACAAAAGATGGACTACTGGTGCAGAAGGTCACAAAACAGTATTAATTGCCTTATATCAGCTGTCTTGAAAAATGATCAGAAAATATAGGCTGGCACTTTGGAGTAAAGCACACTAACAGCTTGCTTGCACAGTGCTCGCTAGCAGTAAGACGTTTAAGGCATAACCTTAACTGCAAATGGTATACCTATCTTCTGCTCTTTTAGACTCATATCACAGTAGTCATTTATGCTGTTTTTTTGCTTCCTCGGCAGCCTAATTCAGTAATTATGTTTACTGTACAGAGTAGCCATTTTGTGACCTTTTCAGAAAAAAAAGCTACAGCAAATCTGAATTCAGTGTCCTGATATTAGCTCACACGCTTATATGTTACAGCATGCATTAACACTGAAGTGGAAATAAAATCCTGGTTAAAGAATAGCTACACAAAATACCTGAAAGGCTTACAGAGAAGAGCTAAAAAACCAGACAATCTACAACCACTTCCTCCACTCCTCACACTCCTGCAGAATGTATCTAACAAAAAAAGTGCATCCGAGATTTCTTCAGCCCTCTAATTAAAGTGGATGCATAAAGTAGACAAAGTTCAAAATCAGATCTAAAATGCATATTGCAAATTCAGTTAAGGAACAAAGCATTCCAGTATCAAGGACGGCAGTATGATATTTGAAGGCATATGGAATAACATCAGTGATAGATTTCCATGCTCAATACTATTCAGTAGTATGAGAAGTCTGTACCATAACCTGGTGTTTGAGGAACCTTAGAATATGTAATTCTGGCCCCAGACAAACCGTACTTTGGAGACGCAAAGAGTAAGCACCAAGAAGCTGCCTTAAAGCCCATCAGAGTCAAGGGTCCTTGGCCAACTTCACTTCCAACCTTCCACTGACTTCATGGCTACTGAATACGAGCCCAAATTTTACAAAGCTGTTAGCCAAAGTTTCCTGTTGTTCTGGGAACAAAGGACAATTCTCTCCAGCCTTCTTGGGCCTGACTTCTGATAACGTGGCAGGGAGGAGGGGAGCTTGCAGTCAGCTAGGCAGTCGGGTGGAAGGGAGGAGGCCAGTTTGTACAGATTGCATTGCTGGATTTTCTTTTCTCATGTGATAGGCTCAGGGCAAGAAGATGGAAAGGTGAGTTTGAATCACTCTGGAATGATGGACCGGATTCAAAGCTTCCAGAAGTCACTGCAAATACTCAACTGAGTTACAGTGTGATTTTCAGACTTACACAGTTTAGCATGTTATATTTTAACCCTGCCTCCTGGGCCACCTCACTGCTTCACTCGCAGTCCCAGGTGTGTCAGGCATTATGTGATCCCAAATGGTATGGGGCTACCACAGCGTTCTCTAAAGAGCTATTGCCAAGCTAAATGAAGAGCAGGGCAGTGTTTGTACTAAATTTCTATTTGTCCTGTAACGTGATCTAGACTTTGGAAACAAAAAGAACTGGAAACTCTTTATGAACTACAAAGAGGCCCTTTGGTGGCTTTCTGCAGACCTCAGTTTGGGAATCACTGCCTTAAAAATGTCATAAATGACTGTCTCGGGAGTAAAATGATGTGTGCTCAAAACTGGTAACAGGCATAACTTAGGAAGAACAGCTAACGCCAAATGGCTTTACCTACAACAGCATGCATGTACACAATGACGAGGCAAGTGCCACTGGAGAGGGGGCACCGACCAAGCAGATGACTGAATGCTACGAAGGGAAAGAACCGGGCAGCCCCTTCTCTATGGAAGTTCCAGGGGATCTTTCATTCTGCCCTAAGTAGACAAGCATTCAGTTCTCAAAGGTCTGTTGAAAAGACTCACAGCAGGATGTGCCAATCTATACCATGGAAGAATAAAAGGCTAAGATTTTGCTGCAATTAGAATAAACAACTGTCCTTAATTTCTGTCAAACAGTAGATGCGTCCCTTTGCTAGTATTTGAAATGTGTGTAAAATGTTGTTAGGGTACACATCCACAGCCAGCATTATTACTCTTTTTTTCATCCTACGTTCCCATCATGCCTCGTAGAAAAATCCATGGGGGACGAAAGATAACGCCGAGTCCAAACCCTGAGAACAGAGCCCCATGAAAGCAACAAATTATAAACTCTACTGAAGAGATTTTCTTCGGAAAGATCACAGGTCTCATGCGTTAGTCATGGCCCGTTCCTCTGCCAGCAGGTTCAGAGAGAGTGATCTGTGAGAGCTAAGTGATTTCTTTCAAGTAAGCTGCTCACGATGACTACAGAAACCTCAAGGATTACAGTGCACAAACAATGGGAGAAAAGCCGCTTCAAATAATACACCCAGACAATGGAGTTGCCATTATGGTTGCAATGCAAAATATGGACAGGGATTTAAATGAAACGGGTGATATCTGTGTACTTTGGAGGGCTCACGTGTGCCAAATTTGGCAGCGTGAGTGTTCATAGCGCTTGTTGCTCCACCCCTTGAACAAAGAGGCTAAACCCCATATGTGCAGGAGTTGGTAGAGCACAAGCAGTTTTGCTAATCACACTGCATGCAAAAGCAAAGAGACAAAGGAAACTAGTAATGCTTAGACTAGCATTGGGGAAATAATTAAGCATGAATGAAATATTGTATGTGGATTTGAAATGAATGTTCTTGGAAACAATTGTGCTGTTTCAGTTGTGCTGCTTTCCCCCCTAAGTTTCACAAAGTAATTTGCATGTCATTTAAATAAATACCATAAATTATTGCAAACTTTTTGTTTTTATTTACATAAAACAAAATGCTCATTTCCATTATTGTTTGGATTACCTGACAAGGGTGAAATGCAGAGGTCTGAGAGGACGCTTGCCTTTCCCTAAAATATTACAGATTTCTCATGCGTGAGCGAGCCAGAAAGCAGGACCTCATCCTTTAGCTTTGCCTTACCCGGGGCAAGTAACGCTCTGGATGTGTACCAGAGACACAGGATCGGATCTCCCAGTTGAGCCAAGCTGGAGCTGCAACTGGTGTAGGGCACTGGTACAGGCTGCCTCGCACCTGTCGGGGCTTCATGGCCCTTTGTGAAAATAACAGCAGCCTCGGCACTGCTTGTCTGCTGGCCAAACCTGCTGGTTTTTCTGGGATAGCTTAGTTCTTTGCAGCTTAAGCACACGAAGTGAACAAGCAACAACGCTCCAGGCATACTGAACCTGCACAAGCCGCCCGAGTACTGGGCAGCACCTGCAGCGGATCCTCGGTACAGCTTTTGCACGCCGGGAGGGGAGGACACTGGTAACTTGCATTTCTCTGACAAATTCTCTGTTTCCCTTTGAGAACTCATATGAGTTCTTCAACCACCATAACTTACAAGGCCTACCCTCTTCTCTGATGCTCATTTTGTTTTCACTTGCATTCAGTGTTATCCACATGTTACCAATTTGATTTCATCTCTGATAAATATCTGCCCTCCTTCTTGACTATTTAATTACACTTCTTTCTCAGAGTCCTTCTCAAACCTGCTTTCTCCTCTCACCCCACTGGGCGGTCAACAGCAGCCAAGTTGGAACCCTTGACATCCTGCACATTCAGACAATTAGAAAGAAATTACTGATATACAGAAGTTCAAAAAAAGGTGAGTGCAACGTAGCCTAAAAAGTTAGGAAGGTGCACATCCCTCTGCAGGATCATAATGGGCCTGCTGGCCCCTGAAAAATAAATATAGTAATGTCACCTGAAAAACCAAGTAACCTAACCATCTGCAAAAGAAGAAACTGAATAACTAGCATACAGTTTAATGTTCTAGCTTTAAGACACTAAATGATTCTTCAGTTTCTGACTGAGGAAGACTGCCTGCAGGTCTCCTCCACAACGCTTGTGTTTAGATCTGGTTGCTCCCTCCAGTCGCAAAGGGAACCCAACAAATATTCTCCTCTCTTCTCACACAACCCTGGGCTCCTTTTCCCCATGGTCTGTTGTAAAACATGTCCAACATTACAGACTGCAAACCAGATGAAGTCATTATACAGATGTTCTTTTCACAGAAGGGAATCCTGTAGTCTCAGTCCTGGACTTTGCTTAGGGGAGTCCTAAGATTTCCTTCACCACAAAAGAAGTAAAATTGACTGGGTCTAACTTCATGATTTCCAGTTATCACTAGGGTGTGCTGTAGATCATGAAATTTCAGTAAAGCACAAGTAACAGGGAAAAATCTATTTGCTATACTAAATATTTTAAATTCATTACAAACATAGAAGCAACTCAACACTGACTCAAATTCCTTTTAAAAATACATACACACTTAAGTGTGTAATGTAACACCTTAACAATTTAAGCCACTTTTGTTACACAGGCTTGGTAAACATGGTGTGGTACACAATGGAAAACTTACTAAGTCAGGCAGATAATCAGACACCTGAAGTGCACACAGAGAGCTAAAATTCAGGCATGCAGTCTGGTGGAATTAAAAAAATGGAACTAGAATCAATAGCCATAACAAACCAGGTAACAAGCAGTAAGGGACTCTTTGTGGAAAACTTCCTCTGAAAACAAATTATGAGACTATTTAAGTCACTGGAACTCACAAGGGTAAGTCTTGGGAATGCAGAGTCAGGGGCTGAACAGCAATTATTTATACCAATTAATGCATATAAACAATGGTGCTGAAATTCCCAGTGAGGATAACAGTAGAACTGAACCACAGTTATCACAGGAGACTGCACCTGTCAGGTATCAGCTCTTAGATCACAGCTGCCCAGCACGGAGTGACACCAGGAAGGGGACCGCAGCCTCTGGCAGAAGAAAAGCATCAGCTCCCAGCTCTGGGCTTCCCCCCACTTCCAGCCCCTGCAGGAGGTGGGAACCCTTGCGACAACCAACACCCCACCGGCTGCTCACCACCCGGGAGGAAGCATCTTCACGCTCTTGCACCTACAGCCTTCAGCCTAGGAAAGAAACATCTATCCTGACACCCTGTCCTTCAGCGCCCATCAGCTCCCAGTGCAGTCACGGAGTGGTGGTGGGATAACGAACCCAGCACAATACGCATGCTGAATCAGAAGAGTTTAAGCACATGCTTAACTTTAAGCATACATTCACACCAACAACCACAGCCACAAATGCAAATTTAAAAAGAAGCACCTATTTAAACACGAACAATAGCTTCAATGGTTTACTGCGCCGAGGCCCCAACTGTCAAGACACATCCAGTATGCCATAGTTAGCGGTAACAGCAAACAGAATTACCAAGTGATGCTTCAGCAGGCTGTATGAACTGAGTTTGGTCGTCTTACACCATGAGCCACGTATTCATTATTATAACAATTTGTATTACTATTTGTAGCATCTAGGGAACCCCAATCAGGGCTCTATTGTGTTACAGACTGTACAAGCACAGAAAAATAGGATAGCTTTTATAATGAGTACATCACAAGCCCCACTACCATAATTAACATTGATTAGCATCAATGCAAACAGCATGGGAAGACCAAGATTGAGCCGGTTTGGGAGCTGAGGTACTCTCTCACCCTTTAAGGTGGCTCCTCCGGTTCCCAACTGCAGAACAGAGGGGAGGCTGTTTCACTGGGGAAGGCTGCAGCCTCCAGCGCTCCCAGTTAGCAGCTCCCATGAGCGCATTCCAGGACACGGGATTCAAAGAGGCATCTTTGTCACTTACTAGTCCAGTCTCTATCACAGGAAACTACAACACACAACCCTATCAAGAACCATTACAAACCAGTTAAGAGTGCTTTCTCTTCCTACCCAGGGCATACACCCCTGTAAATGTTGCTCAGGTTGGCTGAGACAGCTGGACTAATACCATACAGCTTCATGCAGCAACCTGAATACTAAAGAAAGACTGCTATTTACTGTCACAGGTCAGTATTGGTCTGGAATGGAATGGCTTGAATGGATGTAAAACAAGTACCAGAGTCAGACTTTCAGAGTACGTAAATCAACTTGAGTCAAAACACCAGTACCAAGCCTGCTGCCTAATGCCTGAGTGGAGTATCTTCCTCAAGCCCCTCTGCCCAGCGTTTGTTACCCTTCCCCAAGACCATCGTGAAGCTCTATGACTGCAACCACCACCATCAATTCTGATCAACAAGGACAGCTGGCAACCTCCAATCTACTAAATGTATTAGAAACAGTTCCAAAAAAAGACAAATCCACTTTAAACGACATCTCAAAAGTGTGACCTTAACGGACATGGGATGTGGAGCTGCATGCAATAAACTTCCTCCTTCCAATACACAGCCCTTGCTAGATCTGCAACTGTCATATGCATCTTCTCATCCCAGGCCCATGGCATTTTCCCAGGTTTCCCCTGGATACTAAAGCAGTTTTTCCTTTCCAACTGTAGTAAAGAATGTCGACAACTCTCTAACGCCAGCAAAAAGAGATAACATTTTGCAACTAATATTATGAAACTACAGGGTTGAATATTTTGATTGTGTTAACGAAAGTACTGTCATTAACCAAATGAGATTCAAGACCCCAAACTTTACTATGAGCCGTCCTCTCCCCAAAATGTTTCCGCACGTTTTTATTGCACAACCTAATGAAATACAGCCACCTTGAACTACACTGTCACATCCAGTACCATGGAAAATATAGCCACAGAAAATACATTCACACTAGGAATTTTGTTCAGTTCTCCATGACATCGCTCATGTCATAACCTAACCTGCAATCTGGTGTGTCTTCAGCCTTGGTGCATGTCTCAAGAATTCTCACATGCATTACACCGAACAGGTATGTAAATATTTGCAGGATTATACTGTAACCACAATTTCAAATGCAATTGAGCCACATTTACATGCTCTACTGTAGTTAGGTTCCAGTGTTTTGCTACTTTTTGCTGTTCTGGTAAAGTATCTTCATTTAATTTTTTTTTTAATATACTTCCTACAATTTCACTCACAGGGAAATGAAAGATAATTCTATAAAGCCTAAAAATAAACTTGGATCTGCTAAAAAATTCATCATTTCATTCCCAGGCTTCCACCAGCTGGGCTTGTCTGCTTTAGGTTTGACACCCCTGAGAGCTACAAGCATGACTTATAAAGATGAGCAAGTTTACATGAGAATGATGAAGAGATCCATTTTTTTTAAACTTTGCCAAAATACTGTCTGGGGCACTTATTACTGGAAGACATTTATTTTTGGCAATTTCTCACTCACCTTTAATACTGTACTTATGTTATTTGCAAATTTGGAGAGGTAATGTCCAAATACATACGCTTCTCCACATGTGCTTCTTTCAGGTTTGCTCATTACATTCATTAAAGTATGTAATTCTCAAGGATCTACTGGAGATACAGTGAATACCCCCTGAACACCAGTTAAGAATAAACCTGTAATGAGAATAAATTACACACACGTATCAATTGCTACAAGTCCTGTAAGGAGTGAGACCTTTCTACATAAACATCTGCTACAGAATTAACTCTGAAACATTAATAAAAGCCCTCCCCACCCAAATCAAACAAAGGAAGGATAACAGTTACCCCATCAGTTAAAAGAATAAACCTTTTAAATAAATAAATTTGTGCTACACCAATTTATGTCACTGTGGTACTTAAGGCGAAACCTTTTAAAGGAATAGATTTACTGTGCATACAGATCTCCACTGGGTATGTGTAATTATGCAAAGGAAAGGCATTACTTTTAAAGTGGATGAATGGCTGATACTTTTTGATTTACTGCTCGAAACAGAAAAATGGTAATGGCATGAAATAAGCATTTGCAAAACCGTTTTGGCAGACGGAAAATGTTTGATTTACCTAGGGCATCCATCAGGTTCTATATTTTAGATCAAAGTAGATAAATGGAAAGGCAAATGGATATTTGGAAAAAAATCTACTGCTTTTCTGTCAGCCCTGCAAGTAAGTTAAATGTTTGGAGGGGGAAAAAGCCCAAGGCTCTCTGGATGGGAGGAAGTCATGATTCATCACTGCTCTGGCAGCTATAGCTTTCTCTATTTACCTGGAAAGGTGAGAATTGCATGGAAGCAGTTATAACTCTCATTCTGGGCCTGATTCTGAGAGGTGACTTGAAGGTGGCTGGCAAAGCTCAACATTTCCACCCAAAACTGGAAATGGATAACATCGACCCTGGGTCACATTTTCCTCTAAACTCCAAGTTGCTCACTCTCTTTTTCTCTCCTCTTCTGGCTTGAATTCACGTTGGTGAAGAAAATATGCTCCAGTCAAGACACACACCACACCCAAAATGGAAACCCACTGCCTTCTCAGACCCTTTTGAAATCTGTGCAATAGGAAAGCACACTGAAGGTAGGGTAAGGCTTACTGGGCAATTATCTGTGACAGATCAGGAGACTGAAGAACTGAAAATCAGCTTCTTCCTATGGCAGAATTCTTCCTGGAGAATCCCAGTAAAAAGTGGGATTTCCAGGTGTGCCACGATCCTGTTCTGAACTCCTCTTATACTGAAATGCATCACCAGGAGCTGTGCAGCGCCTGCATTGTGTCCAACTCATAAAGCATCACTAGACCTGTGGTACATGTGTTGCACAGATGGTCTGAACGTGCGCAGTTAATCCAAAATGTTTGGGACACATCCAATTTGTTGTGCTTGTGAAAATGCACAGGAGGGCAGATGCACACGAGCCCCAGCCATATCGGATTTACTGCAAGCCTGCACACCATGTGCAGTGGGCATTTCCAGTACGTGTCAGATTTGCTATACATGCATGGTAGAAAGGATTTGTTCACGTGCCGAGAAAAGGCTGGGCTCACTAGACATCTGGAAATATTGACAAACATAGACAATGCTTGAATATAACCTCTCAACAAAATGTCTAGCTGGGGAAGGATGCGCCTGGAGAAATTCAACATACGTCCCTCTGCCCAGTCAATCAGGAAATGAAGCTGAGTAGTGTACGGCCTTTCCAGCTCTCTTCACATCACTACGAACATGGTCAGCAAATCTATCAGCTATTTCTGCATCCATTTATTCTATGGAAGGGTTGCCCAGCTCTTAAGAGACCAAAGATCAATCAAAACTCATGTCTTTTGCCCAGATCAGTAAAAAAGGCAGCAGGACTTATAATTACACAAAAAAAGAGAGCTGGCTGCTCTCTAGGATACTCATTTCATACATTTATCATAACAAAATCAGAAGGTATCTGCTCCTGATGACTTACATGGCCTGTATTTTTAACTCAGTAGCTTATCCTTGACCACTGCAATACTGGAACAAGTTACCCAGAGAGGCTGTGGAAACTCCTTCCTTGTAGGTATTAAAAACCTATCTGGACAAGATCCTGAGCAACCTGTTCTAGTTGACCGTGCTCTGAGACGGGGGGTTGGACTACATGATGCTCTTTCCAGTCTTCTCTGTTCTCTAATTCTGTGCTAAAGATCTTTCCCTTCAGTTTTGTAGATGCACTTGCCTTCCAAGAAGTAATTCATTGATCATACCTCTACCATAAGCCATGGTTATCGCTGCATACATAGAGTATAAAGATGCTGCGTTTGTGGAGTGGCACACAAATCCTCTGCAGTGATCTGCAGTTATCAACAAAAAGCAAACAAAATGTATGAAGATTTACCAACAAGAGAGACCAAGAAGGATGATGCTAGTCCCCTTCTGCATTCTAATATCTGCAATGGATTCAACAGCCTTATGTATAAGCCTTCACATACACAAGCTCCACAGACGAGCTGAAAGCCGACGCATCTTCAGACCAGGCTCAGCAAGCAGCACCCAGACCCTTGGTGCCTACACACCCTCCAACCTTCCCTCCCCTCTCCCCAAGCTTATCTTTAGTCATGTCCCTCTGACACAGCAACGCTGCGACAGATTTCCACATACATAAACTCTTAAAATCAAGACTCAAGACCATAAGACCATCAAACACAGGATGCATGTACACCTATACCAGTGTTCAATCTGGTTCACATCCAGGGATATCTGAAAGTTATACACTTTGTAGAAAGTCACTGAAAGCTTCCACACAAGGAATAAAATAAGTGTTAAAATATTGAGCCAGAAGTAAGGCCAGACTGTATTTCTCCTCCTGTAATAAATCAGCACTATATGTATATATTAAACCCAATCCCTTGATGTGTCCAGTTTCAGTGATAAAAACTTAGAGAGCAGGGCAAAAGTTATTGGGTAGAGATCGATATGCTTGCTTGTTGTCCTTGATTGGCAATAATGCGAAATTTTCTCCTTGACTGTAAGAGGCGCTTTTGTGATTTGGGAGCATAAAGAAATTCTGTACTTGACAGATTTATATAGTAGGAATACGCTAATGTCCTTTGACCCGCTTAAGAATAAATACGACCTACCAAATTGTCATTTTTATGGGTATTTACAACTGAGGCACTTTGTAAACCTAAGAACTAATATTTCCCAAAGGAAATCTGTGCTCTCGAATCTTGATAAATTATTGAAAAATACAAGCCACTACCAGCCCTACAAATTTTCTCTTCTATTTCTCCTGTTTTTAGTTACATAGGAGTTGTCAAAGCAGATTGAACCACTGATCTATTTCGCTGGGTATGTTGCTGCAGCCATGGCTAATGCTTCAGAGGAATCCTCTAATATTTTCTGCTATTTGATCAAGGCAGTGTAAAAAAAAATTCTTTCCCAAAATGAAGGTTTTCAGTGTCCGATTGAAATATTAGTCATATAATTCTTTAAGCTCTCAAATTACTACTAGAAAAGTATTATAAACTATCGTTTCCACAGCTCAAAGGCCATCAGCTGCATTTGCTCTCATGAATGCTTCAGTTGATCCTTTAAACAGACAGTACAAGGAGTAAAATAAGCCATCCCAGTTCAACCAAACTCCAGTGCTCACCACCTCTTGGGCGTAGTGCAGGTAACTCCTTAAATTTAATAACTCGCTACTAGCCAACTACATCCCTTGTTTCTTAATTCTGCAGGCCAGGTGACCCAGGAAGCCTTCACTTGATTGCTGTATCTCAAGTCCACTTCATCTCACTTGCCACATAAATTTCTTCCATCACCTTTGTGCTGTCTCTGCCCACAAAGGCTTTCAGAAAAGACAAAGTAACTACCCACAGAGGAGAGATGGAAACTAATGAGGTGAGGACCTCTGCCCTTCAGAATCTTCCACTGGAAGATGACAGCTATACTTCTATAGCTCGGTATTAAGGAAACAGCATTTTTTGACACAAACCTGATTATTAATATTGTCATCCATAACAGAATAATTGGAAGCTATCTCCTTTTATCCTTATTCTCCAGCTGAAAGCTGAAAAAAAGTCAACACTATTCAGGACATTATCTAGGAGATGAGACTTGCAGTATTTTTCCAGCAGAAGCTCATTGTTTCTCTATTTTGGTTATATCCCTGTACAACAGTACAGATCCTCTCAAAGACTTTCAACACATCAGATTTTGACTAAAGCATCATGACGTGGCACTCATCTCTACTTTTACTCCATTTCTAAGGGCAGCTGCTTTTCTATTTTTCTTGGCGCATCTGTGGACAACAAAATCTTTTCTCTATCACAAGAATGTCTTCATTAAGTCAGTTTCTGCCTTCAGCTTATTCTTAGTCTTCTGCATACTATAATCTATGTATATGCACAAGAAAGGCTTGAGAGGCAAACTGAAAAAGCAGGAAGCTGGAATAAACAATGAGGCAGGAACTGCAGGAAGTTTAAGCATCTTCTCTTGCCCTTACTGTGCTGTCTCCCTTTTCATCCTCGTTTACTGTTGAATTTGGGATTTCTCCTACATTTGTATGAAACATGATTTCAATGTCCTCTGTTTCATGACCTCATTTTGATAGCAGTATGATATGGCACAGCTAATACAGTGACTGCGGCACAAAGTCAAATCATTTTGAGTTTAACTACTATCCTGAACATTTAATTTCATATAAGATTTGGCAAATTTAGATATTTAAAATTTCTTGTACACTTAACTTATACTTGTACACTTAATATTGTTCACTGAGTAATATAAACGTCCTAAATACCCATCAGGTCCCACCCCCTACACTGGATATTCCACCTCCCTTTGCCTAAGTAGTAGGACAGAGTAGAAGTTGCATTTTAATATAAAGAACACAGTGATCCACGCAACCAAACAGCATCTCTGACCCATTCATTTCAAGGAGAGTCTTTTGGAAAAATAAATTATGAAAGACTTACATTTGCTGTCTGACACTGAATTTACTTTGTTAAACAATGAAAATTTGACAGTGACAGGGAAGAGGGAAGTTAAACAGAAAATAGTAGTTTCAGCCCAAATGAGCAAAATCCCTTTTTGACATCTTGAAAGAAACTTATGTGTTAATAAGATCAACAGATTTTTAATCAAGATAATTACCCTCACACATCTTTTCCTATCCTCAAGTGTTTAACAAGAAACATCTTAGGCTCTCCTTACCTTTACTACTTCTAAAGCTTCAAACTGTAAGCAAAGAAACAGACTATGTTGCGAATTGCAACCCTTTTGCCTCATGGGAAAGACTTTCCTATTTGCATTGCAGAAAGCCTTCTTTTTTCTCCCTAAAATTATCTGTGCATTTAAACATTGGGGTGAAAAAGCTCTCAACATTTCACCAGAAACCATCTGGCCTTACTTTTAGTTCAGCTGCTGCCTCTGCTTCCTCCATTTGCTGCAGACCCAAGAGGCTGAGGGGAAGGAGCGGTGGTTCTCTGACCACGAGCAAAGCCCAGGGGAGAGGGACCCGTCGACGAAGGCTGGAATAGCTCAGTGCCCCAAAGGCACCAGTCTGAGATAGCGCATAGTAGTAACTTTGCCAGGTGAAGAATAATCCCAGGCAAGTATTTGTCTAGATCTGTCTAGACCTGAGTGAGTGAGCGTCAAAGTCTTTGTGACAGATGAAGTTAGGAATACGAATGCAGTCATGCACCACTTTCAACTTAACATTGACCAACTATGGACTTTTCTACAGAAGATTCCTAACCAGTCACCACGTGAGAACACTGTTACTGAAGTTATTAATCCCAACCCAGGTCTTTAACAGACATCCTCAGAGAAATAGGCTTTTCATTCCTAAAACAAATATTCAATGGATCAAATAATTCTTGTCACTAACAGCCAAGCAATAGTTAAGAATAGGGGGAAAAAAAATGGAGACAAGTTCCATAATGCCTCAACATGAACAATTCCTTGCAAGCCCCAGTACAAGCACTGGCTCTTATAAGAGCAGGGAGTTAACTGTAGGTTTCCCTGGCACCTCTAAAGCAGGAATCCAGCTCTGTCTCTCTCTGCAGGATTTTAAATTCTGATGGTATTTCTGCAGTGGGGACCACAGAGTGGAGGAGAGGGTCAATTCTACCACATGCCATGGCATTTTAGCCCACAAAAATAGTTATCTCAGCCCAATTCTCCATCCTTTCTGGAAAATATATCATTCAGGTTGCATGGAAAAGCATTGCAAACACACAACAAAAATGCCACAGACAGTTCTGTTCCTAAACTCAACTCCTAAAGTTCCTCAGCACAGCAAACACTGACCAGATGTTAGGGCAAAGGCGCAGGAAGGAAGTGAAGCTTTAAGCGAAGTAAGTGAAACCTTTAATGGCTTCGTTTTGAAGGTACATACATATAAATCTGCTTGTAAACCAAAGAGCTGTGAATTTCAAGCCTGGATTTTGCTACAGATATCACCCCTTGTCACCATAACCATCCTGCAAAACTTCACCTATCATTTAGGAAAAAATGCCTCCCTACGCACACATCCCAGCAGAGACGATCTTGGAAATACAACCTAGGTGTGAACTCACAAAGTCTTAACCAAAGAGGCTGCAAACAACCCCAAACTACACCAATCGCACCCCCATTCACTTCTTTCCAGAGAACCACGCAATGTAGCAGTTTGTTGTGGACTTCCAAGATTTTGCTAAAGCCAAGTATTTTGGTTTCCTTCCCCCTTCCTGCTCTGCCAGGACCTGCCCGCAAGTCCTTTATATTCCTCAGTTTCCCCCCAGTGTGGAGCTGGTTGGAATAGGTGCAAGAAACAAGAACTGAACTCCCAACTCACAATTAGGGAGTCTGCAGAGTCAAAATAAGGGGATGGAAAACAGCCCAGCAGCTAAATGACACAGGGAATAAAATTTTGAAAATTATCTGTAAATCTTACAAGCTTAACATATTTTCAGCACCAAAAGTAGGCAAAAACCTATTTTTCTTACTAGGTCCAGACAGAAATGCTTACGTTTTATGAAAGTAATGAGGGTTTATTAAGATTTATAAATTGATTTAGACCACCAATTCTATTATTACTGGTGAGTTTTATTTATCTATGATTTCACAAGAGACACCCATTTTACTTGGTATCTTTCCTGTACTAAAGGTGATACTGAATCTTCATGTAAAGTCATTTTGCTACACAAATGGACACTTACATTCTCTCTGATTCATAAGTTAACAGCAAGAACGACATGCAAAGTTGGGGTGGGCACATTAGGGAATGGGGGCAATTACTGTTATATTTTCACAATCTATTTTACAGTTTTTTTCCGCTCAGCACAGAATGGACACAAGTACGTACACTAACTATGCAAGAGCAAAACCTGAGAGGAAGAAGAGATCCAAGAGATCCAACAAGAAAGGGAGGCCACTATCTGACATTTTAAAAGGGCAAATCGAAAGCAATCAACACCCAACAAAATGCTCCATGTAGGACGAGGTGATAGCTTAGGATATACTTAGGATACTGTAATGAGGCTAACAAGTGCTGTGTGTTTTAATGTAAATTAACACAAGATAATCTCTTCACATATTTAAGTGATGCACTTCAAATTAATTAATACATATTTAATAGAAGTCTTCTTGAACAGCTGTTATTTACTTCTGGAGTTTCTACACATTAGCACTGCCTGCTTTGTTCTGCTCTGAAGTCGTTCATGCTCCAAAGTACTTTAACAACTTGGGCTATATAAAAATTGAACAGCCTTCCCAAAAGAGACAGCCCTTCTGATAACTTAATATTTTTACATTAAATATTAAAACACTTGCTGAACAAAAGGTCAAATTCTACTTACAGCATCTGTGTGAAACAGGCAAGCAGATGCTTAATGCTGCTAGACAAATACTTTCAGCACAAAGAATGATAAAGAGCTGGCGATCAGTCACGTTTCCAGGCTTTAAAATCAGCTTTCATTTACTTCTGTTCCTTAAATTCTGCACTTACTATTCATACGTAACAATACAGACCCTTCTATAAGTGTTACACTGGGGTGTGTTAAACGTAATCCTGACAGTGAAAGTCCTGTCTATGGTATTCATTCCATGTTATGAGAATTATACCAACTCATTAGGGTTTTTGTCTTACAAAGGCTACTGTGTGTGACTGTGACTTCATTTAGACCTTGCATGCAGCATTGAAGTAGTTCTCACCACTCCTTCTATTCAGATGAAAACCCACTGGAGTTCCAGTCACTTCTGAGTTTTTAGAATGTGAATGAGTAGAAACCAACTCCAGAAACATGCTGGTAACACACTGTATTTTCACACTCACAGTGATGAATGTGACTTTTGGCAACTGTAATCAGTTTTTATAAAAAGAATTACCATCACTCAACAATCCTTATCAGTGTATCAATTGTAGTTTTCAGCTGACTACTACTACTCTTATGGCACTAGAGCATTGACTACTGCTCACTGCTTACACGTCAGCCTTTCTAGCTTACACGTTTACAGAAAATAACTTTCAAAGTTGGTAAAAACTGTATTAGAAAATATGTGTTGGGACAACCATCATGAAGTCTTCTGTGCAATGATATATGGAAATACACGCACTTGCGAAAGGCCTGAAAAGAGACCTAAATACACAAAAGTGAAAAATGTGTACTGATTTAAGCAAGCTGATATTACCAATATCTAAATTAACTCTTTTTTATTTAATGTGGTGTTTTTCACAATAAAGAGGACATAAGATAGCACTCATTACCCAGGCTAAGAACTTAAAGACTAAACCAGATCAATGCTTTACCTGGTAAATATGCTGTGGGTGAACAAGTGTGCGGAAAACAGATTTAGAAAGCATCCTCATGATCCTCAAATAGTTCTGCACTGCCTATACCAGCAGCTTGAAGTTAGAGCTGCAGATGCAAGTAACGACGACGATGACCTACATTTCTCCCCCCCACACCCTTAGTGCGGCTGGTGCAAGGCTGGGTTAGCTTTCAGCTAGAATCAGGTTCCTGGTCCCTATGAGGCCACATGAATGCTCCTGCTGGCACAAGAGAAACAGCGGGGACAAGTGGCTGGGACAAGGTGATGTGTCTATTTGGAAGTCCAAACACACAGCAAATTAAAATGCCTATGTAAATGTGGACTTTGATGTAAATGTGTACCTTGACAAAGTAGTGCCAGTCACAATAAACATGCAACTGAAAGGCTTTCCATGCACTGAAACTTTGTCATGGTATTTAGGAGGAAAAGGGAGAAAAGCAAAAGAATGCCAAGGTTGTCATAGACTGTAAAGAATCTCTTTTCCAAGAGGTCACACATCAAAGATATTTCACTGATTTTGATAGGAGTCATGTGGGAGACAGACTAGTCCTGAAAAAAAAGAAACCTGAGAAGACTTGATCTCACACTGTAATGTTCTGGAATCACCATTATGTTAATGAAACTAAATTTCTTGAAAAACTTTTTGCCTTTGGAAGGAGGATGTATATTTTGTCCAGAGAAGCATGGTCACTTTGCCAGCTGACACAAAAATAATGTGTTTGTATACTTGCTTTGATATCTACAATATAACTTGCATTAGCATCAGCAGAAGCTCTGTCAAGGAAAGAGACAAAGATCCCAGAGGATCTGTGTCCCTAGTCCCAGTCTGGCTCCCAGTCCCAAGGAATGAAAACATATGCCCACATTTTATGCAGCCATGACATCAGAGGTATTCTTTGGGTTCTTTCAAATGTCCTAAGGGATAAAAAAAATCAAATTCAAGGGGAATATCTCCCAATATTCGCAGTGAGACTGTCATATTTTACCTCCTACATTTTACAGGAATAATGAAAATCTGTGTTTACCTGTCAGCTTTGGTAGAAAGGTTTCCATCATAATTACACCTTATGCATTGGAAGGAACCTGGCAGTTTTTAACATCACTAATACTAGTCTGGAGAGGTACAAAGCTGTGGGAGCTTGCTGAAAAATAACAATAAACCTTTATTAAAATTTCCAATTTTTGCAAAAACATTTTGACTAAATTCCAGCTCTACTTAAAATGTAATTAAATATTTACATTTATTCTCTAGTAAGTATTGTAAGTAAATCAATTTCCCAAATATGTTAAATTTTTGTACAGTATACAATTACTATATTTTTGTAATAAATTCACAATTCTAATGAAAAAATAATGATCTTGAACTTTAATAGAGCCCTTCATTTGAGGAGATGAAAGTGCTGTACATTTATTCATTCATTATGTCTTACAACCCCTGTGTGATGTAGGTACTATTATCATAGTTTTACAGATGGAGAAACTGAAAGGCTAATTAACTTGTCCAATTTACAATACTCTTAGCTATAAACTTAGGGCATCCTTTTGTACTCACAGGCAAAACAAAATGCAGCTCACCTGTGATGAATATTTACTACAAATTCTTAAACTACATAAGCATTTTGCTTATAGGAGAGAATATATTACACAAGCCTTCGGAGACTTGGTTTTGCATTGACGACGGCTTTGAGTGCCACAGGAATGTGCTGCCCAGAAACAAACATCAGAGCACCAGTTTATTGTAAAGTGTCACCATGTTTCCAAGCTAATTAGGGAGATGATGTGCATTTTCATTTAATTTTATTAGCCATTCAAGCACACGTTTGTGCTTTAATTCTGTACCACGTATCATACTACACTTACACACACATACAAAAAAATAGTGTTTACTGACAAACTCAATCTCTCAGTTTACTTATGTGTTCCATAAATTTCTTTACTCGGTCAGGATCAACACCATTTGCCCAATAACCTTCTTTCTTGAAATACGAACCAATTATTAGAGCGTTTGCATCCAAGTAATTCTTCACGTTGTCCAGAGTCACTCCAGACCCAATCAGCACAGGAATCTTCACGGCATGTTTAACCTCTGAAGAGAAGAAAATGAAAATTAGGGTTAAGTTCCATGTTTAAAACTCTATCAAGACTCTAATTTGCTTAGATTTTCAACAATAAAGAAAGGTATCAACAAACTCATGATCACAGTATTTCTTACTTCTAGTATAAAATGAAACAACTTATCTAGAAAAAATATTCCACCTTTGTCTCTCAACAGCTGTTAAGAAAAATCTCACTTTTATTTCATTTTGCATTCTGTTGTTGTATGAAATGCTGTAGAAGAATATTCGTGGGAAAACCAGAGGATAGTTTCAGTGCTGAGGAAGACATGAAAGTTGGGTCTTGGTACCACACCTGTAGCCCTCTTTATTCTCAAGGAACAATATTTAAGCAAGATTAAGTTTAACTGACTGCAGAGAAGGTACTGCAGTTTACTATATTCCCTCAGAAATTCATTTTTATTCCACATCCCTGGTGAGAAGAGATGCTAGGTGCAGGACGTTTTTGCACAGCAGGACCAGAGCCTTTCACTTACTGTGACAGTTACCATTACGCTTAGATGCTCTGCTGTGCTTGAGATCCTACACACGCACGGAAAGGAGCTATCGTTTACTACTGCGTTGCAGTAACACTCCGTATGGATCCCAGGCAAACCATGTCCGTTGCCTTGACTGATGCTGGAGTGACCACGCAGGCCGTCATGCCCTGTGTGGAGCCTTAACTGTGTTCCCTCACCTTAAGACATGAATAATCACCTCCCACAATCTTTACACAAAGTAACCAAAATACAGCCACAATAACAAGATGCCATTCTTCTCCCCATTCACTGTATCAGCTCAGATTCTTTTTTGCAAGTCTGGTGAGATCATTACAGTGGCAGAGCTACTCAGCAGAGCTGTGCACATTGCTATGCTTCAGTCATCAGTTTAAATCACAATAATGGTAGCTGGACTGGTGTGTCTTTCTGCCAGGTCTCCTTGCGGAATTTATGCTATGCTGACAACTAGTAGAAGATCTTCAGTGAAGAAAGAAGGGCCTTATTCACAGGAAACGGAAAGGGAAAAGGAATCTACTTTGTGATAAATTTCAGGGACCTGGATGTAGGGAAGCAAGCAGTGGTCATGGAGACTACACCGATAGCTCCAGCTAGTTTACCAGAAAGCAAAAACACTGATAAAGACTACTTCTCTTTCTATAAATGACAGTGAAACAAAAAAGCCGATTATTTTTTCTACATAGAGTATGTGTTATTTAATATTCTGACCCTTTACCTGAGTCCAAAAGGAGAAATATACAAAATATCAAAACAGGGCTCAAAATACTACAGATCCATTTCGTGCCTCACGTACAGGGGTGGATTTCAGCCCATGGCTCAGGTGATCAGGGGCACTGTGAAATGCACGTGTTCTGACAGACCGGACCGTGCAGAAACGGCTCTATGGCTCAGTTACTGTAGTTCACATTTTTTTTAGAATAAAAACAAAAGTGGATGGCTGTTTTGACCATGGAAAAGTTCCCCAGAGATAAATAAAAGGTTATTAGAATATTTTCTGCAGAACCTGGGTCAGTACCAGCTCTTGGCGGAGGAGGGGGGGTGAGCGGAATTAAAAAGCCCACGTCAAGAATTACTGAGCATCCTTCTCATCCTTTCCTTTCAAACCAACCATCCTCAGAGTCAGTCATAGGCCTGGATGCTTCATCACTTACTTAGAGAAATATTGTTAGGCATTATTTCTGACCTTTGAAAACATATAAATTGCCTTAATTGGTGATAAGCTGATGTAAGATGGTTAGAGCTTGAGGTAACCAGGGGAAGCATATATGCAACATATAAAAGACTCCTTCAAAACGCTGTTTAAATGAAGCTTCATCAGAAGCCTAACTTATTAATTATGCTTTAGGGAATACTGATTATTTATCACCTTCCTACTTCACCGAAGAAAGTGGATCAATTAAAATGCTCTTGAATATCTTTTTAGGTCACATGTTCTACCATTTTTCCATCTAGGAACAATAACTCCCTCTTACAAAGATTTTAACACAAAAATAAAACCACTCCATACAGTCTCTGTTGAAAATTTTAAACAAATCAGATGGATCATGCATATGATTAAAACTGTAGTTATTTCCATGCATATTTTATATTCTTATTGTCATCCTCCTTATATCAACAAAACAATTCATTTTTAGTTATTTATAGCATTATTACCGAAATCCTGTTCTAGAAAACTCTGAATTTTATTTATATAATATCTATGTGCATCTAGAAATATAATATCTGCTTTACATAGATAGCAATGCATAATTAAGGTGCTACAAGTGACCGCAGATTTGTGCACCAGTACTTTACTCTATTCCCAGAGGAGCTGCGTTCCAAGTCAATATTTGTTTTTACGACAAGTGCGTAAGGCACATTAGCAGGTAGTTGTTTTATAATTATTCCACATCAGCAGGAAAAATTAAGAGCCAAATAATTAAACAGAGCATGATCACATGGGTGTAAGACAATAGCTTAGCCCTACCAGGCAAAGAGTAAAAACCAGTGAAACCTCAGAGTGCTGTGACACTATTAAAAAACCTCGAAGCTTTCCAAAGTTGCAAGGTATCCACCTCCTGCTGTGATCCATAAATGACACATGGAGTCCACACACCTCTCCTGTGCTGGAGATTTATTCAGATTGACAATGTGAAGAACAGCAGTGGTTGTGCTCAAATCTGCAATGAGACTGGGTTACCTAATTATGCTACAGATGCTACTTTTAAGTCATTTCTAAGCACATCAAGGCCTAAAGTTGATTAGTAGAAGGTGATGTGTCTATTGGCTGTGTTAATACAAATTCTAACTTGTGAAAGAAAATAAAGCAACAGCAGTGAGATACGCTTTTGCATGGCGATGTTCAGTCACTGTCAAGATGTCTCTAAACACAGAGCTTTGCTTTAAGTCTCTCAGCTTTCTTGGCTTTCATTTTTTGATTATTTTTTTTTTGACACAAAGAGAAAAGGAGACAATTTTGTGATGTTACAGTAACAAGATCCTAAAGTTTACACAACTTGCACATTTCTCTGTTTCAATAAACTGTAACTAGAGGGCACTGTGCTCTTTCTTGTGACAGTACATCTGCAGACATGTCTTTAATAAAATCAAATGAAATAGTGCTTGGTTGCAAAGCACAATGAAAGCATTTGAACTATGGTATGCACAAGTTACATGAAATAAAGGCCAAATGCTCCTAGCTTGAAAACAATGGCAAAGAGCAGCGTAAAAATAAGCACCACTGTGCCAATAACTTGCTCGACTAGTCTTCTTTAACAGCTTTTTCATATGCAGTTATCACCGTACCGTACACAACGCTATGTTTATGGTAATGCTCCACTGTAACACATTTTAGCTTTTTTAATTCAAAGGACTTTTTCCTCTGTCATTAAATCTAGGGCTTACAAAAAGTACCAATCAGACTCTCATCTCCCGTTTATCTCTTGAAGGTACTGCAAAGGCAGCAGCCTCTATTTTGACCTAAATGTACCATCAAAAGGTAAGAGGGTGAATCAGTCTTGATGCCCCTTTCGTGAACAATAACTAAGGAGGTGAAAGTCACAGCCAGCTGTTGGGTTTCATGATGTACCCTCTTTTCCACACGTTACTCGGTTAAGGCCATTTGCTTTGCTCCTCAGTAACCTGAAGTCTGACTTTTAGACCTTGTACTCCATCAATCACTGGTGCCCTGGTATGCCCAGGGAGCTCTGGAGCAAGTCCTGCCAGCCTCTGTGAGGAGTGATGCTGATGATTGCCTGCGAGAAGGCAGCGACACAAACTACAAACAAAACCCTACTGAACACAGTTCTCTGGCTTGACAGGGAAACACTCATTTCCCACACCCCATCACAAATCAGTCAATTCAACACAGAGACACAAAGGCAAAAACACTTCTATATTACTGCACAACAAAGCTGGGAAAAAAAAAAAAAAGAGACATGACAAAAATCTCATCTGTCTCTTGGTTCGGCTTTCAAGAGATGCTTTGCAGTGTGATGAAAGGTGCCCAATTGTGTGTATCATCGTAATACAGCACTTCCAGGGCTGCATAAATTCGTGAAATGCAAAATTTCACTCACATCAACACCAACTTTGTGACTGTAGATCTGATTCCTTTTAAGAATCTGCTGACATAGATATGCCTAATTTGTCATTTCCTTGTACCCTGGAATATTGATTTTTAAGTTCTTCTCTTAACTGTTTTAAGCCAACATCCTTCTCATGAGAGGGCCTGCTGACATCCAAAATGTGGTGACCTAAGTAAAATAAACCCATGATCTGCAGACTCTTGCTTTCATAGCACAAATCCAAACACAAAATTAATGTGTGTACTTCATTACAGCTGCCAACTCTGATTTATTTTGTTCTTTGGGCCCAGAAAGAGAACAAGACAGAGACTGACATGTTTGTTCGCATGAAAGAAAAACAGAAGCCATGATGCTGTCCGGCTGGGGACCTGTGACAAAAAGCCTATGGGCCCAGAGGTCAGGTTTTACGCTCTGATGCAGGAAATCAACGGAGGTTGCACGTGCATCTGCAAAAGTAGAATTTAACCTAGGATTTTGCCCTAAGGCTCATCAAATCCCTTAAAAGATTATTTAATCTGCATTAATAGCGATGGGGATGTTAACAGCAGGCAGGGATGGAGTTTTAGATTAACAAAATTTTGCAGTCTCTAAAATACACCTAACTTTCCGGGTTACCTGTTCCACGTATCATTTCCGGTTTGCTCTGCCAAAAGACCCAACTAATTCAAGAGCTCAGTGTTCATACCAAGTCATCATTTTCTTTTTAACATTGGTGATTGAAGCATAGTCATTTATAACCTATTATTTCACAGTAAGTTTCATATGTATGAAATAAGAACCCATTTTGACAAGTTGAACGTTAATTTTAAATGCTGTTAAGCACATATGATCTAGATAAAACCCTGAAAACACTGAACGATTTAATGTTATTTCAAAAGATGTCTGAGGTCCAGGTATCTATGGCAAGTAAAGTACATTGTTCACCCTGATCAGCTAACAGTTCAATACAATAAACCCTGCACTGGAACTTGAAAACACGCTAAGTTAAAGCATGTCAGCAAAAGTAAAACCTAAAAAAATACACATTCTATTTTATGTAGTGAAACACTCAAATTCAAGCCATTAATCTAAATTAAAATTAGTGATGAAAACTAAATGCCCCCAAGGCAGAACTTTAATTCTAGCATGGGAGCAATCCAGTTTCATGAAGACAGCCCAAACTTAGGCCAGTATAAAAATATGAAGAATCATATGACTTTTTGCAAAGGTCAATAGGTCAAATGACTCTTCTTTGATAAAAAGTCCACAACATTCAAAACCAATTTTGATGTAATATCTTTCTATTCTCCAATGAAGCTGTATTCTTTCTGGAGATCTTCTAAGCAATTCTTTCCCTGGTATTACAGTTTCGAATGTTGACTTATCAAAATGCCCCTTTTTTGCAGGGCTTCCATTCTCATTGTTAAAAATAAAAATGCTTAACTCTCCAATGGAAAGATTTATAGTTAGTTAGTTTTCTAATAAGGCAATAAAGTAGGGTTTTTATATTAAGACATTTTAAGAAATGGAAGAGTCTTTTTTTACATACTTTTACATAAATTCTTAACATTTTTTAAATTTAAGCCTCAGTGTCTTTCAGTGTTATATAAGCTTAAAAGAATTTTAGGTTTTGTCTTGTCAAATTGTTGTTTAGAAACATGCGACAGCCAGTGTGAATAGCACCTCAATCACATTAGTTCTGCTGTATCAAATCAAACCCTACTACAGGAGTTTCTCTTCTTTCTCCCCCCTCCTTAAGGAACAGCAGATATATAGATTCCTTTCTACATTAATCCAGAAGCTCATTCGCTGCCTGTTGTCCGACCTTCGTATGACAGCTCTCACCTTTCAGCTCCCGAGGATCTGCAGGCAATCCTGTAGCCGTGCCAGTCAGTACAACTCCATCAGCCAGGAAGAGCTCGGCAGCCGATGCGGTCTCGGCCACGCTGACATCTGCCGTCAGAGCATGAGCACTGTCAACAGCAGGAACGTACCCTGTGGTTACTGTCGGCACACACATTTGTTATCCATCTTGTTGAATGTTTAGACTGCATTTCTTCATCTTCCCCGCTGTCAGAACAACCAGAGGCAGGCTTTGTGAGAGAGGATAAGTGTCCTGTTTTAAATTGGGAAGTAAAATTGGAATACGAGCAAGAGGAAAAAAACCAGCCTTTTCCATCAGGGAACCATAATTGATCGGGCTATTGTTCTGGGTCTCCTGTCTCTAAAGAGCGATCGCTAAGTGTGAACTACCAAGTGTCAATTGAGACAGCTGCTTAGAAGTCGAGCACCTGTATTTCAGAAATGTTGAGCACACACAGCGCTCTGACTTCAAGTGGGAGTTGTGGATGTGCAGTCATTCATAAATCAGATTCTGTTGCCTAGAACAGAATTAACACCCTCCACTTCATTTCACAAAGTCCAACTCACACAAAGTATAGTTATTACCTATGATATAATCACAGGACTCATCTTACACGGCAATTACCTGCAACCTAGCTTTTCAACAGCAGTCTTTGATACATGGGTGACACACACCATCTGAAACCTACAGGAATAGTAGCTTTTAATATAAACTGTTCTAAACTTGGAAAGAATACCTGCTATTCCTGGTTCAACACCTGACTTCGTTGTTTCTATATTTCCACTTAAGTAGAAAACAACTGGCTATGGCCAACAAGCTGCACTGATGAGAGGTGATGGATCCAACCTCCTTCCTGGATCAGCTTGGATGGACAATGCTCTTGGGGGGACCATACTCTGAGGCAGCACATGTGCGCAGTGCGTTCCACTCATGGCAACGGATGCAAAAGGAGGAACACTAACTCCCTTTCTACAGATGGAGAAAGGCAGGTACAATGAGGCTGAAACAGGGCTTAAGGGTAGTAAGCACCCTAAAACTAGCACGTGGAGGGTCGCTGTAACACAGCAAGTGGACTACAAAAATAGTTTTGCGCCATTTAAAGAAGAGAAGGCTAGCATCTCTCAGTGACAGGCGTATTTTTCTACATGAAAAAACTCAACCAAGAAGTCCCTTTACATTTCCTTCTCAGCTTATGAATCTGCCTGAAATAAAAAACTATTTTCGCTTCTTAAAAAGCAAACCCTTTGAACAACAGGAAGTACAATCCAAACATCAATTCACCAGTTGTCCAGATAAAGAAAAAATATCACATGATGCAATGTTTTTGTTTTACAAAAAAGTCTAATGCAATGTATTTTTATATATACACACACACATACATATATATAAAGAAATCATTAGAAAGAAACCACTCTGAAAGGACCTTAAAAGCTTAATTTGACCATGCTACATTGTCACCCTTCTATTTTGAAATTTATCACCTGTTTATTAGGTGATCTCTCAGACTTGGTTATTCTCATGATTACCCACATACTACACACAAACATTTTAATTAGGTTATTTAGCATGTATAATACATAACACTTGAGCAGTTCTTCTGGGGGAAAAAACCCAAGGAGTGACATCTAAATAGCTGAAAGTACCATGTGACAGTTATGATAAAATATCATCAGAAAAGAAACTGGATTCATCTGTCATAAATTCCTTCTGTTTGATAATCACAGAACATAATCCGTACATAGACAGCACTGATTTAAGTAGAAGAAATCAGTACTATTGGCAGGAAGGAGAAAAAAGAGAATAGCTTTTAAAATGCCAAAATATTATGATTTGGATGCTTTTATATAGCAACTGCTTGCATAACTAGAAATAACCTTGGATGCCTAGCCTCCAGAAACAACATTTCTTTAAACACAATAGGCATATACACAAGTATACAAAAATCTCACCTGACACCAGATGCAAAACTTTTAGTCTGCATTTATAAATCCTGAAGGTTAGACAACTGCAAACCCCACAGATGCAGCAACCTGCAGCTTACAGGTGCAAATTTATTTTTACACATATCCCCTAATAGCACCACAAGACCTTGCTTCGAACAAATAAAGTTCTCCCTATATCATTAGCTTTCCTGACACTAAATAGGCATTGAAAAAATATCAGAAAATGGAGAAAAACATAAGATCATTATTACATTAATATTTACATTAAATATTGCTTGCATTTACCTATGTTTCTTTTTAATATCAGCAAAAATCTGAATGTTCTCTGCTCCAACTTGTTTTCTGTATCGTAGCAGGTCACCTGCACAGGCATTTATAATCCCCTCATCAGCAACATGAGAAAACACAAACCCTTCAGCCCGGATGAAATCAAGACCTGAAAAAAAAAAAATTCGCAATATCTTAGGTAAAACTGAATACTGAAAAAAGCAGAAATACTAAAACCAATTAAAACCATTCTGCCCCTCTTATTTGATCCCAACACAGGTTGTTCCATATACTCTAGACTAACCAACCTTGTTTTTCCACATATTTTTAATTCTTTATTTTCACCCATATTCTCTCCGACTGCTTCTTGCCATCTTCCTGCCTTCAACTCCTGTCTCTCCCATACAGCCCACCAGTTTTCTCCCTATCTCCATGGTTCCCTTCTCCCTCCCAGCCCCTATGATCTTGTTGCTGTGCCTCCTAACAGGCAGTTGCACACCCTGCCCTGCCTCTTGCCATGACATACAGGTGGGCACGTGTCAAGAGGAGCAGGTAGGTCAAAACACAGCTCCTTTGTCCTAACGATGTGTCTTCTCTTCAAAAAGGCTCATTAACTTGGGCCTTTCCCCTCTTTCCAGATACTCTTTCATTGTATTACTTCCTTCCCAACATCTCTTCCCCTTGGATGCCTGAAGTTAAATATGGCTGAAGTTGGCCGTCAGGTCAAAAAGCAAGGACTTGGACACAGATAGAGGAATAGCATTAAGTCTTCTTTCTCTAGGAAATGAGGCAAGAAAACACAGCCTGCGACACATTATATACAACCTGTTTGACTCTCCATCTCAATGTAACTTGTGTTTTCTACCACCATAGCACCACATCAACAAACTACTTCTAGAGCTATGCCAAAGGTACAAAAAGATAAGCTTTGGGAAGAGTGGAGCGTTTTCCACTTTACTCCAACCTTACTCCAACCATTAACTCTACCATGTTTTAGCAACATGGTCTCCACGATAGTCATTCATTTTTTGTGTTAGGAAGGTTTGTGGGATGGATACTTAAGAGAAAGATTATGAATGACTTCACACAGGCCATTCTCCTACCCTCAGGGACCCCCTACCACAGCCTTGAAATATCTCTGCGCTGAAACACTGAAGCCTTGGGCCATGTTGTAATAAGCCCACAGCTGTGAAGCACAAGATTGAATTATGACTCCCTTATTGTATGTCCCTCTTGTCTCCAGTCCTTCATAGCCTTGAAGTTTATTTCACCTGTCACTTAACATATGTGTAAAAGCTCATCTTGTGCGGCTTTTGCTGCTCTTCCAGTTTGCTTTAGAGGTCTTTTCCAAGCCCTTCTGAAGCTCTAGCACTGCTCCATCTTTGGAGTCTGCTGCATGTCTAATTAGACCTAACATCATACCAGGGAAACCAGCGCATGTGAAAGCAGCCATCAAGAATGCAATCCCACTCACCAGAGAACAGCTTAGGCAACAGCAGCCTCATCTTAGCACATTTCAAATATAAACATAAACGATCTTTAAAATGTATTTACCAAATGACAAGGTGTCTGTTTATTCTAAAATTTCAGTTTCATTCCAAAAGCCCTGAAGTTGCAGAAACAAAAGCTTATGCCTGATAGAGAAGAGCCGGTATTGCTTAGCAACACAGACTCCAGCTAACAAGAAACATTGCAGATGGATGCCAAATCAAACGCGAGCTGTCCTGGGCCTTCAGATTCGCAGGCGAAAAGCATGGAGTACTCTCAGGATCCAAAGCCAAGGGTGTGCCACCCACATCATTACAGGTGCTGGTAGACATTGGGAAATTAATAGTGCAAATAGCTAGACTGAGATTTCTGCCTCTAGGAACGAAAGCTATAGGTTCTATTCAAATCACCCAAGTTTACAGTACAATTCAGAGTTAAATAAGAAAAATTACTTCTCCTCTAATCATAAGACTACTGATGAGTCTAGAGATATGTTACATTTTCACAGCAATCATAATGTCTAACTCAGGACAGGGGCTATTTATTGAGTAATTTAATTTACTGAAGTCACTGCTAATAAGTTGTTTGTTAATGCTTGGTTTGTGCTTCCTTAATAATTTAAGACTGTCTGCTCAACATTAGGATTATACTTAGTTTTAAAAGGCTGCAATCTCTATCTGGGTTTTTGGGAGCTATGAAAGTACAAATTTTAAGGAACTGTAATAGGTGCAGGCACCAAATCATTACCCTTCTGTTTTATGAAGCCATAATCAGATACTGCTAATGAATTCATTTTTACGCTCATAAAATTGTGAGAATGATACTATTGCTTACTTTCACATTTGGCTAGTTGAAAAGTAATAGCCGTTGAATAGTTAATAGGCAGTCTCATTTCTGACTTATATGGGAACAAAAAAAATTGTAATCTGACTGGAAAACAAGAACAGGAAATTTCAAAAAAACCTAATAAACAGAACTGCAAGCCTACATTGAGAACATGGAATCAAATAGCCAGCCAGTGCAGGGCCTGTGCAAGGAACTAACACTTGCCTCTTCTTCCAAAGTTCGTCTTAACTCCACTTAACCCTAATTCAACAGCTTTACCTAAACAACTGTGGAGGTCTATCAATTGCATATTTTTTTTCTTTCCTGTGATAATTTATGACTAAAACAATGACAGACAAACAGTTCTGCTGGGCTGGAAAATATTGCAGAACTGAATTGATGGAGGAAATAGAACTTTTACTTTATCCATCTGAAATGCCGCAAACGTGCGTGTTACTGCATTTTTAACGACATAAAACAGTGAACTGGACATAACTAAGAAGCCCTTTCTCAGGCACATTCCTTCCTTGAGTTATAAAGTCAAAAGGAGCTGGGAGCTGGATTGACTGCTTTCACAGAAATGGGATCTGGCCTCTGCAAGGCAGCAGCTCCTGGTTGCTGCTGGAATTTTAGATTTCAGGCAAACATCTTTGCCTTTACACAAAGGCAAGATGCTGCAGGTAACTTCACTGGTGGTATCTTGGTTTATATGCGCAGTAAATCCTAGCTCTCAGCTCTTCTTGCCTTCCTAATTCAAAAAGAATCCGAAAGACTGATTTTGTGCTGAAAATAAAAACTCAGAGGAGTATCGACTTTGCCCGCTACTGATGCCAGAGGCATACAATCTCCGTGCTGCAAAGACCTTTTACTACTCAGGACATTGTCTTGCAGCAGCTCCTTCCATGCTCAGCGTGAATTGCAGGCTTGGGAGAAGCGTCTCCAGCAGAGTCCACAGCGCTCACTGCCTTCTTCCACAGCACCAGCAGATGCTGCCCCTGCTGCAGTTCTCAGCTTAGCTGCCTCCCCCTCCCACAGAATTAGCATGAGGGCAGTGAAAAAGAAAAACAAAAAAGCAGGATAGAATTCTGCCCCATTATACCCCACCTTAAACAGTATCACGGGTTGTATGTAGCAGTGAATTCCCGTGGAGGATATCTCTGCTGGTGGCTGAGGGAAAGGAACGGTCTCACAGAATCATAGGGTTGGAAGGGCCCTCTGGAGATCATCTAGTCCAACCCCCCTGCCAGAGCAGGGCCACCTTAGAGCAGGTTACACAGGAAGGCGTCCAGGCGGGTTTTGAATGTCTCCAGAGACGGAGACTCCACCACCTCCCTGGGCAGCCTGGGCCAGGGCTCTGCCACCCTCAAGGGAAAGAGGTTCCTCCTCATGTTTAGGTGGAACTTCCTATACTCAAGTTTGTGCCCGTTACCTCTTGTCCTGTCCCTGGGCACCACTGAAAAGAGCCTGGCCCCATCCTCCTGACACCCACCCTTTCAGTATTTATAGGCATTGATAAGGTCCCCCCTCAGCCATCTTTTTTTCTAGACAAAAGAGACCCAATTCCCTCAGCCTTTCTTCCTAAGAGAGGTGTTCCAGTCCCCTAATCGTCTTTGTAGCCCTGTGCTGCACCCTCTCCAGCAATTCCTTGTCCTTCTTGAGCTGGGGAGCCCAGAACTGGACACAGTACTCCAGGGGGGGCCTCACCAAGGCAGAGTAGAGGGGGAGGATGACCTCCCTCCACCTGCTGGCCACACTCTTCTTGATGCCCCCCAGGATGCCATTGGCCTTCTTGGCCACAAGGGCACATTGCTGGCTCATGGTCATCCTGTTGTCCACCAGGACTCCCAGGTCCCTTTCCTCAGAGCTGCTCTCCAGCAGGTCAGCTCCCAACCTGTCCTGGTGCAGGGGGTTATTCCTCCCCAGGGGCAGCACCCGACACTTGCCCTTATTGAATTTCATAAGGTTCCTCTCTGCCCAACAGCAAAGCTGGGAGATACCTGGGATATCCTCTGATATGAAGCCTCACTTAATCAGCTACCAACTGTGTTGTTATCTTTGATGAAGACTAATTCAGAAATGGAGTTTCAGTAACACGATCCTTAATGCAAAAAAGGACAGTTTCACAGTCAGGCGGAGATGCAGTTGGACTAGGTGATTATTTTAAGTCTTTTACAACTGAACTATTCTATTCTGAATTTATGAGGTGAGAGAAGATAAACTGAAAAACTGAGCCCTGATTCAAGACGAGTGTAACACAGGCTCACCCAGGTGTATGGAAGCTGCACTCTACAGCAGACCCTACAGTCCTTGCTCTCAGGCACCCAGACTGAAGATCTGGCCAGAAGAGAAGAGCATAACTTGCCTCTGGCCCATGTGCTCGGGTTTTCCATCCTGTGGAGTCAAGGTACAGCAGGGAAGGGTACCTGGAATATCTGAAGTCCTCCTGTGCATCACTGCAGATACATAGCTATGGTGACTGGTTTATGCCTCAAAGACCAGCAGATGGCCAGGCCAGTATTCCACAACAGCAGTATTTCTTGAAATACCTCTTCTCACCATTCACTTTGTCTCCATTAGGTTAATGATGCGCCAGTTATTTATTTCTTCTCAATCACTGCTACATATTGGTAATGGAGAGCATGCAGAATGTGCAAAATAAAGGGAGTATCACCAGCACGTACTCCCTGTTTTATAAAGGCCCTGCATCTCCTCTGCAAAGACCTGCACTAGGAGATTAGAGCCTAACAGAACATCTCACTAAGGCAAGGGAAAACACAAATAGCAGCTGAGGGCTTTTGGGCAATTCCTTTAGACACAACAGTCCCCTCTAATATCAATAATGCTTCATAATTAGCAACTTTCAATAAAAGAAAAGCCATGTAATTTGCAAGCAGATCAACAACGAACAACACAACACTGAGTACATGAAATTAACACAATGGTTAACTTCAGGAAACAAGACACACTGATAAATAAGTATGGGAAACCAAACGGTATGCCTGAATCTGACCCAGACGTAGTGAACATATTGCAGACATTCCTGAGCACTGAGAAATGGTAACCAGTAATATTTGCTAAACAAAAATAGATAAGGGAGCATATCTATTTTTACCTCCTCTACAGATGCTGGTAGGACCTGCTTATATACATCATTCTGTTTCAACCTCAAGCAGATGTAGTTAATTAAATCAGAAACTACAAACAGGAAATTATACACCTCTAAAAAACACATGGTACACCTGTTAATAATGAACCAATTGCAAAATAACCCTAGCAAACAAATTCTGACTTGCTTCTCCTCAAAGAGCATTTTAGGAAAGAAGGAAGAGAATACAATCTTTAGAGGATGTCATTAAAATGAACTATTAAGAAGGGTTGTTTTTGTGAGAATAAATATTTGATATTAAGATGGCTTCCAGTCAAAAATATAAATACAAAACTGTACTATTCTGTGTTGTCTCTATGCTTTGTGGTATATGGTTCCTTAGGGACCTACACAGGGATACCACTGTATGTGGAAGAGTATAAAAACTGAGCAGAGGGCTTTAATGTTACAGAAAGGTGTGACATGCATCTCCCCCGCTAATTGTCTATATAATTACACTAATTTTTGAGTGAGCTAACATTTTCGTATCTGCCCTTAGGAGCAGAGGGAAAGCGAAAGCGAAGATCAGAGGCAGTGGCGCGGGTTTGTGGGGCAGATGGAGGGGGAACACGTGTCCTGCAGAGAGGCTCAGGGCAGGAGGATGCCGTGGCCTGCTGGATGGTTGCCCTTGGGCAACTGCCTCCTTCAGGTCCCCGTGGTGGACCTGTCTGTGCCTTGAACCAAGAGCGTTCAGCACTGTTCTGACAGTCTGCAATAACCTTTTGGAGCTGGGAGGATGTTGACAACAACTGTTTTGGCTCAGTAGTTGTTTTTTTGATAACACGAGGAACTGGTTGTTTCTGTCAGAGGAGTGGAGACACATAGGAGATACATCCCTTTTTTCTCAAGATCCCCCCACTATTTTCCTACTGCTGCCCCACACCCTTGCTGGAGCACTCAGCACAAATGCAGTTTTGCCAGCATTCTTTCCTTTAGGTGCCTAACTGAATAAATAAATGTTTCCTAAAGAACCAAAATAAATTTTAAAAATCCTTAACCTTCTTAGATACCTCATCCCCCAAATTATTACTGTTACTTTCAGATTTATTCAATACCTTGTCAACATGCAAAGAAAACTCAGTAATTTCATCTGTTACTATTCGGCTACCCACAACATGTTTATTAGTATAACCACATGTTGCTGATGTTGAGCTTCTTCTAGTGTCACACTGTAAACCTGCTGACTTTTTTCCCCTCTTTACAAAATAAAATCATTACTTTCACCTAGAGAACACTTACAATTTCCCAGTGCAGTTCTCTTCAGAACAGTTATTTCTACCAAAGATAGGAGTTTCCACAGGGAAAATTAAATGACTGCATAGTAGCAGGAGATGCTACATATGCTTTTTAGCTAAAGCACCTTCAGCAATTATTTCCTGTAGTGAAAGCATACAGGGCTTGCTTTATTAATAGCCACCTATTAAAATTGTATTGACATTAAAGTCACTACTAAGCTGCTACGGAAAAACTACCCAAAGATTTGCTACCCACACAGTACCACTCACTCTGCTCTGGTTTTCCTTAAAGTGATTTTCTTTTCTTTTTGCTTTCCTGTTCAGTGAACTCAAGAATCATTTTTAGAGAAGTGCAATTAAATGCATTAAACACAGGCCCTTCCTAGCTGCTGTCCTCCAGTTACAGGGCAAACAACGCAGAACAGTAGTAGAGCTGAGCAAAACCCAAGCCCTCCAGGAATGCTCTCCCTCATTAATAATTCCACATCCCTTACTTAGTGATCAATTTTGCCCCTAAAAGGATATATAACTCACCAGCAGTTTGACTACTGCTTTTAAAAATAAGATGTGTAAATGTTTGCAAATGTCTACGTACCTCAAGTATCCTAAATGCATACAAACCTTAAAAACTAAAACTGGACTCTGTTAGCATTTTTATTTTAGGTTTTCATATAGGTTCTACTGCAGCAATAAAAATTTGGTTTTGTCAGTTTGACCAGTAGCTAGGTACCTTGAAAATGGCAACTTCAGATTTTAAAGTGCTCAAAACAAATCTGAGTTCAATACACATCTACTAACAAATATTCCTCCAAGAAAAAAGAAACTGAAGACTTTTAGAACATATTCAACATAATGAAAACTGCCACTGCAGATAAGTTAGCCTACATTATTTTACCTGAAGTATGGTTTTCAATTAACACTAGCATATTTTAGTTTTGCATTCTTACAAAATTCTGCCTGGTTATAAAATTTGTATGTTCAAAAATGTGCAACCTTACTGTACTCACATATGCAATTTGGGCAAAAACAGGCATTAACCCTCAATTTATGAAGTATTTAGGAAGTACAAGCCTTCCATATTAAACCAGTCTCCATCTTTAAATCATGGAACTTTACGTATGAAAAACTAAAATTGCTTCAGCAAGCAGTAGGACCAGAAAGGTTAGCAAGTCTAGGATTCATGCAATAAAGATAGATTAATTTATATTTAATTCCCCCAAATGCAATTTAATCTTAAGTAGTTTGGCTAGCTGTACGCTCAATTTTTTGTTATTATATAAAAAGCTTCATTCCATCCATTCATTAAAAAAACGCAATGAAAACTTAGTTTTAATGGATAACAGTAGTAGCAACAACGTATAATTAGATGCTGAAACAGGATGCTTAACCACAGTGGGTTAAACTGATCCTCAAATATAATTTAACTGAAGTAAATAGAGTTACACCAAAGGTGGCTTTTAGACATGAGTAAGTTTAAACTAATCATTATATTTAGACAGGTTTCACGTAGAAAGCTGCAGCAGCGGCCTTGGGATTTTTTAGCTGCCTCCAACTGAAGCAGTATGCAAGTATCATCTATTATAATCAAGCAGGCATCTTTCTCAAAATCTAATTTCTGCTTTTTCAGGGTACAGTGAGCTTTTCATGTCTCATTTTTCATAGTATCTATGTTAGTACAATGCACAATTTGCAGAGAGTAAATGCCATAGCAAACAACGGTAATAACCGATGAGTCATTTCTATTACCTGCAGCAAGAGCAACGGCTATCGCCTGTTGGTTTGCGGCACACAGGATCTGGACACCCAGCGCGAGATGGGGACAGGTTTGTCTCACCGCGGCGCTAATGACTGTCATTGCTGCCGTCACTTCAGGCCCAGGACACACCGTGTAAGGAAGATCATGCATGTTTTCTACTATCAAGCCATCCTGCGGAGATTATTATAAAGAAATATGATTAAGCTGGGAAAAAAGGAACTTAAAAGACCCACAGCTAGTTTACCATTACGCTTTTCTGTATTAAAAGACAGGCAAGTTTAAAGGTTTTCCTTCAAAGGAAGGATGATCCACAGTAAATTGTGTTGATGCATACAACCACTTATAAAAGTGCTTTCATCAACAGCATGGTATTTGCAGGGAAGTCATGAAGAGAAATAAATGTGATTTTAGCTATACATTCATCAGTTTTGTTTCTTTGATCCATCCTAAAATGTGAACTATAGGCGAATGAGTTAAATCCTATACCTCATTAAAACCAGTGTAAAGTCAGACTTCAATTATCCAAGTGGAATATAGGATATTGAGTACATTTGGATAACAGAGGATTTAGAGATAATCAAGGCAATTTTCAATTCAATTAATGTCAGAAAATAAGTGTTATTTTGGATAAATAAAGGAATTTTTTGTTTGACTATTATTGTGCCTATTTGCAGTATGCCTAATACCATAGTATTAATTATTGATATTTCTCCCATTCTGGGCTCAGAATTACTTGAAAGAAGATAATGCTATTTATTATCTCCTATGCCTCTCACTCCACATAGACATACTCTTAGCAAACAATGGAGTGATGATAAAATACTCTGCTGATATAATTTATGCAATTTATTGAAAATCTTTGTATATTATCTGGTACCTTGTACTTTTCCAATGACTGTATAGTACATACCAGAAAGTTTTCAACAACTATAAATCATATATAATTTTGGCAAGGACTAATAACCAAGAGTAGAAGTATAGCCTTGAAATGTTATTTCAAGCCTGATGTTTTGCATTTGCAGTGAAAATGTTAAAAGAAGCTAGAAATTTCTCACCTGCTTCTATCTAAAACCACAAAAGTTTAATAGACAAATTAATTGTATATATAGAAAATAAATTCCACTCCCGCTGGAGTTTTATCACACATCTTAATCGTTTAAAACGAGAGCTTTATGTTTCAAGATATTATAACTGAACCAGAATAGAAAGAAGAACATTTGTGGAAAAAAATACAACTAGAGACTAAACAAAGAAGTTTGGTTCATAATAACCTAGAGAATCAGGAAGGGGGTAAAAAAAAGGTTTTCTTTTAAAAAAAATGTTCACGTGTAACGCTTCTTTAATCTTTGTTGTAGTGTAGAAGCCCTTTTGGCAGTAAAAGATAAGACAGTATATAAAATGCAGTCAGCATTTAATGGCTGAATTACAGGCTAAGCCACAGACATCATAAACAAACACGTAACATGGAGGATGGGGAAAACAGAATGGAAATAAGCCGGTGGAACAATATGGTCAGTGCAAGCACATGCCCCACACACACGTTCTGGGCCCCAGCATACAGCTGCCTTTACCAAATGACTTACAGCTGAGTATTTAAATGCACAAAATACATACTACCTTAGAAACAAGAGGACACGACCTATTAATAGAAAAAGTGATCTAATATTATGAGCATCCAACATTAGACCGACGCGCTATTTGGTGCCATTCACCAGCATATTTAATTCGAGAGTTACAGTCCAACAAAACCTCAGCCAGGCAAAGGAAAACCAGATATGACAAATAACCAAGACATCTGTCCTTGATTTTATTTCTACATCCAAATCAATGTGTGATTTAACATCCACACTTCTCTACCCATGATGGGAGGTAGCCATATAACAAAGATGACAACCAGTCCTCAAAAATCCCACAGCATGAAAAAAAAGAAATCACAAACTTTTAGTTGGTTTCTCTGGAGTGACGTCAGGACTATTCCAACAAACCTGAACTGACCAAATGGTCTTGGACCTCAGGCACAACTACTGAATCCTTTGTGGTACCAGCCACCCTCGGTCTAAGGAAGAATGCAAAGTTTGTCTGTAGTAGTATGGGGCAAAAGGATTAATGTGGAACTATAGTATTTTAATATAACAAACTCAAAAAATTGATTGCATTGTCAAACCCAGGTAATTCCTTGAGGCCAGAAAACCTGGAGGCTCTTGCTCCCTGGCTCAAGGACACCCTACTTGGCAGACTTCACCAAACCCTGGATATCTGGGAAACTCCAAGCTCATCACAAGGGCAAGGATCTCAGGCCTGCAAACCAGAAGCCCCAGGCAGTCAAGAATCCACCTCAACAGACACGCATGAAAAAAAGCATCTGGGAGCAGGGCCTTCAGATGCTCAGCTCCTGAAGAGCCACCCTAGTAGCTGAAAAAGCAGGAGAACAGGCTGGCAGAATTCCACAGGAATTCTGCAGTGAAACTGAGTTTTGCGTGAGTTGCTACTACTTTGACAGCTCAGGATTTGCATAAAGCGAATTATTCCATTCGATACATTAATGAATTAATTTATTTAAAAATTAATTAAAAGCCCTAGCCATACTACTGTGCATAAAAAGTATCTGACTGAATTCTAGCTCAAAATGCAGGCATATGGGAGAGTTCCAACATTTCCCTCTTTTGCCTTAAACTTACTATATTCACTTTTCAGCAGTTGTCTCTTCCTATGGCCTCAAGGTCCACAGTTACAATGAATATTTTTGGTGTTATTTTAATAATGTGTTATTCTTTTGGTACCAAGCAACAGACTATGTTCTTTTGCATATTATGTTTTGTTTAATTAAAAAAGAACAACATATGTTCTGCAATAGAGAGCTGAATTACAGATGCATTAACTCAAAGCCTTCTTTCATATTTTATATAAAAATATAACACCACAGATTCCTGTGTTTACTGAATTGATATGTATGTAAAACAGACTTCAGTACTATCAGACAGCTAATTAAAATGGTGGGAAAAAAACAGTTATGCTAAATTAAAGTTCCTGGAACTTAAGCTTATAGTTCAGAGGTCTATGGGAACAGCTACTGTATTACACCCTCCAAAGCAGAATTTATTTAGATAGTATGAGATAAAACTCTAACATATACCTTTTGTGCTCCTTTTCCATTTAGCATTAAGATGATTTAAGTGTTGCTTCTATATAATAGCCTTATTATAAGTAATTCTCAAACAATATATTTCCTTTTTACTTTGAATGACTTCTGAAGTGCTACATATGTGCAAAGTGCCTCTTGTATCACAGTTAGCTACTGGAAAATAGGTCATTTAAATAGCTCTCTGATTATATAGAAAAATAATTTCCTTTGCTTTATTCCACTTACAGAAATGACCTCTTAAAACACTTCAGCTGCACACACACATATCACAGCAGAAAAGCCTCAAAAATAGTCACAACACTATAAACCACAACAGCTACAACAATCATACAAGCTTTAACTCAGCATCTACCTAATGTAACTTTTACCTCAGGCATCTTTAACCCTACTGTTTCCCCCAACAGAAAGGCTTTACCTACAAACACGTACATACCAATACAAAGCTTTGCAAGCTTAAAGCAACTACTCTTTCCAACAGGAAGAAAGGGTTTGGGTTTTTTTAACCATACCCATTATTATACAAGCTCAGGTACACACCAGGACAATTACAGCCTTTCCCCCATCATGGTCATGTGCCCCTTATAAAGGAAATCAAGTGCCTTTGCAGAGCATTTATTTGCTGTGGCTAGGCACAGCTTCTGAGCAATTCCTTTAAAAGCTCCACCTCCAGGGCAAGAGATTATAGTCTTAATATAGATAAGTAAATATCTTATGTTTTCCTGCATATACTATAGGTAATAGTTGTGGGGAGGTTTGTCTACTGTCTTGTTCTACTGTAATATAGCTAAGATTTGAAATGTTAATTTCTGTAATTGAAGTGATAACTACCTATGTGTTTCTATGCAGAAACTAGCTTATTCTTTCTCAACTGTTATTAAACTCTAAGTAATCTGAATTCCAACTATCACTGTAGTTGTAAGAGTAATAGGCTTGAAACTTATCATTTTTTTTAAAAAATCAATGTAAAATAGATACTAGCAATTCCTCCTCCAGGTCCAGAGCCAAAAGAAGGGGAAAAGAAGCAAACCTAAAACTTTACATGGTAAGAAGCACCACGATATTTGCAACTCAACATAGCTCTATAACTTTGGGTTTTTTTTTTTTTAAATAGTCCTACTTTTGTATCTCCAATTGTCTTTAATGTCATCTACTCAAGTGGCTGCAGCTAGGTAACAGCAACTAGTAGTAAAGTGATCTATATCAATGAAATCAGAGGCAACTTGTGCTCTATTTTCCGGCCACAAAGTAAGTGTCACCCAGGCTGAACGGAATGAATAAAAGTTAACTTGCATATATATTTTGCATTTTTCTTAAGCAAAAGCAGACAGAAATTGGAAGGATCATAATGCTTCATAGCTTACTGCTTATAAAATCTTGTCTAGGGAATTTCATTGTTTAGCAACACACAAGTACAAAGCATATACATTTTGAGCACAGATGGCTTCCTAACTGAGCACTCACTTGTTTTCATTACTGTGCTCTAATATCACAAATCTTTCATATTTATTATGTTAAGCTGCTAATGTGCCAGACAAGTTCCCTTTTTCTGAACATACTATGATTTACTTCCAAGTGCAATGTATATTGAGTGAGCAAGACCACATACTTTATTTTTAAATGCTAACACCAATTCAAGCAACTTGAGACAATATGTAAATATCTAGTAGCAGCTGGTTACATATCTTCTTAAAGGCAGCATTTGGAAATACTGTCAGTAGAAACATCCGTGGAAAAAAACCTTTAAGTTTCTAGCTCTTCTTCCACAAGTAAAACACATAGCTTAGCAGGTCACTCAGAGTACCGAGGAGGAACCCCAAGTGCATTCCTATTACAGAAGCAGGACAGTTAGTTTGGAAGAGTGGTGATCTTTGTGCAAAAGCCAGGGAGCTTCTGAAGCATCTATAATGAAGACTTGCATTTCACAGTAAGTACTAGTAAAAACTAAAAACATGAATTGCAGAAAGCGTTGGGCAACCATACTGACATCTATGGAAGCCTTCCTCATTATCTCTGACCTTTATGGCATTAATAAAGGGTTTGTTTGTCATATTGCTGTAACACTATGGGGTACAGACCTTTAGATTAAAGATTGGTGTGGAATGTGTACTGATGTTCTTGTGACTTCTACAGGAAACAGACTAAGCATAACTTTAAGCTCTCTATTTGTCCAAATGTGTAGAGGAATGACAGCATTCACCTCATCTGCCTATCAGAGAGGTAGGTTTAAAAACATATTCAAGTTCAGAGACAGCAATGCAGTAGAAGAAAAGGTAAACCAGTTAGACCTGGAATAACAGAATTTATTACAACTGTTAAAAAGATAATAAAGTATAAAACCTAATTTAAAATTTTGTGTTAGTACCGATTTTAAAGCCTGTCTTAAAACTGTTCCAGCTCTCTGGATGTCCACAGCGAAAGTAACTGCCTCTGTACCCTCCCTCACCTTTAGGCATACTTGGTGTTCCTTCCTTGATGCTACAGGTTTCAATGTGCAATTAGTATGTAAGAGAAATGGGTAAACAAGCACTGGAATGTGGGGCAATGGCTTTAGGAGTCACAGATCACTTTTGTAACCACTTCCTCTAACACAGGAAGACAGAGACTAGTACGTGCCACTCTTCCCATGTAGATCAAATCACGCTATACCTCACGTCGATACTGTAACTGTAAAGACAAAATATGAAGTCTCAGTACAGAATACAGAGCTATGGCACACCTGTTCTTTCAACAAGGATGAAAAGGAAAAAAACGTACTCATTCTGTACAACATCTTGCACATGCTCATCTGGTTCGTAGGCACTGAAGCCCGCCTCTGTCAACATCATGCTTCTGCACTGCTGACTGTCCTTTCAACAGCTCTGTTCTCAGGATTCTTTCCTAATTCAGCATTACTATTCTTTCCTAATTCAGCATTACTAGCACTCTGCCCATAACCTACTTTGTGTGACTTGTCTTGCATTTTGAACTAGTTTCAACTGGCTTGTTATTAAAGTTTTGCAGAAAACAGCTGCTCAGAGCAGTGACTACTTGTTCATTTAAGACACTTTCAAACTTCACACATAAGGACACCTTAACATGCCAGAAAATGTAGGTAAGTCAAATAAAAAGCACATCAACACCCGAAGACAATGTGCAATGAGATGTTTAAAACACATCTGACCTTTCAAAAGGACACCCACCCTGTTAAAATCTACTGACCTATGAAGATTACACCACCACTTTTAGGTCCGACAGCAATTCAGTCAGTAGTACCTGCCTCTTCTTGCCTCTGGCCAAGCCTGGCCTTTTGGGCTTTCTCTTCTAGATGCGCAAAGCAGGCATCCTTGCTGCCAGGGGGCTTGGACAGAGGGTTAAAGAAAGCAGAAAAGGGGCTAAGTTTGTTGGCTTGGGGGTTTTTTTTCAGTTCCTGAGTCTGTGCTGTTCTGGTACAAACACAAACGTGGGGCAATCCTGCAGCCTACAAGTGACTGAGGTATGCCTGCAGGGCCTCAGCTGCGCACATGGCATGCCTCCGTGACTTCATAAAACCAGCGTGTGGTGCAGAGCTAAAAATACAGTGGCTTGTCAGACTGGCTGATGAAGTATTCTACAGCCAGATACCTAGAATGCCAGCAACCATCCGGGTTGCAGTCAACTTTCCTTTCTTTTTTTTTTCTGACTTAAATTGACTTGATTCTTAGAAATCAATGGTAATTCAACTGAAGCAACTTGAATTGCATGATTTGAATCTAAGCTTTTACAATTGTTTTGGGGGTGTGTGATACTTAGTTTTTGTATTCTAGGAGGTCTACTTACTATGGGAAATAAAAGATGTAGATTTAAACATCTTCCTAAACCATGTGATTGAAGATGCTTTTGATGAGTTATTGACTCAATTTAAAATATTGGCTATGCAGAAGCAGCTCAGTGTAAATGCTGTCATAGGAAGAAGGAAACCAAAACTTACAACTCCAGCATCCTGGTAAGCTGCTGCCTCTTGACAAGCTTGATCAATGATCTGTGCCAATGGAAGAGAACTCCTTGGTGTCCCTGCAAGAACAATTCTGCTTACCTCAGGGCATACACAAACCCAAACCACATCAGTAGCAGCTTTCAGGTAGGATAACTAGAGGGACTGGCACACTGAAATAGGCAGAAACAGGGTAAAGTTGCTAAAGGGCTGCCACGTCTCCTTGTGACATGTCTTAGTGGCACCTCTTTCCTTAGCTGAACATGACAGATCTGCTGTAACCATTCAGCTCCTAAATCTAATTCACAAACTTGAGGAATATCTGCTATAATCTCTTATTGTACCAGGTCTGCTCTTAGCTTGTTATTCTTGTACTTATTACAGCTTATCCTGCATTAGTGATGCTCCGTGCAATACAACCTATGGCAAGACCAACCTCTAGGTCTGCAGATAGCTATGCAAAACAGCAGTCCATTTAAAATTAGTTAAAGCTATCTTAAACTCTAATCTGAAAGGTTGATTGTATCTGATCTTCAGTTTAAGTGCTTCACGGCAGAGATGAACATGCATGGATTTTGTTGGAGTTCAATGAGCTCTCCTTAAGATCATCTCCAAATTCTGGTACTTGGGCTCCAAAAGCCAGGCACTGAGAGTCTGAAAGGGGGACTGTCAAGAGCCCTCTGACAAGTCATTAGATGACCTGATGTCACAGCGTGGGGCAAACTGGACATGGTGCCCGGAGCCTACTCCTGGGAAAACGTGGAGCACAAAGAGCTCCGGGCACCAGCCGGTCAAGGGGAAGGTCGGCTGCTGTAATCAGCTCTGACTGCCCTGAGCCTCAGGGAGGGGGGTGAGCAGGTCAGGGTGGAACAGACCTGCCCCTTGCCTGAGCCTCCTCCTGCCTCTCAGGACCTGCAGGAGCTCAGTCCCACACCTATCCCGTCCCAACGCCCTTCTCCGTAACTTCCTAACCCGCCCCTTAACGCACGGCAGCGGAGTCACCCACACCAGACCCCGGTTTTCTCAAGTCCAGCTCCCTACACGGAGGACCTGCTACCTCTTTCACCTCCAGAGAGGGGAGATGCCCAACCCCGTGGCACCAGACGAGGGCACCGCCGAAAGGGCGGGCTTCGCTGCGGGGGCCGCGGCCGGGCCCAGGGCCCGCTCCCGCCCCCGGCAGGAGGGCCCGCTCCCGCCGGCTGGCTCTGCCCG
>VXBO01002383.1:449035-481105 GCA_013400135.1 Rhinoptilus africanus
TTGGGTGGCCCGGGGGCCGTGCTGGGTGCTGGGGTGGTGGGGGTGTGAGCCCGTCCCACAGTTCGGACCCTCATCCCACAACTTGCACTCCTGAAATCATCTATTCCTCTTTTTTTTTTTTGTTTTAGTTCCTACAGGATCCTGATGAAGAAGTTGCCAAAATGGAGATGACTAGAAAAAAGCAGTATGAAGACCAGGTAACCGATTTGGCTTTAGGTCGTACTCCTGTGACCTTACTTAACCCTGTTATTGTTTTGCAGTACCTCATTGTTATTACGGACACGGTGCGGCAGATGTACAGCTACCACGTGCTGTATAGCAGTGGGGGACTCTCCACCCCGGCGGATGAAGAGCGCAAAACACTTCAGGTCATACAGGTTCCTGTAGAGTCTTTGCAAGAGATGAGGCTTGTGTCACTCTCAAACACTACGTTAATACTTCAGTATATCCACCTGTTCTGGAAATGCAAGAGTGCACCTTACAAAAGCCTTAATGTGCTTTTAGGCCTACATGGAGGGGCTCTGCATTGACTTCTCTAGAGAGTTGCGAGAGTACAGTCATGTGCTTACATGGACCTTGCAGGCCAAAGCACGAGACACTTAAGCATACAAACAGAAACATCTTTTGAGATGATTCTCTTTGTAGCCATGTCTCTATGTACGTGTCACCTGGGAGTGAGGAAAGATCTGCCTTGCCTTCTACCACCAGCTCCATTCCTATTGACAAGTGTCGTTATCAGACTCTCAATGAGTATGAGATTCCTGGTTAGAACTTTGAAGTTTATACTAGATGCTAAGGTGGTAGTAAGGCTTCATTCCTCTGCAGAACAAAGGGATAATTTCTGTAAAGTCACTTAGATGTGAGAGTGCAGTGCAGGGTAGTAGTGACCATTGCCAGTTTGCTCAGTAAGATATTTAGAATGATCTGAGTTATGAAGTCAAAACTAGCTTTAGTAGTGTCTTCTTGCTCCCTTAGTACCCTTCCTATAATCTTTGAACCTGAGATGCTATTGGTATCTGTATTGGCTGCTGTGTTGGTATGTGGTATTGAAAGCGTGATGCTTTTGTACACTGAGATGCCCACTCTAAATAAAAGAGAGAGTAGCCTGTTTTCTGAAATAGGTTTATTCCCCCTTTTTTTTTTTCACAAACATGCTTGCTCAGTCACTGTCACTAGGAGTTCAGCCTGTTCATGCACACACAGGGTGATACTTAAGCTGCAGAAGTCACGATCGGGGAGTATAGACTGTACTCATTTGGTACGCAAGGCTATGCATAATGTGGCACATCTAACCAGAAGTGGCAGCTGGAAGTTCGAAGACTAAAGTGCTACCATAACAGATGGGCATCATTGTTTGGAATGGCCTCTGCTTGTTGCAACTGCGTATACTAGTTATCAGTCAACATATTAAGCAGGGCTCAAATGGTGAGCATTTAATGAGGGGATCTCTCCTTCCCTTCTGTCTTTCTTTTGTGCAGTATATTAAACTAATTTCTCACTTCTGACAAGGAAGAGCTGCCTGTCCTTCACCACAGCTCTCTCCTTCACCAAAAGATTCATTCTGGTTGAGCTGAGCAGAGGCTTCTTGTGCATCTTTACTGCATAATAGCAAGGTATTGTTAAAAACCCCTCAACAGTGACCAGATTTCTACCGTCTTCCAGAAAGACAGTGAAAAGAAACTTGAAATATATTTTGCTTATGTTGACCTTCAACTTTGAAAGTAGATAAAGACTTCCAATTTCTTGTTCTTGTTTGTGTTCCTGGCCTTGTAGCCGTTCAATGTTACTTCAAGAATGATAGGTAAATTAAAATTTAGATGATTTAGTCATTAGGCATCCAAAATACTTGGTGATTTTTCAAGTTAAGCTTAGGATGCTGGTGGGATTTGACCCTTTGATTCTGTAAACTGTAAATAAAATGAGTACCTTTATATCCATCCCTACATAGAGAAGGTTTTTTGTTGTGACAAAGTAGCCAGATTGTTACAGATCTGTTTAAAAAAAGCTAACATTTGGCTGCACAGCAGCAGCTCTTCAGTCTATGGTGTGACACAAGCTATTCTCTGATATAAATTGCCATGGGCCACTAATGAGAATATGTTTACGGTTCCAGCAGCAGTATAGCAGGCTTGTATGATAGCCAGTGAGATAGTTATTCTGTTGAGGCACAACAATTCTAAAATGCAAGTAGCTATAAATCCACCGCAGCCTCTACCACATGACTTCTACATTAAATAAATTGTTTACTGACACTAGTTTATGCAGAAGGCAAAATATCATAGTCACATCCCACTTTACGGCATCTTCATAATCAATTCATTAGTTTGCTTCTGTTGAGCATAAGGCCTGAGTTCTTAATTAGGATGCCGTTACCCTTTATGTGATGAAAGGGTGGCTATATCATCAGGTTTGTGACAGCAGAATATTGCATAAATTCTGTGTTTGATTTTAGAGAACTGGCACTGCTGTAATTCTGCTAGCAATTCTCATATTAATTCTGGCTGCTTTCTGTGGATGCATACACTTCCAAGGCTCTGTGTAAAACAAAATTCATCTAACTAGATTAGGGTCACCTGTGCAATTGTGATGCAAATTACATGGCCACCTCCATCCAGAGTGGAGAATTGAATGTATAAGTTATTTTCTTTAAATGAAACTAACTAAAGTTTTCAGGTGAAAAGAAGATGGAGTAAACTCTCAGGAAATGATTTTGATCAGTTTCTCACTAGGCATTTTTACCAGAATCTGGAATTGTTGTCAAATATTGTTGTCAAGATGTTCCATCTAACGGGTTTGAAAATGTCCTCCAAAAAGTTTCTTTAACCAATCTAAGTTATTGTTGGAAGATCCAATTTAAAAACGAAAACCCTAAAAAGCAACTTACAAGTCTTTGGACAAACAGACAACAAATATAAATTGTATCCAACTTGAGGGCTTGACTTGGCTCAAATCTGGGGTGGGAAAATGTTCAGACTGTTCAGAAAATTAAAAGTAGTTGAAGCTCCTATGCTATTCAGAAAGAAATGGATCAATTTAATGTGAGTTGCTCTTCTCTCTCCTGTTTATTAATTCTGGAATCCCTTTCCTAGAGCAAAGAAAAGCCCTACACTTCAAACTAATGCATGGTCTGAGTGAAAGATGGTTAGCACTATAGGTCTTACTACTTCTGATGGGCAAACTAGGGCTGCAGTCTGGTAGTTGATTTCAGTATCTGGTAAGAGGTGCTGCTTTCTAGGGTGAGATAGAGAGGCCTGTCCCTCTCCTGTTTCTCTGCCTTTCATTTCCATGCTGAAAATCCTCTGACCTTGCTGTTTGAATGCAGTTCTGCAGTCACCCTCTTCCTCTGCTTTCCTGCTCCCCTTCTTGCCCTAGTCCGTGGAAACTTGTTCTGGTGGCTCCCAAGTCGTGTTCTGAGGCGTGAGTGTATCAGCAGCTTGTATTTTTAGGTGTGGCAGCCTCACTGAAGGCTCTGTCTGTAACCAGGAACCCCAACGGTTGCTACCTGCTCCGTTTTGTGTCTGGCCTGACAGATCTGTTTCAATGCACGTTTGATGTATCGGTGAATGATGACGTGCTGCAGAAAACTGAGGTGGGAATGTTTGAGCTTTAAAAAAACCCACAAAACACACCACCTCTGAACTTCTGGATTTTCTTCTTTTGGAGCTGTATGGGCTTGACCACTCTGATGGACTTCTTTGGTCACCTACCTTCCGCCCTCCTTGCAGAAGGTAGGTTACCTCCTGATGAGCCTTCTCATGTTCCCAGTTCATTTTCTCCACTCTGTGTCTAGTTCTGAGGTCTGAGAACTGTGTTGCTGATCAATTGTTCTGTTCCTGGAACGTAACTGTAGGTGTCACCAAGCTTTCTTGCTGGGCTTCATACAGATTTGAAGAGGCAGTGTTCCCCATTGATTTTTGGCTTGCATCCTACTCTGCTTCTCTTTGCCTCAGAAGTAAGCCCAGGACTGTAGGATTTCCTCCGTTAGGCTGCACAGATTCTCTCAAACATCTGTCGCTTTTTGGCAGCTCCCTGCTTTTGGGTCGGCTCTGTGCAAGCCCAGAGGAAGCTCTTCGTCGTTTCCTCACACCCTCCCCACCTTAAACTGTTTGGGGTTTTTTTTCAGTGGTGGCTCCCACTTCCTTACAGTTATGGCGTGATATAATTCCGTTTCTTGGTATTGTTTCTTTAGTTTTGGTTGTGTCTTGCTAAATCTGCTTTAAAGACTCAAGTCTGATTAATACACTCCTTCCTTCAACCAAAATCCATGCCAGAGCTATAGTGTTCCCTCATTTACACTAATTCAGACTTGTCTCCCTTCCTGGTACCGTCTTGCTTTTGAGGGCCCTGTGCGTTTATTTCCTTCATGACTAGCTAAGCTATATCTTTTTCTGTTGCTTGCATCTCTTCCCCAGTTGTCTTGGTGAGTGATATTACCTAGCCAAAAACTTAGTTTTCACTTATTCTAAAAACACCTAAGAAGTTCTTGACCCTTGATTTATATTTCCTTATAGAAGATTGTGGGTGGTGAAATATCTTAAACAGATTGTAGTTGTTGCTGCAGTGTGGTATGTGAGGTATCTACTTTGGTTGAGAACTCTGTGGAGCAGGTCCCTTGTCCTTAAGAAGCTGCTGGTGTAGTAGGTACCTTTCAAGAGATATTATAGTATGCACTGCTTCTCTGTTGGTTTGCTGATTAACTGATAAGGCAGCACTTCTCCAAAGGCTGTTGGCAGCTGGGCTTGCCATGCAGTTTGGAGGACAAAGTGTGACTAAAGTCTAGTTTTGAGGGAGGACAAAAATTAACTTAAAGCAATGCTGATGCAACATTTTTATTTGAACTTTCAGTTTGTAAGGAATCTGTCATTTTTAAGATCAAGATTCTATTCCCTCATCTGCCTTCTCCCACCCAAATTAAATCATGGCATGGCTGGGTACATAGCTATGCTAGATTTGCATGTAGAACTCCAAGAAGAAAAACTCTCCATCTGTGTGTCAGTAACTCAAAGTACAAAGCAGTCCTAGCTGCGAGTGAACTGTGAAATGTGGTTTTGGTTTTGTTGAGTCAGTGGTTTCTGTTTCTGAAACTGGTGTTAGAGGGTAGCCATTTTGCTGGGAAGTGATGTCATTTGTAGCAAGGACAGGGCGAAAATCAGGTGTGTAACCTTTGCAAGAGGCAAAATTTCATGTAGAGCATTTTACTTGTATCACCTAATGACTTTTCTGGTATTTTTAAATTATTTTTTTTCTTGCACCGCATTAGGAATCTTGTTAGGGAGTTCTGTCCTTTTAGTGCTGCAGAACAGATCAGTTTGCAGTAAGGTGGCTGACTTCACTGTTGGGCAGAAATGCTAAATTTTAGTTTACTTAGGCATGATGACGTGGGGCTGGCTTTATATTCTACTGCAAAATAAAACAAGTAGTATTTTCCTGGGGAACTGTGTGAAGTGTACACCAAGATTCTGTTTAACAGAATTAGGCAGGAGAAAAGTAAACCTAAACTGAAGTTCTCATCTGAATAAAAGGATGTGATGAGTGAAGTGTCGGATGGCTGATGTTTGTGGACCTTGGCAAAATTCTGTATATGAAATGGTCAACTTGATACTTTAGTGGTAATAGCTTAATATGTACTTGCTTTTATTCTGAAAACAATTGGATCTGAAGTGTTTTGCTTTTTCATCTTAGCTCTGCAACATGAATGAGTAAGAAAAATTCTATAAACTACTCTTTTGCTGTGTTCATTGTCAAGGTTGCTTTGCATGAAACTGTGACTTCAGGTATTGCATCTACATGTTCCTTACCAGAAATCCTGACCTTGTGTTTGTGTAATTATAATCACAAATTGGTTTTAAAGTTCCATTTGCTTATTCTTTACCTGAAGGCAAACATCTTGCTTTCATGCAAAATATTTTTAGCAAAAACAAAATGCAACGGGACAATAGGAGACTCTGGCTTGGATATTCCTCTGTGAAATGGTTGTGGTCCTTCAAAAGGAGAACAGGGGAAACGTTCTTCAGCTTTAGTTGTAAATTTTCTCTACTGTGACAATAAGCAACACCCTCTTCTACTCAGCACTGGTGAGGCCACACTTGGAGTATTGTGTCCGATACTGGGCTCTCCAGTACAAGAGAGACTTGAATGTATTGGAAAGAGCTGATGAAGGTGATTAAGGGATCAGAGCATCTCTCCTATAAGGACAAAAGAGGGGAGATTGTATCCATGTATATAAATACAGTTTAAATAGGTAATCATAGTCTCTGTCATAGTTCTTGGCCAACGTCTTCTGTTTACAGCCAAAATGATTATTTTAAAAAGGCACAGTATAAAATCTTGTATTTCATTTTACTAGCCATCCTGGAATAATGTTCACAAAAATGCCCACATGCTGATTCCTACTCCGGATAAAGATGATGATCCAGTTGGTGCTGATTACTCTCCCTTTATACATCTAACTGTTGTTCCAACTAGAGCTTCACCATTACCAGTCCTAGGGTAAGTGTGCCATTTTGCTGCTGCTTGTCTGCCTTCCTTTGTCTTTTGATTTGAGATTAAACTTATTGATCTCTCTTAGCTGGGCAAACAGAGAGGATGTATGGAAAAACATGATAAACAAAGAAGAGAGATATGTGAGGGATAAACTTTATATGCAAAGGCACCCTCTCCTGCAACCTAAAATGAGGACAATCCTTCTAGACTGGCTAATGGAGGTAAGCTTTTCCATGCTTGTGAGTATTTCAAGTGTGCTTTTGTTGAAGTGTTCTAATAACTGTCACGATCTTTGCATAACCCATTTAGCACTAGACAGTTGTCTTGGTCTTAAAGTTTGTCAATGGCACCAACCTTTCAAAAAGAATATATAGTGCATTGTACAGCTGGTGTACAAAGTGACAATATATTCTGATATTCATTTAGATTGATAGTGGGTAATAATCAAGTTTTCCCTGAAGTGCCATGATGTAAGCTTTTTAAGGTCACATGGCAGATAAAAGCTGCACAAATGATTATGAAAGTCCCTGCAAGAAGGAAGGTGTGGTGGCTTAGAGACCAAATCCATCTCACAACCTCTTTATCTGTTATTGGCATGTAGAATGTACTACAACTCTTCTATCTGTATGTGAGTCTCTCTTGTTGTTTGGATGACTTGGTGGTGTAGTCTCTGTTCTTAATTATGATGTATTTGTGAGAATTTTCTCTTTTGAGGTGTGGGAATTATGTGTCTTTGCAAAAATGAGGAACTGATGTTCCAACGTTGTTAGAACATGTACTTGCATTTCCTAAAAGGGTTTTCACTCTGATCTCTGGGTTTTTTGCTTTTTTTTTTTTTTTGGGGGGGGGTGAGGAAATTACTGTAGTGGCAGTCGTGTCAAAGGAAACTGTTTAACTCATGCTCTTAGTTAACATGTTACTTCACAATAGCAGTGAAGCAGAAAGCCAATATGAATTTTATGTCTAGCTCTTGGGTTTTTTTGTAATACATCTGTAGCATCTGGTTTTGACTCTATAACATTGTTTTTGACCTTTGTTAATCTCTGATGTCTCTCCAGGTTTGTGAAGTCTACAAGCTTCATAGAGAAACTTTTTATTTAGCACAAGATTTCTTTGATCGGTTTATGGCAACACAACAGAACGTCGTAAAAACACTATTGCAGCTTATTGGTATCTCTTCTTTATTCATAGCAGCAAAGCTTGAGGTAAGTATCCCCAGCTTTACTTAAACATAAAAATGTGAATGGACAGGCAGCAGACTTATACACTAGATGCATTTTGGCAGGCTTTATGGAGTTTGCTGCTGTGACTTTTCAGCTGGGAGACAGGAAAAAAAAAAGATCCTTTTTTTCTCTTCAAAATTCCTGCTCTTTTTTTAGAAGTGGCTAAAATTAAGTCTAGATAACATCATAGTATGTCTTCAATGTTAAAAGGATAGTCTTTTCAGCTTTAGAATATATCTAAAGTTTTGAATTACAGCTTTAGAATATATCTAAAGTTTTGAATTACTGTTGCTAAATGAGTTTTTGGCTGGCTGCTGTATACAGAGACCACCTGTTATGGTTCTGTTGTGAGTGGAGTACCTACTGGGTGATAGTCTGAGCTATTCTTTATTTACTGGAACAAATTGAACTATTAAAATGCATAGTGCTTTTTAAGTTCTTACTGTTTTGTCTTTTAAGAGGGCTATTTTTCTTCATTCTGTTCTTATCAAGGAAGAGATAAAAGGCCTTTTCTGTAGCATGTGTAAAAAAAAATCTTGATGTCAATTATGATACAGTCTCAGTGGTGCTGTAGTCAAACATAAGGCATGTTGTACTGATCCATCAAAAGTGAAAGGTGAAGGCTGGCAGCAGGAAGGTTGAACAAGAAATCTGTGTATATTAAAGGCAGAGTACAACACCAGGAGTTAGGATGGGGGCTTGGTTCAGCTTCCCCCCCCACGCCTGGCTCTGTTTTGAAATGCTGAAGTAGTTGGTCTCTTTGCCTTTTCTCTTTTCCTCTTTTTTTTTTCTAAGCACATGAGATTAGTTACAACTTATTTCAGGAATTAATACTTTGATCTCCCATCTTTCAGGAAATTTATCCGCCGAAGTTGCACCAGTTTGCCTATGTTACAGATGGAGCTTGTACAGAAGATGAAATCCTCAGTATGGAATTGATCATTATGAAGGTAATATTTCAAAGTGGAATTAGTTCTACTTTAGTTTTTAAAAATGTATAGCATAATCAGACTAAAAGCAGAGAGCCTCAGTTAATCTTTAGTGCTGTGAAGAGGCAATTTCTCTTTCTAATTAGAAAACAGTGTTCTCTAGGTAACACATGATTTAAAGCATCCACCAGTATGTTCATGTTAACAAAATGACTTGTCCCCCCACCCTATCAGCAGGAGGAGGTACAGGAGAGGATTAGATTTGTGTGTTTCAAAGATGCCTTGATGAACTGGAATTCTGATTACAGCTTCTGATCTGGAGTAAATAAAGTTGCGTGGTTAGGAAGTCTTTATTAATACTGAAGTCTTGTGCGTGTCTACTCTTTCAGGCTCTTAACTGGAACTTAAATCCGCTGACAGTTGTATCATGGCTAAACATTTACATGCAAGTTGCATATTTAAATGAACTTTATGAGGTATTGCTGCCACAATATCCACAGCAAATATTTGTACAAATAGCAGAGGTGAGACTGACTTCTTCCTTCAAATCCTGTTTCACCTGGGGGGAGAAAGTATTCTTTTGATAGGCTTATTAAACAACTGTTGTTTTGTAGCTCTTAGATCTCTGTGTGCTGGATATTGGCTGCTTGGAATATACGTATGGAGTACTTGCAGCTTCTGCTTTATATCACTTCTCCTCATCTGAGTTGATGCAGAAAGTTTCAGGTATTGGCATTTATAAGATAAGTCTAATGAGTTTACAAACATTAAGCCTTCATTCAGGCAGAAAAGCTTATGTCTTGTCTTCCAGGTTATGAATGGTGTGAGATAGAGGAATGTGTGAAATGGATGGTTCCATTTGCGATGGCTATAAGGGAAGTAGGAAGCTCCAAACTCAAACACTTTAGAGGTATAGCTCCTGAAGACTTGCACAATATACAGACGCACATAAACAGCTTGGATTTGCTGGTATGTATGTGCATAATGGTGACAAAAGCTGTCCGTAAAATCACCTACATCTTGTTTCTTCTTTGGTTAGAACATACAGTAAATTTAAGTGAAGCGTTATCAGACTGAGACTGTGAAGATGATAACAGACATAAGGTTGTACTCCAGTTGCAATATTCTTGGGACAGAGACCTGACTTCAGTATTTAGTTTAAAAAGGCAATTGTCACTTAAGCCGCTCTTCTCAAATGGCAAATAATTACTCTAGAAATTGGAAGCATATTTCTACCCCTCAGGATGCTTCAAATATTGTGGTTTAGGCCTTTCTCTATAGGAAATACAGGTAACACAACCTGGTCTGATGAAAAAGAAAATAAAGACTAATCACTTGAGACTGATCTTGTGGGACTGATATGTGACAGTGGTTGAGAAGAAGTTGAGCGAGAGTGGTTTTTATCATGAGAATCTTGCAGAGGATCAAAATCTTGTCCAACAGATTGTTGTTAATCTAAGATATTGAGGGTTTTTTCTATTTAGGTTATTTAGTTATAGTAGAAGTTAAAGCTCTTACTGTTAAGTTGCTTCTGAACTTTGTTTTCTTGAAGATAAAAGTACCACAGTGCTGATCATCAGATTCCAAAAGCTGATGCTGACCTCTTGGGGTTTGTATTCACTATTGCATGATTTATCAGTTACTATTGGGGGGGTTGGATACAGATACACATTTCCAGATTAGGAATCTAAGTGAACAGTGAATTATATTGATCTGTTGCAGAGATATACCAAAGTAAAAATCTTTTTTTTTTTTTTCTCCTTTTCCTATGCTTTCAGGACAAAGCTCAAGCAAAACAAGCCATATTGGCTGAGCAAAATAGGACTTCACCTTTCCCTACTGGTGTCCTTACACCACCACAAAGTAGTAAGAAACAGTCTTCTGGACTGAAGCCAATATGACTTTAGGATCTGTTGACAGACAATTTTGCTGAAGTGCCTGTTCTGCTGGTTCTAACTCCTGCTCCATTACAGAAATGCTGCCAGTGAAGTTCATAAGCTTTTATGGAATCTGAAAAGGAAACCTTACTTTTTCTCTTGACAGAAAAATTTTCCTATTTGAAATATTTTTATTGAACATTAAAATATTTTAAAGAAATGGATCAAGTACACCAGCCACTTAAAAGAACACCGAAGAGTGCTCCAAATGCTGCTACGGAGGGTGATGCTTGATGCGACCAACTGTTCAGAAAAAGGGCTTGAAGTTTAGATTATTTCTGTGCCCATTTGTTCTTTGGATAATCTGCAGTCCCGCTGTCCCCTGTTGACAAATGGGCAAAAAGTGCTGTGGAAGACAACATTTCAAAGCCTCTTTTTCAAATGGTTGGCTTACAACTTGATGCCTTTTAAAAAACTCTTTATTGTAAATGCTGCTATGTCTCTGTGTATCCATTTTTAATAAAAATGCTGTCTAAGACAGCTGGTTTTATGTATATTCCTATTTTTCTTTGGATTATGGTAAGCAAAGGTTTTTCAGACTGTGACCACTAGTAGTGTGGGGTTTGGGGATGAATAATGTAGTAACTGTGGCTTTATTTATTTACCACTACTGCTTTATCAATTAAAACTTCCTTTTTGGATACAAAGATAAAATTGTCATGTTGGACTACTTGGATTTCCCTTGGCCAGGTGGAGGTGGCTGGGGAGGGGATAATAAACATGACAAGTACATGGGGCATCCTTCCACAACACGCTTTCTGATGATCAGTGTATTAGGAAATTCTTGAATAAAATTGTCTGGGTTGTTATGCTTAATAGCAAGGAGTAATCAGTAGGGAAAGCCTACATTTTTCTTAAAACATAATCATTTAAACTTAGGGCTTTGGGCATAGTCTTTGACAACTAATTGTCTTCTGTGTGAAACTGAACTCTGGACTTGTGTGTGCCTTTTTACAGGAAGAGTTGTCCTTGACTTTTGCAAGGTCTGAGAATCTGGGAAGTCATAGTAAGATGTTTTGTGGGAAGTCATGGTTCTGGAGAAAAAGGAAATAGAGAAATAAATGTAAAAAGAAAAAGGTTGCTTGTCTCTTTCTCATGATGTTCACTTTGAAGGACTGTTCCAACACCACTGAAAACTCTTGTGAGACTACCAGGATTCATAATGTCCTGTAGGTAACTTAAATGCTACAAGACTTATTTTGGGAAGCTCCTACTCTGCTGTTGGTTAATTTTTCTAAACATTAGTTCCCAGCAAGGCTACTTTTTATTATTTTTTAAGTTATTTTCCCTGTTGCTCTTCCCTGACCCAGTATTCTGATAAATGTTAAAGCTTTAACATAATAAAAATGCCTATGGTAACTAAGGGTAAGCAAATTATTTGGTGTTGCTAGCTTTGCTTTTTCCCTTGCAATGAATGGTTCCAAGTTCTGTGCTTGCAAAACAGGTGTAAATGTTAGCTGAAGTTTGCCAGTGCCAATTCAGAGAGCTTTTAACATGTCCTAGACAAAGGAATGTTATGTTTGCCTATTGAAAAAGTTGGTAACAGTGGAGGAATTGTCAAGACACATTTTGGTACTTTGTCGTCCTTAAATTTAGAACAGAAAACCGAAGTGTTGGGGGAGACAACCCTCCTGAAAGGTAATCTATAGGCTTAATTCCTAAAGTACCAGCCAAGCTCCAGTACTGCAGCTTTTGCTGTTACTTTGCAATGCTTAGTGTGCGTTTCATCTATTTCTGTAAAAAAAAAAAAATCATATTTAAGCTGTAACTGACCCTTACAACTGGGGATTGTGTTTTCTGTATGACTCAACTGTTCAAGAAAATATTCTGTAATAACATTACTGCTATGATGAGCTCAAACTTTCAGTTTGAGCTAAATATAACTTTCTGGTTAGTACCTTTTCATTCTTGAAGGCAGGTGTTCCATGTGTGGGAAACTTATCTGAGATACATATTTACCTGTGAATGAAACTGTTCAGATAACAGGCCTTTTTCTAAATTGGATCTCTGTTTTAGGTGGTAATCCTGCTAATTTTAGAATTTCTCCCCCCGAAAGGTAAACCTCCTTTATTTTGGTGGGAAGCAGCCTGTTCAGAGCATGGAGATCCTGGCTTTGCAGCTTCCCAGGTAGGAATGCGATCACATGCCGGAGGTGCAGAGCTTTCCAGCAGGAGCTGACTATTTTCTTACTTTCTCATCTTTATTTCATACTTTAAGAATCTTTGGTTTTGGTTGTCTTGCAACACGTGTGGATACTTACGTCAGAGTGTGCTGCCTTTCTAGGGTAGCTTGAAAAAATTAGGCACTGGTTGCCATAGGCTCATTTTAGGGAGGAAGGGTGCAGCTAATTTTAAGGAAGACTTAGAAGAGGTGGAGAGGAGGCTGCAGGGGAGGACAGTGGGGCTGCTCTCCTGGGGCAGGAGCGCTGGGGAATGCCCCCAAAACGATTTAGCCTCGCGTTGCTGTGCACTCCGGGACTGGAAACTCTCTCTCCCTTTAATAGCTACAGAGCCAGCATAAAGCATGCTGCAAAGCAAATTGAATTCTGCAGTAACCCAGCTGGCATGTGATTATGTTCCTCCTCCTGAAAGCTTTGTCATAACTATGTATCAGAACCTCACCTTGGCCTGAAAGCTGGGGGCACCGGAGAAACTTTGAACAAGAGAGGTGAATCCAGTGCTAATTTTCTATTACTTCTACTAGAGAATTGGAGGTCGGCGGTGGCTGTGGTGGTACTGAAGGAAATAGCCCCAGATGACTGAGCCGAGGCTGCAGCCATGAGCTGGGGCTGGGGAGAAAGGATGACGATGCGGAGGTCTGCGCTGTGAGCCTGCCAGATGCCGAGTTGTTGGAAAGGCTTTAATAATCTAAGAGTGGTTCATAGAACTAATTCTCCTGCATGGTGTGTCTCCTGTAAAGCAGAAAACCATGAAGCTAAAGGCCAAGCCAAGACGTGATTTTCCTTGGTATGCTGTATTTTCTTCGGTTGGAGGTGGATTTCTTTACTTTCAGTAGGGTCAGGGGTCCAAAGTAACTTATGTACAGATGCAAGCTTTCAGACAGAAATTTCAGAAAGTAAAGATGCAAAATCCAGTAAAGCTGAGAGCGTGGGCAGGCAGCACACCTCTACACTCTGGATCCCGCATCGTCCCTTTCCTTCTTAAATATGGATGGAAGAATTCTCATGTAGAATTAAAAATAAGTGGCTAGGCTGGAAATTAGGCGCTCACTGCAATGACAGGGGAGACGTACTAAAGCTGTGTAGGAAAGGGTTTGAGTTCCCTCCGGTCCCAAGGCGAAAGGAGCAGGGACAGCTGGGATTTGCCAGGTTATCGTGTTCAGACTCCAGCTACACGAGTTTACCCGTTGCGTGCCCTGCGTGTAACTAGGATAAATGGTTTGAGCGTTCTTGGATTGAATCCCAGAGTAACAACATCAGACAGAAAAGAGTAATATGGTGCTTTATTTTGTAATTCTGTGTAAGATATTTTGATTTTATTTTTTTGGGGGGGGGAGGGGTACCAAGGTGCCAGCCTCTGCAGCTCAGCGCCTCAGCTCAGTCTTCCTGTATGTTATAGAGTTATTGTCCATGACAAGAATTAAAAGAAAACTTCTTTTTTTCCCCCCACCCCAACATGCATCTTCCAAGTTCTCACCAGATGTCGATGCAATGTTTGGACCGTACAGCTCGCAGGGAGGTTTGGTTGTTACACTTTGGTTTAAAGTCGGTCTGAGAATACGCAAGTTGCTCTCTCATCTCAGCCAGATCTGTAAAACTTTGCTTTCTGGTCTTGGTAAAGGTAATGTTTCTGGGCTTGCAGGAGGCATCCCCTCTTACCCATGCCAGGATGATGATGTTATTTGGACACAGCAGAGGGCAAGCGAAACCCTTCTTACACCTTGGTTTGGGAAGTCTGGTTGTCAGCCACAAGCTCTCAAGACCAAAGAAAAATGTTTTAATTTTGGCCAAAAGCTTGCAGAATGAAGAATGTGCTGAGGAAAGGTTAGCTGATCCTGCGTGGCTTTATTAGTATTCTGGGCTTCAGTCAGGAGATTAATAACGGCCACAGACAGTGTCTCTTCATATTAAAGTGTCTTCACATGAGTAGTTTGGGTGAGTGCAAAAGGACTGCAAGGCACAAGGAAGCTGTCTTGTCTCGCCCCGACTGACAATGAGTCAACACTTTAATATAAAGAAGAGACAGTTGGTAACAGTCATTAACATAACAAAGTGCCCTATAGATCACTCCAAATTCATCTGACTGTTTTTAAGCAAATGTTTTCCCCTGAGAAGTGGCAGCAGAACAATTTGTTGAATGTTTCGCTGCCTGGGCCCCCCCGGCTCTGCTGGGAGTGGGAGAGGTGTTCCTGCGGGATGGCTGCTCCTCAAACCTCCCAACAGAGGATGGTGTTTTCTTGTGGTGACAATATGCCAATTTATTTTTTTTTTTAGCCTGATTTCTTATCAAAAGTGGACTCATGGGGTAGTTTTGGGATTTCTTTTTTTTTGTTTTTTTACCCCTTTCCCTGTCTATTGGCTTCCTCCATTGGGCAGCTTCAAGAAGATAAGAAGGAAAGGGAGTCAGAGGGCTGCTGATCCTCCGTGTGAAGGAGAGGCACAGGCTCGGCCACCGTGCTCTGTGCTTGGCTGGACCCCTGGAGGAGTGGCAGCGGGGGCTCCATGCTGGCAGGAGAAAGGTGGGAAGCAAGAGGGAAGAGGGGAAGAAGGAATCAGAGTTCAGCACTGGCAACCATGCAGTACATCCGGCGTCGAAGGGGACTGGGTAGAGGCTAGGAGTAGCCCCAAGGAGGGAAGAAACGCCACGCACAAGAGTAGCTCTCTTAGTCTGGTGCTCATGGAGACGTTTGCTTGACTTCTGTCTGCACCACCACAAGGGGAGGATGCAGGAAATGCATTGGTTGAAGGTACCAAGGAGCCATTGCCTGTCCAGCCAGACACCCTGGTTTTGTCGTTGCTGTAACTCACGTATGCTCTTCAACTACGGCAAGACTACGGGTTCCTCATGTGGTTTCCGAGGGCTGCCTGCCGGTGGCAACAGGGCTGGGGCCATGCTGGCAGCTGCAGCGGGTTTGGATCCTCCTGCTGCCAAGCGGACTTTGCTCCCCGGCAGTCGGCCTGGACAGAAGCCCCGATTCCTGGGAGTGACGTAACGGAAAGGTTCAGCTCTGGAGAAGGTAAATCACGGGAGTCTGGGACACGTTGCTGGCTGTCACTGAGGACAGACATACCAGAGCAACCCAGGCGGGGGGCAGTTTTGGGAGGCATCAATTCACCCCTCACAATTGTGTATCAGACTCTGCTGCGTCCTTACGGACAGGGCATCGCCCCCAGGGCAGCTGCAGCAGGTCAGATGCCGGGTTTGGGATGGCTGTGTGTCTTCTGGCACCTGTTGCTCAGGAGCATGAGAGAAATCCCTGGCTCTCCCTGAGCTGTCGGTGCCCGAGGGGAACCACCCGGACCCCCTCCACCTCCCTCTGCCCGCCGCGGCCAGGACAGCCCCGTGTGCTGGGTGTTCATCTCCCCGCGGGGAGCGTGAATGCATCCCTCTGCGCGGGGCTGCGCCGGGCATCGCGCACTCCTTCAGGGATGCGGAGAGCGGGCTGGAAGATGTCCAGGTGGGACCTGGCTGGAAGAGGGGCTGGGAAGATCTCAGGAGCAGCTCAGCAGCCCCCCGCGCTCATTGACTTAATTGGGGCTGCGCTGCAGGGCTGGAGGAACGCAAGATGGCCGGGATTCTCACGGCGTGGGGAGGCTCGCCGGCAACAACCGGGAACCGGCCAAATCATTAACGTCAATTAAGTACAGAATGCGTAGATTACTGACATGTTATTGTTAGGGCTTTAAAGGAAATATAATTAATAAAACTCACCCACCCACCCCAAGAGGCGACCCTTTGTGTTCCCTGTGCTTTCCCCTGCCGGCAACGTCTACCTCCTCCCGCAGCCCCGCGCTCCTTTCAGCAGCCTTGGACAGCATTAACATTTGAATTAACATAAAATCACTTTCTGAAATCTGTTAACATTTACAGCGTTGCTGTACTTTTCCTGATCATTGCATTTTTTCCTGTCGGTTTGAGCTTGGTGAGTTTTGCTTTGTTTTTTTGTTTTTTTTTTTTTTCAAATGATACCAAACATAGACCTATTATGCTGCAAAAATCGCATATTTGTTTAATGATTTCCCATTGGTATCTTTGTTGCTATGAACCAAAGCAGTAAATAGAAGCTCACATGTTAATGCTGTGTTGTTCTCCATAATAAATTTGAATATCCCCAGAAGAATATTTTTAACAGGGATTTTCTGAATAAAATGCATACGTGCCAAGGTATCAGTAATTACTTAAAATCAGTTTTTGACATTTAATGTTGACATCTAAAATATTTCCTTTAATTTTTGGTTGCCTCTGCAAAGAGAAATAATGGCATTTGTCCTAGGGAAGGCTGGGTGGACAAATAACACTTTTACTCATAATGAAATGAAAAGCAATAAAGAAAATGTGCTAAATGTCAACAGTAAAGCATATCTTCTCTTCACGTATTATGAGGAGAATATACCCCAAAATGTGTGTACACACACAAAAATCCTTTAAGTGACTTAATATGTTTGAATATTAATGGCTTGAGCGTTAATCCATTGCAATGGTTCCATTTTTTGAAAATTGGCTGTTTAAATACATTATTACCTCAATAAATTCTCTTAGGGTCACTGTGGTAGCCATAGTATGAAAAATAATCACCATAAATCTGAATTTACAAAATATCACCAAAATTGCACCGTTTTGCTGAGAGAAAGAGAAGATGAAGTATATATTATTTAACTCAATACATTTTGTCCTTGCAGGAGTTGCTTGTCTGAAAAACCAGCAGATGGAGTCTGTTGGAAGACACGAGGGCCTGGCAGCAGCCTAAGAAACCAGCTCGAATTTGTAAACCTTTGCCATGTGAGGTGCAGTCTGGAAACCTCTGCCAAAGAAGTTCGTCGACGCTGAAGCTTTTGCTGGGACCCTGGGTGAGTCGGTACGGGATCCTGTGCCCCTGGTAGAAAGGATTTGGCTGGGAGCGGTCAAAGATCATAGAATCATAGAACGGTTAGAGTTGGAAGGGATCTTAAAGATGACCTAGTTCCACCCCCTGCCCTGGGCAGGGACACCTCCCACCAGACCAGGCTGCTCAAAGCCCCATCCAGCCTGGCCTTGAACACTTCCAGGGATGGGCCATCCCTGACTTCTTTGGGCAGCCTGTTCCAGTGCCTCACCAGCCTCACAGTAAAGAATTTCTTCCAAATGTCTAATCTGAATCTCCCCTCTTTTCAGCTAAAAAATGTTACCCCTCATCCTGTTGCTCCACTCCCTGATCAAGAGTCCCTCTCCATCCTTCCTGTAGCCCCTTTAGGTGCTAGAAGGGGCTCTAAGGTCTCCCTGGAGCCTTCTCTTCTCCAGGCTGAACAACCCCAACTCTCTCAGCCTGTTCTCACAGCAGAGGTGCTCCATCCCTCTGATCATTTTTGCGGCCCTCTACTGGACCTGTTCATCTGCTGGACCTTGTACCATTCCTACCGCTTTCTGCTGGATGGTGGAAAACCCAACAGACTTTGGTTTCAGCCCAGCCAGCTGGTATTTTTCAGCATTAGCAGCTTTGCATTCACCTGCAGAGAAGCGCAGGAGGGAGGACATCAGACGGGGTGTGGACAGGGGTGCTCCCACACCACAGCTGTCCCGGGGGGAGCATCGCTGGCCTGGGGGAGCGGGGTGGTGCTTCAGGGGTGCGGGAGGGCTCTGGAAGCCGCCCCCGCGGCACAGCCGCACTCCAGGGCCAAGCTGCTGGGGTGGTCTGAAGGGAAAATGAATGCCAGGCTCTTATCTTTCTGCGGAAGATGCTGCTCAGCACTATAACCTCTGTCTACGGGCAGGCTGTGATGCTTTGTGTCGGAAAGCATCTCTGTGGGAGCGCAGATGCAGGAGAGGCCAGGGCAGAGCCCACCGGCGAGGCTTGTGTGTGCCGTCAGGTTGGGTGGGAAAGATTCTTATCCTTTCTCTTCTTAGTTTTTACAACTTTGGGGTTAAAATAGTTATGAAGAAAATCATGAAGTACCTCCACACTTTTGCATCCCAGAGTGTCTCTCATTCTGCAGAAACACACATCTTTCTCCGTGAATTTCCTGGAGGTTTTAACAGGAAGGAGGTTGTTATTTGCAAGTGTCAGCGATCGCCAGGTTGTCCTTTGCATGGAGTTGGCCACTCTGGCAGGAGTGTGGCAAAGCAGAGGGAGAGGAGAGGATACCTGTGACTTCCAAGTGCTCCCGGACACTTTCCCATAGCAGAAGAAGGGTCATGATCAGGGACTTTGCAAAAAGTAGTAGCCAGCGTGGGCATCACTTGTGTCCCAGAACTGCAGCACGTGGGGGGTTACATCGTAATAACAGTAATTACAGGCGGAAGAGGGAAGACTGTTCCACCTCTGACTTTATCTGTTCTCATGACGTCTATTCTCATCATCATCCTCAGCTCCTGCCCCCTCAAGGCACCTCTCATCCATGCCTGAAGATCCTTGTGCATCTGGAAATGTTACTGCCTGGTCTCTCAGCTAACAGCGCTCGACAGCAGCAGACCTTGGTGAGGCAAAACTTGATAAGGCTGATAAAATACTGACCCGTGTAGACCAATGAGAAGTTTTGCTGTTATTATCGTCTTTCATTTGAACTCTTATGACCAGAGTAACCTGTGCATACAGTGATGTACTCACACTGCTCAGCTGCATGTGTTGCACAAGGAGGACTCTGGAGTCCTTCATGACCCTCAAGAATGGGGATGTCGCAGCAGTATGCGAAGGAGCGTGCCCAGGTGGGAAGCCCAGCACAGAGTCCTGACCCGTGTACACAGGGACCGATCCTGGGGTGCCCTCTCCTACCTCAGTCAGGCATCTCTGCAGGTTTAGGACTACAGCAATGGGATTATCTTCACTGCTAAAACCTCAAAAAGCTGAGCACCCTAACTACGAATTACAGCCTTTCATATCTGCAGCTGAGTTTGACATGTGTAGCTGCAGCTGGCCCTACCTCCACAGTTTTATTTGATAAATCTGATTGATGAGGGTTTTTTAATTCCTCTCAATCTCTTTAAATTAAAAAAAAAAAAAGAGAGAGAAGTTGAAAAGAGCTGTAATTGCAAGTGAGTGCTATAGAACCCTACAGCCAGCAGGCATGCTTCAAAGGAAAGCGGGCCAGCCTGGACCCTTTAGTTGCTGGCTAGTGAGGGCTTCAAATGTGCCTGCACAGCGACTGTTGTAATTTTGATCCATACCAAAAGAGTTTAATTGGAAGATAGTGGGGGTTTTGATGCGTACAGCCTCTTCAATGGGGTGAGCAGAGGCTGCCCTTAGAGCAGACACCAAAGGTGGTCTCTGGTGTGACAGGGGGTTGTCCCGTCAGCGGGGAGCTCGCTGCCAGGCTCCCCCTGTGCCGGCAGGCACAGCCGCCGCTCCTGCCTGCGGAGCTGCGGTCTGTGTTTGATCCCTATCAAGGAAGTTTCCTCCTTGAGGAGCAAGAGACTCCCTTGGTGCATTTAAAGCCCTGATGCTTACGGAGCAGCCTGTCCCATACCCCTGGGCTCGCACGGCCAGCTGCCCGCTTGCCCTCCTGCTGCCGCCAGTCTGCGTCGGATCCCATCCCATCCCGCCGTGCCCCTGAGGAATGGGGCAGAGAGAGCAGCACCCTTCCTCTGCCCTCCCACCACCTTCCCTGGCCTGCTCCCCTGCGTGGCCAGCAAATTAAGCAACTAATTTTCATTAGTGCCAATGTGCCTTGCCCCTAACTCTAAACTACCAATTCAAGTTATCGATTCTGATCCGCAAAGGTACTAAATTCCAGTCGGAACTGAAAAAGCAGGAACTAAACTTACGGAGACAGTCTGTTCAATGCAGACATGGATTAAAGCAACTGATTTATCATCTTTGTATCTTTACAAATCCTCAGGGTGTGGGTCTGGACCAGTTCCTGCGTGTTTGGAGTCTTCTCGTTTCATCCGTCTGGGACAGATTTGAGCTGTGAATCTCCAGCTGTCGCTCTTGAATGGCCGTCTCCTCAGAAACAGGTTGATTTTTTTATTTCAGCTGATTAATCCTACAGGATGATTAATTATTGTATAAAGATCGTTTTCTGTTTATTAGCTTGGGACATGAGACTTTATTCCTTTATTTCCTGATCCTGCAAATGCAGCCAGTAGCAAAGGGTTATTGTTTTTTCACTGACTTCTGCTGTGGGTTCTCATGTGGCTTTTCTCAGCCTGCTCACTGAATTTGGTCCTTAGCTCACCGTACCTCCACTATTAGTCCATATCTCCATGCTCTGGAGAAGATATTTAACGTTTTCCTGTTCCAATTTCATCTGACTGAAGATTGCATCCCAACAGTCGTTGATCGTTGGGATAAGTTGTCCTGGAACGTACAAAAAAGATGCTTCATTCTGTGTTACTCAGTCTGAGTCGATTCCAGAGGCAGGAACGGCAGCATTCCTTTGCAGCGGGAGCAACCTGTGTCTGCTCGATGCATAGCAGTGGTTTAAAAAGCTAATAGTATGTTTGAACTAAGAGTGAGGGAGAATACGAAAGAATATTACAGTTGTGCATAACAGAAATTTCTATAATTAAAAATGGAATTCTCTGGCATTGGAGCAGAAATAGCAATTTTCTACCCAGTGAAGCTCCAAATTATTTCAGAGGGAATTAGATGTGTTCTCCTGGACTGTGATCACTCTGAAAGATGTTGGTTTTTTTTTTGATGCTTAACTGTATCTGAATATTGGAAAGAGCAAGCTGCGTTGTCCTCTCACCTGCTGCTGGCTTGAAAGTGGAAACATCAGAGAGAGAAGTGTAATAGCTTTTGGATTGGTTACACAGTTATGGTCCCTCTTCACATGATTATAACCTGGGAAATACCTCCTATAACCACTGTCTATTCTCATGCACAGGTTTTTTCGCTGCGTTTGAGCCAAGATGGCTATTGGCTCTATATGCAGTTGAATTCCAAGAAGCTACTTTTGTGGATTAGCAGCTGAAAGGTGGAGGAGGTTCCTGCTCCAGGACAGACCGCCCTGTGTGAACGGAGACCCGCAGAGCAGGCTGAGCGGTCCTGCTGTGAGATACCGGTGTGTCCAGGAGCTGCCGTCTCACAGTCCCTCCAATGCAGCTGCAAAACTGAAGAATCCTGTGGGTTTTTTATTTTTTTTGTCTCTCCCCTCCTGCCATTTGCTCAAAATCAGCTTGTGCTGTAATGAACCACTTCAGCATAACCCCCGGTACTTCTCTGGCTTTCCCAAACCTGATCTTCCACATGCCAGAATGCTGCCTAGATGGGCTCTGGAGATAACGGCAATGAAATATCTGGGATATGTGTATGCGCTCGCTCTGGCACTAGGTTGCCCTCTGGTTATATTTCCACTGCGGTTCACTCAAGGCTGGTGGCATCTAGCCCAGGTTTGCCCGAGCAGTGCTCCCGTGCCTATCCGAGGCTGGGAGCCTCGCATGGTCTCACATCAAGTATCAGCCCCAGGGTAAGTTATGTTTGTGTGATTCGTTTTACTGAATGGGGGAAAAATTCAAATGAGCGCTTGCTCGCATGAGAGACCATCCTGCCAGGCTGGCTCTGGGCTGGCTCCCCCGGCTGAGCTTGGCCACAGCGTGTTCCATGTAAATCCTAAGAAAGCGATGGGTGTTTGCCTCCATTAGCTGGGGTATAAATATTGCTGCTCTGCCCTGGCTATTGACAGCGAGCGTTTTTCTGCTCGGCAGCCCAGCGCCGGGCGCTGACAGGCTGTTCCAGCTGGGAGGCTGCCTGCCCCCGCCGCTGACCCGCTGCTCTGGAGAAGAAGGTTGAGTCTGTGCTTAACGTGCTGGGCGGGCACCCAGGGGACCCTCTGCAACTCCCAGTTCTGCCACAAACTTCTGCTGTGACCTGGGGTAAATCATTTAATCTCTCTTTCTGCATCAGCTCCCCTTTTGGGGGGAGAGGTGGGAGCAGCAATAATAGCCTCCTTCATCTTGTCTGCATTAGGGCCATATTTTAAATAAGCGTGGCACCAATCATCTTCTATTTAAAGGGCTGCCTTCCCAAAATAGGTTGGTTTTTACTTGGTGCTTAAGACTTAAACCCACGCCTGACCAGGGCTTGCACCTAAGTTGGGGTATTAGGGCTTCGCTGTGGTGCAGCAGGTGATAAAGCACGTTGCCTCGGTGCTTCTGGTCCCTCCGCCTCTCTCCTCGCTGGCCGTGCCCTGCTTTTCCCAAGGAAACTCTCCAGCTGTCCCCTGATGTCTGTGTTAAAGCAAGAGACAGCCAAATGCTGCCCTACCTAGCAGCATGGGGAGGTCAGGCGAGGGAACATATTTAACTTGCTGAGCTGATATAATCGTTTAAAACCAACAGACAGCTCAACATTTTTGCTAACTTACAAAATCTGGCATCTCGGGAGAACGTGTTTGGACTCAGCAAGGCCACTTTCTCAGGCAAACCTTTGTCATTAATCTGCATGTTTGGCATTGCTGGTGGAGAGCCTTTTTGCTTTGAATGAGATGTATATTCATGGACTGAAAGTTGCCGGGTTTTGTTTTTGTGCCGTCCGCGTGGCTGCGATGGGCTGGGATCTCCGTGCACGGGCTCTCGGCTCTCCCAGCTGCAGCAGCACAAAAGCTCCGGTCACTGCTGGGGGCTGTCGAGCAGGGAGCGAGCTCCGGTTGTATGGGGGCCAACGCAATCATATCACCTGCCAGTCTGGGGAAAAACGGGGTCTAAATAAGATGCCGAGTGTGGTTAGAATTAAAAGGATAAACAGCATCTTTCCCTTAACGAGCTCTGTTTAACATGTGAGAAGCCCACACATGCTTTATCTGTATTCTGACCAGCGAGGAGTCTTACCCAGACTTCATACAACAATCCATCACGGCCGATTTGTGCAAGGCATATTTGAGATGTAAGACTCTTTTTACTCCCTTATTAATTTTCTATTCTGCCTGAAATGGGTTCTTCGGGTGCTCGTCACCGGGGTACGAGCACTGGTGAAAATGGAGCACCGGGATTTCTGCCCTTATTTTTATCACGGGGCTGGGTAAAAGGACAGATGTACAAACATCCGGGTGTGATGTGGGCTGGGTGTCCTGAGCTACCAGCACCTACTTCCACCTGCAGCTGCTCCCGTGCCTGTGCAAATCTGGTAATGCGGGCTCATCACTGCTGTACCGCTGACAGCCTTTTGAAGAAAACTGCTGGCTGAACAATTGGAGTTTGAAGTTTTTGGCTTATGGTGATACTTTGTAAGACCTCACCTGAAAGTGCTTGAAGATCTGGTTTATTTGGTCAGCTTGCACGCCCATCTGCTGAACCGTGTCTCTCATGCAGATTTGCTTTTCTGCTCCGGTTCTCCTCTGCCTTTCAGTGCTTCTCTACACACTTCTCACTGCGTCTTTGTATTGCGAGCTTTATATATCTTTCTGCTGTGATATGTATTAACTACCCAGGCTCCCGAGGTTCTCAGAAGATGAATGGCTTTATCTGTAAGATTCCAGTAATAATCCATTTGTGTATGAAATGTGCTCTTCAGCATTAGCCCATCGCAGAGGGCTGGCTGTATCTGATAGCTGCAGAGGAGGCTACGGGCAGCAACTGCCTCCTGAGCTGTGCCTTGGGCTCTCCCGATAACTCCTGACAAGTCACTTAAATTCTTTGCAGTTCACTGTATCCAAAGGCAGCCATGGCTCGGCTGGCTGGATGCCTGGGGTTCTGAGTGGCTTCCTGAGCTTGTACCTGCGAAGCACCTGGCCTTCGGGGAAACGCAACCGGTAAGTGCTTACACTCCAGGCAGTGAACCCAGGCACCTTCCCGGGAGCTGCGGCAGTGGTGTAAGAGGGCTTGGTGACAGCAAGAATTCTACATGGGGGTGTTAGAGAAGAGCCCCCCTCACCCACCCTCCTGCAAATCCCCACCTCTGGTGGAACTGGGCTTTTCCAGTCGTTTCGATAACGCATGCAGCAGCATGGCAGCTCGCTCCAGCGTGCGGTGGTTCTCTCAAAGTACTGGCTGCTGGCTTCTGATTTAATTTCAGATGATCTTAGTCCTGGCAAAAAAATGCGGTCTGTGCCAAGCAAGGAGTATAGAGCACGTGGTAAGTACAGTTCAAAAGCTGCATTACCCTTACCTATTAGTAATGATCAATTAGCATGAAGGTCAGTGGGCAGCTTGGAAATGAGTCAGATAAGAAGGGCAGAAGGAAGATTTGAATGGAAAGGAAATTCTTGATTCATATTCGGCGTTTTAAGTCATAACTCTGTAAGAGTGGGGGTGGAGGGTAGCGTTAAGTAGTCCTGCTGTCACACTGACTCAGCCGGAGTGTAAATCACGGTGCAGGGAGTGCTGTGGCTTGTTCCTGGTGCTCAAGCATCATACGGTACCACAGAAGGATTGCAAGTTGCAAGAAGTCCTCCTTGCCCTCCAGCCCACCCTGAAGATCCCTGGCCAGCGTGACCTCCCGCAATGCACAGCACTGCAGGGCTGGTGGCTGCCGTCAGTGCCACCCAGAGCTTGAAACTCTGGTCCTTGGCTTGCGCCAACATGAGCGGGATGGAGCCGAGGGGCCTCCATGGTCTTCCGAGCGTCATCTGGGCAGGAGGCACTGTTCCACACAATGTTAATGTTTTTGGTGGAATAAGAAAAGATGACTTGTAGCCAATTAATTAACTTGCAAATCTTGCACAGGTGATCCGTGCGTGCTGCGTTAAACAGTAACTGGCCCTTCCCAGTGTGTATGTGCACTCTGAGATAAGTAACAAAGGTGTTAAAAAGCATTACTGAGGGTTACCTGTGCACACCTGGGGTGCAGCCCGGTTCCTGCTGTGGGCTGTTGCCCTTCAGGCAGCGGTGGCCGGGCACAGCGCTGGGGGGGCAGCCTCGCAGCGCACTGCCCACTCGCCACGGAGAGCGGGTGTAGCTCAAAATGATCTTATCTTCACCTGAGTCTCCTTCTGTGCCAGCTGCCGAACAGACAGGTTACAGCGGGTAAGAGAGGTGAGTGTTCCAGTGTGACACCCCATTTGCAGGAGAGGAGAGGCAAGGCCATGCCCGGAGGGACGGTGGGGCGGTCTTCCCTGGCTGGCAGGGTGGCTGCAGGGAGAACAGTGCGCTCTCTGCGTCCTGGGGCCGCAGGGGCAGCCCTGGTGCGGTGGCCACCACCCCCCCGGGAGGGGACCTGGCCCTAAGCTGGGAAGTTGGGGAGCCTCCTCCCTGGGCCCGGTAAAAGGGACCTTCCTTGGAAGACACATCAGAGCTGTTCCTGGAAAGAACTGATCTCTGAGGCGGCTTCTCTGGGTTAAAACAAAGCGAACTGTGGCGCTTGCCGCAGATTTCAGACAGCGTGATGCGATCTTTCTTGTTTTCTCACGTTTGCATATCCCAGGTTTTCACTGTTGCTGTGGGGCAGGTTGGTGGATGGGTGAAAATAAATCTGTCACTTTTTGGTGTGTGAAGTTTATTTCTGCTTATTTCTCCCACGCATATGTACACAAGCACGCATGCCGAGGCTTAAGGAAACACTTCACCTCCTTCCGCGCTGGGTGTGCGAAGGAACACACATGCGCTGGGCTTCCAGCTCCTCTTCCTGAAATACCGTGTGTTCTGGCCTTCAAGCTTAAAATATCCTGACGAAGCAATGTTTTAAAGCGTGAGAGAGCTACACGCGGGGTTTCTTCTCCCTTCTCTGGAGGCTAATTAATCCCCTTGAAACAGAGAGATAGTAGTGAAATAGCTGCTCTTGGTACCAAGCAACTGCACTGCCTGTTGGAGATGATGAAGCGTAAGTACAAAAGAGAATAGGTAGGGGTAGGTTAGAACCGGTGTTCCTGCCTCTGACAGTTTACTTTGATGAATGCACTCATTCACTCAGCTTCACCATTTGGATCCTGCATAATCAGAGATAACAGGCGGATGGTTTGCATGAATAACTAAGTTTGTCATGTTTAATTTTCTTTAAAAAAAAACAACAAAAAAGAAACAGCAGTTGCTTTACCCTCATCCTTCAGGCCCAATACATATTTATAAATTGTCAGGAAATGAAAAGCCTTTTAACAGCACGCAAGAAGCATGCAAAGCTAGCAGGAGGAACGGCTTGGGGAGCAGCTCAGGCGGGCTCCCCGCGCTCCGCCTGGGAAGGCGGTGTGGGCAGAGGATGCTGAGCAGGTTGTGTGAATTATTAGGACGTGTGGCACCCGTATTTGTTTTGTGTTCTGCAGGCGGTGTCTTCTGACAACTTGACACTGTGAGACAAGAAGCCTCAAAACTGAGAAATAAACCTGCTTTTGGCAGTCAGCTGGGAATTCAGCGGCTGACTGTGCTGCTTTATAGTGCCTATCCCGTCGCTGACAAGTTCTTAAAACATACAGAAGGTGCAGACGGAGTTTGCATGGAGCTAAATGGTGGAGGAGCGTCTTCTGCAGAGCACCGCAGCCGTGTTGTCCCCTCCAAAGCCGGTCCCAGCTGCGCGCAGTGGAAACGTGAAGGTGAAAGGACTGACCCACTCCCTCCTAAGATGGCTTTGATCCAGGACCAGCCCTTCCCAGCCTGTGCCAGGGGTAGGTGCGGGCATCGTGGCTGCTATTGAGCACTGCTAATGTTACAATTAAAAAAAAAAAAATCCAGTCTCTTTACTGAGCAAATGATTTCTGCAGAGAATAGTGTGATATATTAAAATGTCTGTGTAGAAAGCTCCCAAGGGAGAAATTCAGAAGAAGAAAGATTGGATCACTAAAACTGAGAGAGAAACCAGGAGTCGCTAATGTGAGGCTGAAGGAAAAAGACCAAATCTAGTTAGAGGGTCTTCTAACCAGCATGGCTTTTTTCATAATCATCCTATCAAGATGATCTTTGCAATAGGTAACCTCTGACTTCAATACCAATATATATGTCACCAGACACAAATCCCTCAAGAGCTAACTCAATGATATTTCAAGTAAAAACTACTAGGCAGAAGCGCAATCTGATTATCTGCGTGAATGCAGCCTGGGAGGCACGGAAGATCTATGAATGCTGAAGCCGGGGAGAAGTGTGGGGCAGGAGCAGGCTGAGCCCCACGCCGTGGTCCTGCTGGCTGGCCACCGCTGCCCCTCCAGAATCCCACTAACGGCACAGGGCATGTTACAGCAGATCCCCGAAGAGAAGAAATCTTGAGCTGATTCTCAGTATCAATCATTATCAATGCAGGCTGGGGGATGACGTGATAGAGAGCAGCCCTGAGGAAAAGGACTTGGGGGCCCTGGTGGATGAAAAGCTGGACATGAGCCAACGATGTGCACTGCAGCCCAGAAAACCAACCGCATCCTGGGCTGCATCAAAAGAAGTATGGCCAGCAGATCGAGGGATCTCTCCCTCTACTCCGCTCTGGTGAAAGCCCACCTGGAGTACTGCATCCAGNACGATTAGGGATCCCCTTGCTGGGTTTTAATTTGACTTTAGCGTCATTTAAAACCACCTCAGAGTTGCTTTAAATTCCAACCAGTTTATCACCCCCCATAGAGCCCTGGGTCGCTGGCAGGGGGGTGCTGGGATCGCCCGCCCTCCCCGGGAGCCCGGGTCCCCTGGTCGCTGCCTGTGCGGGCTGCGACCCCGCTGCCGAGCCATGCAGAGCCCACTTGGGCGCAGTATTCAGATTGAATGGTAAAAATGATAAATCTCACCAAAAATATCACTGTGATGAAAAGTGTGAAGTGTTTGCCACTAGTAGTCATCTGGGGAACAGAGAATAACGAAACAGCAAATTCAAACCCACGAGGGCCTGCAAAACATTGTTTTCCCGCTAAAAATATCTTACGGAAAAATCTTTAAAGTGTCATTCCCCTTCTTTTTTTATAGACCTCGCTTCATCCAAGGACTTATGCACGTGCTCAGCTTGCAGCGCCCAAGCCGCTCTGCGGGTGTGCCAGGGAGAGCTCGGGCTGGGAGCGCTGGCGGTGGGGACGTGTGGCTGGATCCGCCCGCGGCCAGCGCCTGTGGGAATCTGGCAGAGGCTGGGGGTGTGCAGCCTGGTTCTCGTTTACGCTGAGGCAGTCGTACACGGCTCCCCGGGTGAGTGGGGCTCTTGCCGTGAGCGTAAGTGTGTGCGAACGCGAAGCCATGTAATTAATTTAAAATCCCCTAAAATTAACCCAAAATAGTCCCATACAGACAGCGGTAGACCACAGGCATCCGAGCGCCGTGGCCTTGTCCTTCCCTGCGGAGGTGCTGGCAGGCGTCCCACGGCTGCGATGGGGCTCTCCCTGGCCGCTGCCCCCCCTGCCCCGGCCGCTGCCCCATCCATCACCCGAGGGGCCGCATCCCGCCCCTCCGCTCTGAGCATGTCATCTGCTGGCTGGGCTGGAGAGCCCGGTCTCAAACAGAGACATTAACATTTCCGTTAATAGGGATCTCTGTGTTGCTACATAGTCTGAATTGGCCTCTATTACTTATTAATGAAGATCCAAAAGTGCATGTACTTAAGACCTTGCTTAGCTAAGGGGAGTCTTCTAGGGCCAATTTGAGTCCTATTTAATGACTAATGGCTATTGAGACATAATGTCCACTAAGCAGATATCACATCCTATTTAGTATTTAATGTTTAAATATTTAATTAATTAAACACTGCCAAATATTTAATTAAACGCCATCAGAGCCATCCTGACACTTCCACTATGCATAATGCAAAGGAAATCAGGGCTTTCCTTATCAGCCCCACAAGTAATGCAAATTCAGCCTCACCCAGAAATAGCTGGGGTCTGTGCAGCCAAAATACCTGCAATCACACACAATAGAGAGGGCTGGGATTTAAAAACCTTTTCTTTCTTTCTTGTTTTTTTTCAAAATGAGCTGAGCTAAACGTTTTGTTAGTAAATCAGGCTCTGAAGTGACACGTAGGCAGAGTGGTGGTACCGTATGCCGCACTGCAACAGGAATGCTATGCTTGTATATTGACTTTTAATTATTTAAAAGTAAATGACTGCTACTTAGCATGGCATACCTGCCAGCAGTTTACACTAGTTTTGCTTAAATATTTACTCTGCTATTCAATAAAAAATGAGTCTACTGAAGCAAAAAATGAGAACCTACTGTATCACGTGGTACCTCTCCTACCTGTGGCATGCCAACCTCACAAAGATTTATTCACCAAGAGATGCTAAAATTTGATGGTTTTCCTGGACTAAGCCAAAAACCAGGTTTAAATTATCCAGTTATAGTTCCAGCTACACACTGGGTCATAATTATCAGCTTTTGACATTCGATTTCGTATTTACTTACGGAAACTTGGCACTTAGAAATATAAAGATCTTTAAATCCCAGTTTCAAAATCTGGACACCCAGCAGGTACAGAAACATTTAGGGATGAATTGCTTATTTGAATATTTTATTACCCAGCTCCATCCTCTGATGTGTGCTGAAGCTGCTAGGTCGTGTTTCATCACTCCCAGCCTGCAAGGGGATGTCTTATTTTAATGTTCCCACACGGGATCTCTCACTAACAAGGAATGTGGCTACCAGTTGGAGAAACCATTAAAGTCACATTGTTTTTATGCTTGGATTCAAGCCATTTATTAATGAAACAAGGATACATATTTTGGGCTTTCTTTAGAGGATCTTATATGATCTTATTGGCTGCTCCAGCCAAATTATCTTTCACTGGAAAGAGCTGATGCTCCAGTTGCTCAAATTGGGTTTTACTTATATAAACAGGCAAAAAAAAAATTGGGCTTACACTGTAAAAAGCCTCTATTGTTAGGACCTTTATCTCTCAAGTTCAGTGATGCTTCGCTTTGTCCATTTGCATTTATTGAACAATCAGTTGCCTGAACGGCCAGGAGTTTGCCTACCTCTATAGGCTGCTGGGATGTTTTGAATTTTCATGTTCTCCTGCCCACCCAAGCAATAACCTCAACTATATTCATTCCTTTCAGTCCTCTGCTCCTTACAGTCTTTTAAACAAAGGTATATTGCCGCCCAAGATGGTAGTAAAATGCCATTGTGCCTACACTTTACCTGAAAATAAATGCTAAAACTGAGCGGGATGGAGGACTCATCCACTTGATGGTCTTGCTTGCTGTGGGTCATACCTTTTAATTAACTTTTATTTTATTCTCATATGTATATACGTAACCACCCCCCAACTCATTTAAAGCGGGCAGTGATCTATGTATCGGGGATGCAAAGGTGGCAGGGAACTGGCAGCTGTGGTCGGAGAGGTGAAGGAAGGGGATGGTGGGACACTTGGGTCTTTGGGCTTGGTCCTCCCCGACAGGGCGGTAGGTTCCCAGAGGCTGCGTGGGACGGGGAGGGAGAAGGCACTGGCTGTGGCGGCAGCCGGGCTCTTCAGAGAGGAGCTTCCCCGGCAGAGCCAGGGCCGGGAGCGCTCCGCCAGCGCGACGTGCGCCCGCTGCACTTGCCGCAGCTACCGGGGGACTCGGTCCCAGCTGCAGCCGAGGCCTTTCTCTGCTCATTTATTATTCAGCATGTCTTGACTGCTTAATTGCGGAGATGTGTAGCAGTCTCTATTAGTGCATGGGCTCTTTGGGGGGAAAATCAGTGTGGACAGCAATTCCATGTTTGCATTTTCAGTTTATAAAGAAAAACTCCTTCTGCCATCTGCCGTCACCCGGCAGGTCCCCAGATAGGATTACCAGCGGCGGAATTTTGATGGTGCCCTGTCTGGATTTGCATCGCTGATCATGCCTCGGAGCTGTAGCTAAAATCAGCCTCACTTGTCCCACCCTGCTGCGGGGGCCTCCTGCCCACACCGGCCGTGTCTGTGGTGTCCAAGGCCATGGCTTCCAGGGAAGGGTGGCTAGTGCAGGACTTGTTAGTCCCTGTACACACCTCATGGGAAGTGTCTTAATTTTCCCCCAGCAGGCGAAGAACCTCTTTCCTCCTGTGGCGTGGGAGATGGGCGAGGGACCTCCTGAGCTCCAGCAGTGCCACCGTCTCAGCCGTGCTTCGCTGTCCCGCTTGGCGCCGGGGCTGAGGCCTCGCAGGTCGCTCCTCCCCCAGCCCGCCTGCCTCAGAGGATCGGTTCCTAGGAAGCAAAGATAATTGAGATACAATTTTCTCCTGTTATGTTTAAAAGATCTCAACAATGTGACGGTTCTTATCGCATCAGCAGCAGGCCAGCAAGCTGGGCTGAACGTGGCAGAAAAGAAAGAGCTTTGCTGGGCGGGTGGATGGGTGGGTGAGTGGGTGGATGGATGGATGGGTGGATGGATGGATGGATGGATGGGTGGATGGATGGATGGGTGGATGGATGGATGGCAGAGGTGGGCTTGTCACGGGGCGTTTTACATCTGAGCAACACACACACGGCAGGGAACCGGAGTCACCGCCTGGAAGCACTCCCCACAGCCCGCCCTTCGCCGGGAGCCGTTTCCGCGCCGGGTCCGTCCTGCCGCCCTGTAGGACCGGCGCCAGGGCCCTGGCCCCGCCGCGGCTCCCC
>VXBO01002383.1:481229-496013 GCA_013400135.1 Rhinoptilus africanus
CCCGCTACCCCAGCATCCTCCCATCATACCCGCACCCTCCCACTGACCCCCCATCCTCCTACCATACTCACATCCTCCCGCCATACTAGCATCCTCCCACCGTACCCGCATCCTCCCGCTGACCCCCCATCCTTCCGCCTCGCCTGCATCCTTCCCGCCAACCTGGCATCCTCCCACTGTACCCGCATCCTCCCACCTCACCTGCCTCCTCCCGCCTCACCTGCCTCCTCCCGCCATACCTGCATCCTCCCCCCATACCTGTATCCTCCCTGCCGACCTGGTATCCTCCCTACCTCCCCCACAGACCCACACCTGCACCCACGCCACCCCCAAAAAATAACAAGTTTCCCTTGCAGGAAATTCCTTGCTGAGCAGCCTCACCCCAGAGAGCATCACCTGCCTCTGGCCAAGCCACCCAGTCCCACCACACCTCCTCATGGACACCCGGGAACTCGTGGTCTTTTACGGGATTTTGTTTTCCACGCAAATAAAGTTTGGGTTTTGATCCCCATGGAGTGGGAGTGATTCAGAGGGGCACAACCAATGTGTCCCGTAAAACAGGTGTGGATGAGGATTTTCCGCGTTACAGAGACTAAACTAAACCAGCTGTGTTTAGTACCAAAATACAAAGCTTAAAGACACTTTACTCATTTGGAGTTTGTCTTCTTTTTTTTTTCCCATGTATGAGAAATCTGGAATCACCATGGTTTTGGCCATATAGGTTTATGGACAGTGATTTTGTGCTTACATAAGGCCTTGAATCAATGTGTAGGTGGAAAAGGCCATTTTTCTCTCCACAGTTCCAAAATGTATATATTACATTTCATTCTCTCACATAAGATTTTATCAGGCATGTTGTTTTCACTGCACATCCTGACTTAATGCAATGTGGCCTACAAAAATTAGTCATAACACAGTACATCAGCCAGGAAGAGACAAACATTTCCATAAACTGCATGTTCCATCAGCACATCGGTGCAACCTATGGGCAGATGGTTTTGTCCAAATTCAGCGGAATCACATGTTTTCCAGATGGCTCCGTGTTCACAGCTAATGTATTCCCATACAACTCTGACCCGGACTCGGGTCAAACTCAGTCTCGAAGTGAAGGTATATTAGTAACAAATGAGCTGCTCTTTCTCCCTGCCCCATTTCTGGGTGTACAGTCTGAATCATTGTACAGAAACATCCTTAACCCTAAAAACAGGCTTTAGAGTAACTGAAGATCCACCAGCTTTTATTTTGGTTTGTTGATTAGTGGCTCCTGTGATCGAGCACAGCCCCGATCACGCCAGGTAAGCCGGGAGGGCCTCGTGCCGCAGGGCCCATGCTCTTGCTGGTGGCCCTGTGAGCTCCATGGACAGGGCAAGTGCTTGATGGGACCTTGGCCAACGTCCTGCTCCTCTGAAGCCTGGCCGGCTGCAGGCTCCACTCTGCACTGGGACAGTGCGTTCCACGCACGGTGCTTGCCTCTTGGCAGGGATCTCCAGGCACTCACCTGCCCTCTGCCTTTGTCTCCCCATTTTAGGGAGGCAAAATACCAAGCTGGTGAGCTGCTCTGGTCATCACTTGGCACTGCAGACCCTATTTCCCAAGGAAGCTGGGCTGGTGCTCTGGCAGGGCCAGTGGGATGTCCGGGCGGTGCTGGGAGGGGACATGGGGACTGGCAGCCATGTCCCCCCTGCCCAGACCCCCCATGCTGTGTCCTACAGGTCAGCTCCGCTCCTCGCCGTGTAAATGATTGTCAGTTGATCCTTCACCACTTCAGCGATGACGATCAGCTTTTGAACTGCTGTAAATGAGGCCAATCAGCATTACTTTCGTTTCATTACTTCAAGAGCTTACTCATAAATTTCCTCTTATCCTGCTTCCCCTTTGGTCTGGAATTAGCCACAGCACTTGCTACGAGCTGCTGTACCCAGTTCTCCTCCACTGGAACCGTTTGATCTTTCCTGGGTTTAGTAATGAACTGGCAAACACGCCTTATCTTGTTTGACTTAAAGCAATACACCTTCTTGCCCGTTTCCCTCCGCGTTGCAGACGCGGTGCTGCTGGGGAAGCAGGGGACAAGCTGCGGCACTTAACTGACCCCCGTATCACACGGGAGAGAATGAACTGGCAACGAGTCCGTAAAATAATTAACAACATCTTTCATTTAGCTGTGTGAATTTTATGACTTGGATGTTTAAAATGGGGAGGATGGATTTCATTGCAGACGAAAGGGTGGTTCCTCCCGTTACTACCGAGCAGCCCATGGCTCGGTGCGCAGCGGGGGTGGGTTTGACAGCAACGCTCTTTTGAGGTGAAAACCAGCGTGTTCCTCCAAACATACAAGAGGAATGTAAAATATTTAATTTTTTGCACCATTCCATTGGCATTGGGGTAAGTTGAAGCAAGGGGAGGGATGGCTCCAGCTGCAGTCCTGCCCAGAGCGTGCCCCAAAGTGTCCCTGGCTTGGACAGCGGGTCCAGGGAGCTGCGGCAGCTCCTCCAGCCAACAGCAGTTTAAAAACAGTGTGGGTGTAAAATAGCTGTAACAAATTCAAAGCCCTTTAAATGTGTTTCCCTGTCAGGAGAGAGCAGAAAAGGGTCATTTTCAGAGGTATTTTGCCTTGACTTTCCTGACATGTAAAGCAACCCAACCTGCTTTCAGCAGAAAGGGAACAGCAGCTGCCTTTCTTTTCGATGATTAATTTTTCATAAAATGCAAGTTAAAAAATTATTTGCTTTCTTGATGTTAGAATCTCTTTTAAAGGATTGATGAACAAAGTGAGTATTGAAACTGCTGAGACAAGTAAAAGGCATCAGGGCAGACTATTTGTACAAGCACCCGTGCAGCTGGGGCTGAGCCTGCGCCCCCCCAGGCTTGGGGGCGAGGGGGAAGCCCACAGGAGATACCCACTCCCTCCTGCCCTTTTGGGATGGGCCACTTCCTAACCAAACACAAATAGCTCCACTTGTCACAAGTTACAGGCTTTTCTGGGGATGCTTAAATTCATGGCACCTGGAGGAAACCAAAGCTGCCCATAAAAGAGGCCTGGGCTCCCCTCAGCCCTTCTGGGGCTTGAGCTCTTGCCCTGCACCTCTTTGGTTTGCAATCCCTGCCTTGGCATGGACCCAAGGCAAGCAATTGTCACCTCATGCTGTGCTGGAGAGGTAAGGTGTGTTCTCATCTTTCTTCCCTGTGGTCCTGCGGGGGTCTCCTGGGGCAGGAAAGCAGCAGGCAGGAGCCTGGTGCTCGCTGTGTGCGAGGGCTGGCTCTGCCGGTGTGTCACCATGGCTGGGAAGCTTCTCACCCTTCTGCTGTTATGGTCTGATGGTCTTTCCCCCCAATCCCCCTTTTTTTTCCTGGTGATGGGATGTGTTTTGCTGGAGTGCAGGCTGCAGGCTCTGGCCGTGCTGTTAACTGTGTGCTCCAGGGAAGCAGCGTTCTGGTGACTCCCGTTTATCATATGTAAAATGGGGATAATAATAACCTATGTCACAGGGGTGTTGCGAGACTTAATTAATTAGTATTTGCAAAGAGCTTTCAGATAATTGGATTAGAGGTGCTATATTAACACAAACTGTTATTGTTATTATTTATTTATTATGTACTTGTAGAGTTCATCTGTGCAGGATGTTTTTGCTGAGTCTAGCTTGCAGCTGTAAACACAGGCAATTGCGTTGCGTTAAAGGGAGCAAAAGAAGCAAATTCCTATTCCAGCTCTGGCTTGTGACCTCCCCAGGGCTGACACGCTCCCAGAGGGTGAGCAACAGTTGCAGGAAAGTTTTGAGTGGTGCCTCCTGCTGAAACTGGGAGGATCTCCACATTTCTGGAAAATGCACAGAAAATGGGTGGGGAAAGGTGCCACAATTTGGGACGCTGTTGTACTACACAGCCCAGGTTTAGCTTTCCTTCCCAAGTGCCTTTCAGCCCCTACCATTGCACATGAGACGATGTGGAAGGAGACTGATGTGGGATCCCAAGACCTATGTGCCCATCCCTGGGTGACATTCACAGCCCAGCAGCAGCAGGGCATGGGAAGGGGGGCACCGCTATGTATGTGGCTTACTGAGGTTTGGTACCCTGGATTCATTTTTAAAGATGGAATATATTTTTAGGGCTCACCTAAGATGGAAAGACAGAAGAATAACAGAAATGGTGAGGCAGAGCAGCACTGTGGGGATCTGGTGCTATGGGAATGGCTCCTGCCATGCTGGGCCGTGCCATGATCTGCACCAAATCTGCACTTGTTTCCACAAAATGAAGTTACTGGTGAATATATAAAATGAGCTTCCTAAAGCTGCAAATGGTTTTCCATTTGACTCCCGCTTCTCTAGGTAATTCACCCCTGAGGTGAATACTTGGGTCAGAGTTAAATACAGCTGCTTTGGGATTTTGTGGGTGTGAAAACAGACTAATTTGGTGCATAAGTCATTTTTAGTGCACTAATTTCCTGCTTTACATGCAGAAATGGTCCATAAATGGCACAAAAGTCTTCAGGAAACTGAGCCTAAAGCATCTTGTTCAGATAGACTGAATGCTGGAGTCTTCCTTAAGAGCGTATTATATGAAAACTCTTGGTGCTTCACTTCTTGCTAGAGACTAGCAAATCTTTATCAGTTTATAGCTCTGCATAGGTTATTAGCTGTCTCAGGCTGGCATAGCTCTGTTTTTCTTCATTAATATTAGGCTTTTATCCTTTCAATTTTTTTTAAGAGCTCCAAGTCCACAGCTGAAGATCTGAAGTCTTTCTTCATTAAAAAGAACAACAACAAATACAGTGCGCAAATTAGATATTTAGGGAAACGGAGCAGAAGCTGCTGTGGCTGGAGCCAGTGGCTCTTCCGCCGTGTCCCCAAGCCCTGCTGCAGCGCCTGGGGCTGGGTGCCCCTGGGCTGGCACTGGCCTCTGCGGAAAGGCAAGGGGATGCCCCGCAGAGCGCCCGTGCCCCAGCCCCTCTCCTCTGCCACCAAAGCTAGAGTGTGAATCCACAGCAAAGGGGGTTTCTTTTGTCTGGATTACTGCTGGGTTTCCAATATTGATAGATGGCATTCTTCCTTGTGTAGTTTTGTCCCACGCACAAGGGAAAACCTTGTGCTAATGATGTAACTAGAGCCTGCTGGGTGCCTTCTGCCTGGACAGGAATGCATGTGCCAGGCCTCGAGCTACTCTCTTGTCCCCTCCAGATCCTGGATGGAAACACAGTAGTTTAGGTTGAAATTTACTGGATGACCTTAAACTTGAGGGCTCAGTCTCAAGTTCTACACCTGCGGCTTGGGGCTCCCATTACCTTCTTGCCTTGAAAAAAGACCCAGGAGGGAGGGACTGTCCTGGGGAAAAGGACAAATCTGGAAAACTTGCGAAAATTCTTAAGTGCAGCCAAGTCTGTAAGAAGAACTTCAGGATAAAGTTCACTCCTTGTTGCTGTTGAGTTTTTAGCAGAGGCCTGGGTTGGGATTTCACATGGTGGGGGAAGCACCTCCTTGGAGGGGAGGTGCTGGATCGCTTTTTGGGTTGCAAGCCCTTCCTCTTGCCTCCCGTGTCCTCAGCCGTGCCTTGCTCTGCGCTCTCCCTGGCCCACGGCTTCAGCTTTTGGCCACATCTCACAACAGCCTGCGATATTGGTCGTGATGTGCAGCAGTGGCTGCGTGGATGGGAGCCCGAGGGCAGCACCGCGCGATGCAGGCGTAGAGGGTTCGGGGGCTGGCTGGTGCCACGCGGGCAGAGTGGCAGCAGGTCCGCAGCAGGCTCGGCATGCCCAATTTATGGCCATTTACATGTGAAATTGCTCCGATCTAATTTGCATACGCAGTCATAGTAATCGCAGGCCAATTAAACTTGTAGTTCACAAAATCCGAGCCTGAAACCTTTACAATTCTTACAAACATACTAATCTGGGTGTATATGTCACTTCATCAAATTCATGAAACCATAAATTGTTCCTGTCTGGCATCACCAGCTGCACGCGGGAGTCGCTGGGGCTGGGCTGAAGGAGCCATAGGCCCCATGCAGCGGCTGGGGAAGATATTTTTAATGAGCTCTTCCCTATTCAAGGATTGAATCGGAGCTGTTAGGATGTCAGTGCGAGATTCATTGCAATATCTATGGGAGATTTATCTTTACTCTCCCATTTTTTTAAAAATGTTGTTGTCCTGGAGGAGTTGTTACAATGCCAATAAATGCATCGTCTACATTTGTTAGTTCAAACGCAGTTATAAAATGCCAGAGACTTGTCTCAAGTTTTTTATTTCTACCTTACTATTGAGGAACAGAAGTGGCTTCAAAATGGGTGGTGTGAGGGGCTGGTGGGTGGGTGAGGACAGTCCTGCTATGTTACCTGGCCCTGGAGGTCCCATTTCCCTGCCAAGGCTCGGGCAATGGGGTGTTTTCTGTCTCCAAGACCAAAATGGGGATGCTGAGGGAGTGTGGAGGTGCTTTCCCTGGGCAAGTGGAGCTGGGTGCTGCATTGGTACCCTCCCTGGCATGCCGCCATCCCACTGGCTGCTCCCAGGGGCTACCTCCTCCCCAGCTGCAAGCATTCAGAGCACCCGGCCAGCGTTTGACACCTGTGAGAGTGGATTTAAAAAATTTAGTCTGCATCTACCCAGCTTTAATTGTCCTCTTCTCAACCCAGCGAGGCACAGGCACCTTATCCGTTCTTCTCGGGACACTCACTGCCTCTCCAGCCATCCCTTCATGCAGTTCAACTTCTCAGGCGTATCCTGCTAATTTAGCAGCGCATCTCTGAATAGCTGGTGTTGGAGCAAGGCTTTATCATAGCCAGATGCTGTTGATGACTTGAGGTTTGGCTTTTGTTCAGTGAGAAGAGCTCTAGCTATTGAAGCACTGAGTCTGGGGCTGGCTAGCGCGGAGCCAGATGGTGTCGTTCCAAATGTTTAAAATCTATAAATCTTTAATCTATAAATTCTGTTGTCACTATGAAAATGATAGGTTAAATTTTGCAGTCCTCACAGATAGTTACCCTCTGAGTAGATATCATCAAAGATTAAAAAGTCATTATTTCTTGGCTTTTTATATATTTTTTTCTTCTTTGTCATTTTTGTGTAAGTTCCTACAGGGGAAAAAAAATTATACTAAGGTCTGAGTTGCAGAACATCAGAAATCAGCTTCTCTGAACTGGATTTGAAGGATTTTTTTTTTCCAATGTATTGCTTCTCTTTGGTCTGTCTGCAATGCTGAAGGCCTTGGTGTATTTGTGAGATTTTTGTTATTTATATCCCAGCTAACTGCAGATTTTAATCTCAATGATATTTGACACGCTTTGCAGAGAAGTGGTTACTCACTACGTGTTTACCCTTGTATTTCTGGTTTTAGCCCTGTGAACAGCAGTATTTTCCTTCCCCCTTAAATCTTAGAGGGGGGCTGTGGCGCGGTAGCTCGTTGCTTGCGGCTGAGGTTTGGGGGCACTGTGCTAGGCCTGTCTGTCACCTAGAGCAATTTTGCAGAACAGCGCAGCTTAAAAGCCTGGCAGAAGTCATGAGCAGAAACTCAGACTTGCTGTGCCGAGAGGCGAGGGGCATGGCTGGTGGGGGACGGGGCCATGGCCTGCCCGCCCCGCTGAAGGTCGAGCTGCCGACATCGGGGTGTGCGATGTGGATGAGGAGCTTGTGGTCCTCTCTGCTTGGCTGAGTTTTCCCTGGTCCATGCCAGGAAGCGTGTGGGACAGTGGGATACCCTTGTACCTCTGCAGGCAGTCCTGCTATGTTATGCTGCAGGCTGAGGGAATGCACCTCTGGCTGAAGAACGCAGTGGAGAGCCAGGAAACCTGATGCTTTTAAAGCAATCTCAATGTCTTGCAACAAATTTTATACTTGATTGGTTATGGATTTGGGAGATAAGAAACAGACCTTCTTCAAAAGAGAAACACTGGCTTGGAGGTCGCTGGGGGAGCCTGGAGAAGGTGGACTTGCAGGTCAGCCCTGGAGGCTCAGTCCAGGGAAGAAGGATTTGCTCGCCTGCACAACTCTGCATCTTCTCCCCATGTCAACCCACACTTCTGTGCACACCTGAACTGCCTACCGCTCGGTAGCCACTGCAGGTAGCATGGGGCTGATCAGCACCTCGGGGACCCAGCGCTGGGCTCCAAAACGTGGGAGCGAAACAGTAATTACAGGCTACTCAAAAAGTCTGAGCCTGAGGGCTCAGCCGCAGTCATAAACCAAGTCTGGGCTCTCTTACTCTACTACCAAACGATTTCTTTACTTCTAAGTGTATGAAGTTACATTTTTGGCTGCCTAGCAGTGTGTAGTATTTCAGATAGCCAGGGATGTGCCTGGTCTTCCCAAGCTGCTGGAGCAGGGTCCCTGCCCCCATGCCCACGCTGCCCATACCGTGCTAAGGGAGGAATACTCACCCGCTTTAACCAACCCCTCAAGGCAACCGCTTGCAACAAGCTCTTCATGCTAGCATTTTGCTCCAGCATAACTTTAAAATTGCTGGGGACAAAGCTTTCAATGTATTTGCCTGAGTTTATGCAAAATTATTAAAATTAATGCAAATTGCAATCTATTGATTTTTTTAAATGATATTGGCAGGCATGAGTGAGGCAGAAAGACACCACACTGATTTTTCACTATCTTGCATCTTTTCAAGCACTTTGCTCTTGTGCGCAGTGAACAGAAGTGTCTGAAACTCTGTTTTATTCTCACTTCAGAGAGGCCAGAAAGCTGAGCACACAGCGGAGATAAACTGAGCCTGAATTCATTAACCATTTTGGAAATAAAGAGGATTACTGTCACCAGATCTGTGTATTGGTGAGCAGAAAACACATGTGGAGGGGAGTAATTTGTGCTCAACGTGTGAGAACCAGAACAGCAGTAACTTGTGTCTGCTGGCAGGAGCGAGCCTGGGAAGGATCCCAGGAGGGGGCAGAGGCATCAGGCAGGTGGGTGGATGTGGGGAGACCTGTGAGGTGGGAACACCAGCAGCTGCTGGCAAGGCTGGAAGCGGTGGTGAGGCAAGCTGCTGTGGAGGAGGCAACGGGTAAGGGCCTCCTGGCCAGGGAGTTGCCCAAAACTGGGGATGGGCATTGGAATCAGGCTAAAAGCAGCTGGCAAGCCCTGGGATGCAGGGGCTGTGCATCCCAAAGCTCTGCTGCTCCTCGGCTTGGGCAGGGGGAGGAGACGCAGCCCTAGCCTTCAGCTGTAGCTTGTAGCAAATTACTCGGTAGTTTATTTTTGAATTCCTTTTTAGTTTATAATAACTGGGCTGAACCTTGGGTTCTGCACCTCCTCTCCCTGTTGGTTTTTGAAGTCTTTTTTTATGGAGTAATAGTGTCTATCAATCCCACATGGTTTTTATTTACATGAGTTTGTTAAAGGATACACAAAAAAAGGTGACTCTTGATATTGTATACAGGAGTGGCAGGTTGGGCGGGCGTTGGTGGGGAGCGATCGCTGCCAGGACGTAGCCACACGCTGGAGGGCATCAGCCCTGCGCCCCGCTGGTGGCTCAGTGCACAGGGACAGGCTCAAAGCCTTTTACTGTTTAACTGTGGTTTCCTTCTGTTTGAAAAAATGGTCCCGTGTTTTCTTTATAAGGTGGAAAGCGTTTCCTATGCAGTTGGTTTGCAGCTGGCAGGCTCGGGGAGGCAGAGAGCAGCCCAGCCTCTCGTGAGGGTCCTCTTGAAAGCGGCAGTGAGAAGCCAGGCGAGTCTGGGGCGTCACTGGCAGAGCCCATGCAGCAAAACCCTCCAGGGATAACACTCTGCCCAGCGGCCGAGCTCGGCGTTGGAGGAAAACAACTCTTCCTGTGACTTTCCCATTGCTGCATGATCCCTCTCACCTTGACACCCCTTCCAGTCCGGCTTCTGCTGGGACCGGTGGCAGATGATAGCTGCTTGGTGATCTAAGCAAGTGTTGCAATTTTAATACATTCCTCAATGGACAAATAACCACATTACAGCTTGAATTCATTGGTTGGTTGGTTTCTTTTCTTTTTGTAAGTCCTCATAGCAAGGCTTCAGGGGGAACGGGCACAGAAGTCAAACTTCTTTCTTCTGGGTCTTTGCCTTTCAACATCTCGGGTGCTGCAGGAAAGGGAGGTTTGCCCTGTTTCCAGGCTGCACAGGCTCCTCTCCAGGAGTTTCCATCATCGCTAAACTTCCTTGGCAAGCTGAACTCAAACATTGGAGGAAGAAAAAAGCATGGGAGGCATGTTTGGTGTTCTCAGTGTTATAGATAACTGTCGGACATGGTGAAAATAACATGGTGAAGAAGAATTGATGGCCTCTATCAGAAATGTTAATGGAACATTTCTGTTAGAAGGGAATTACATGGTCATGTTTGTATGGCTTTTCATGGAAAATATTTCACATTAATTGGCTACAGTGCAAATCTTAGGATAGAAAATGCCTCCTTATGTCTGGTTCTATATAGAAATCAACGAGGTAGAGCAAATTTGTTGCAAACCTGCAGCTTATATAGTATTTCATTTGTTGGAGAGTCTAGTTAAATCCTAAACCTGCTGTTACATACCCATTTATGGAGCAAACACTCAATGCTTTTCTACTGGTTTAATATACTATTTGCTTAATGGGCCATTGACATAATCATTTGATATAGATCCCAGTCATACCACGTTACCAAGCCATGATATATTAATATACCCACATATTAATGGTGGAGGGCAAGCATGTTATATTATTATCCATGACCAATTAGTTTCTGTCTGTCTTAGGGACACAGTTATCTAGGTGTTAGTCTTTACGGGCCTGATTTTTAGAAGTCTGAGTACTCCCAGCTTCCAGCGAAGTGAATTGTGTTTCTTGATGGATCCATTATTCAGGGTTACACGTAGCCCTCTGTCTAATATAATCTGGGAGCATGTCACTGTAATTGTACATTTCCACTTGCAGTTGGAGATTTTTATGTTTAATTACTGTTAACTGTTTTGTTCCATTTTCACCCAGTGGATAATCAAATAAGGCTTTTCTTTCCCTTTTTAGTGTTCTACTTGATCAATCAGAAGATGGCCTATAAAGTCAGAAGGGACTGCTTATGTCAGGAAAGCATGATGCTTTGCAGAGTTTCATTAATATAGATACATTTAGTTGCTCACAAACAGGGTTATTGTGCTACAGTTACGATATCTAGTGTAGAACCGTACAGCAGTGAATATGATCTCTTCTGTCGCTCACCCCCCTCATGCTCAGATTATTAATAACAATATGAAAATATGAGGGACCAGCATGCAGATTCTGCTCTTTGTGGGATGCCTGCAGAATTAAGTGATCATTATAAATAGGAGGCGAAATTGGCATTTTATCTGTCTCATACGCTGTAATTAAGTAGCTGATTTCTTCCTGATGTGGCAGCAATAGTGGCTATAGAGAGAAGGAGAAAGGGTAATAGTCCTCTTGATCAGTTCTAGGAGGCCGCCTTATGCAGAAAAATAAAGATATAAAGTATGGAAAGTGTAGGTGACAAGGGAACAGAAGAGTCAATTATAAGGACTAAAATAAGAGGTTTGATTTGCAGATAGATTGAAAAGGATAGCATGCTGAAATGTCTGGGTGGAAGAAATAAGGGTGGGATGTTCTGGATGCTCTGAGCACTGGAGGCAATGTGTGTGAGCCACGGGGAGGAGGAGGGAACCCAGATGCATGAGGAGCTCAGCTGGCTGTTTTGGAGTAGGAATTTTTAACGTTCTGGACTGTTTTTAACACTAAAATTCAAATAGAAAAATAAAGGAAAAGACTTCTTGAAGAAAAGCAGGCAAATTTTCTTCATAGTTACTAAACCGTTGGCAGAGAAAGCACCATCCTGCCCGTCTCACCTGCTCTGGCGGCGATGCTTACAGGGAGCACACAGGCTGCTCTTGCTTAGCAGTCCCACGCTCAGCCCCAGTGATGAGAGGCACCTCCTGTGACTGCTTTCTGCAGTGTGGAGGCTGTCCTGTCTTCCCCATTAAAATCCTGGCTGTTTTCCCTAGGGTATAACGGGGACTCATAAGAGCATCTTTAAAAGAGGCTCTGCTAAGTGTCTTAAATTGTGTGCTTGGATAATGTCATGTGTAGATGTACATGTTTCACGCTTGCTAATTCAGAGCACTATTCATGCTGTGCACTGGATAATGTAAAATGCTGTAGAAAGTGTAATATGGGAGAATATAATTAAAACTATATGATGTGGCTGCACCAAGTAACCAAACTGAGGTCGTGAAGGAAACCTCTACTTTCCTAGTTTTTAAATTTCTATGCTTGATTTTTGTAGCATTATCGTTTATTTAATGTTGGTGTTTGTAAATAACTTTCTAAACATTTTAGATGGAGGAATTCTCCCCTCCCCTTCCTTCCCAATTTGTTCTGCATAGATAATGTTGGAGGAAAACGCATTCAGCAGGATCTGACAGCCTGAGAGGTGAGGCTGCTGCAGGTCCCTGCTCCCAGGTCCAACCAGCAGCGGCTGAAGGTGTATCTGCACACACCATGTAAATATATATATACGCAGAGCTGGCAGCATAGATCAGGTATGTATAGAGCGCTTGCACAGATGCAGGCAGCACCAACGGCTTCATCCTGCTCCCCTCTCTAAGCAGGATAGGGGTCCGCTAGTGAGAATGAGTGAATGTGTGTGTGAACGTGTGTATATACATACGTATATTTACACACCCACAAGGTGCAGCCCCACAGCAGCTGCACTCAGGTGCCCAGTAGCTCCCTTCCTTGGCAGCCCTTATTTTGGGTTCCCACCTGCCACGCTGCCCCTGTGCTCCTCTGGGCTTGTGACGGGCCGATGGCCCCGGGGAGCCGCCGCTGCAAAGGCAGGGTTGGCACCCTTGCTGTCTAACGGAGGAGATGCTGAGGACCATCAGCTGCTGCCGCACTCAGCTTGGGGGGCTGGCAAAGGCTGCCAGGAATGCCTGCCCTCTGCGGTGATGCCTTCCACTCCCTGGAGTTGACAACATTTCCTCTGCTCTCCTTGAACACCTCAGTGGGTCCTACCCAGCCACTTCACTCCTGGCGTCCTCCCGGATCGGCTGTGGGATGGAGCAAAGATGGGCAGAGACCTTCCCCAAGATGTCCCAGCAGAGGCTGGGGGAGGAATAGGGATGTGCACGGATTATCCTGCTTGAACTTAGACAACTGGCAGCCATATGTGTAAGCAAACAAAGTTTTACTACTTCTCTCTAGAAGAGATCGTTTTAAAAGCTTTATTTTCTTGCCAGTTGGCTAAGAAGCGAACAAGGAACAATAGATTCAAGCTGAAATAATTTGCATTTATGATGAAGACAAGGAATATCTACCTTGCATTTTCCTAAAAAAGAAAAATTAAACCCCATTTTTAATTAACTGATAAACTATTAATCAAATTTTTGCAATGTTAGGTGACACATTATTCATTTAGATAGAATGACTGTGAACTTAAACTAATCAAATCTGATTTGCCCACATATGCTTGATTGAAATACATTTTAACTAGCATATACAAAGAGAAAATCTTGGATTTCTTACCTAATCTTCAGAGTATACTGCTGAGTTAATAAGGGCAGTTTTTTTTTAAATGAGACCACCATTTCTTAATCTGCATATCAAAATCAAGAGCAACTTAATTGCAAAACACATATTCCTGAAATCTAATCATTATACTGCTTTAGGGTATTTTATTGAAGCATGTTAAATTATGGACAGAATATTAATGATGAAGCTAATCAAACCCAATTAGTCACTTCTAACAATAGTCACATAAATATACAAGTCAGGTACTAAAGTACTGTAGGTATGGTTTTAAGGTTTTTTTAATATAAAATTTATGTGGTATATATGAATTATATACTTGTTATTTTTAATCTAAAAATCTAGGACAAGTCATTTCAAAGAAAACACAGCGTGCCAGAAGACAATGGGACTTGTCCCTTAGCATTAGAACTGACACTCCTGATTTTTGAATGTATAAGCGCCGCTCCGATGTGAGGTTGCTGGTGAATAGGACGGAGGGGTGGATGTGCCCAGGCTCCCAAACATGGGGAGACAGACGTGCACGCACGGTTTTCCCTCCTGCTCGTGTTGTGATTACTGTGACCGCACAAACTAGTCGTCCGTGTGAGCAGTCTAGTCTCATACTGCAATGTACAAGATTTGCATATGCTGCTATAGTAATTGTGGTATACAATAATTACAGATGTATTGTGTCTGCATTAAAAATCAGTGTCTTCCTTTAAGTTCAGATACAGCATCTCATAGAGATTTAAGCGTGGTGCTTATCTTTATGCCGATTCCATTTGAGCGTACTTTGATATTGGTATTTTGGGTGGCTTTCAGTTTGGTTCGGCTTCCTACTTGCTAATTATGGGAGGGCAGCTGTCATCTTCCTTTACATCTATCTACTCTATCAGAAAACCACACACAATGCAGGGGTCACAGATGACCTTCTACTGATGTGTCTTTTGAAAGATGTGTTTTGAAAATCCTTTTAATTCGTGACTCTTAGAGTTTCCATAATTATTCAGGTCACATAAAAGAATGACTTGGCGTATTTCTAACCCCTTTTTGCACTTTCAGATTTAAGGACATGTATTTTCTAATTTATAATAATCTAATTTTAAAAAGGGGTATCCATAAATAATAGGTATGGTTTTAGTGCCAGATAGGGAAGGCCTGTCAGGATTTGTGATGCCGTTGGTTGTGCTGTGTCAGGGACCGAGCAGCGTATTCCTCCTACAAGCCGTGATTATCCATGACTTAGTCATGCCACTTCTCCACGGCTCCGTGCAGGGCAGTCATGTGCTGGGCCTGAGGGTTAACGAGGGTGCTGGGGGAAAATCATAGAATGGTTTGGG
>VXBO01002384.1:16655-36203 GCA_013400135.1 Rhinoptilus africanus
AAAAAAAAAAAAGAAAGAAAGAAAAAACCCAGAACATTTTGATAAGTGTTAGACAGCTATTTTCTGTGGAATTCAACAGGCCTACTTACAACTTTTTAAATTAGCCAACAATGCATGTCTTCAGACTTGCATTTATCCGAGAGGTGTTAAGTATCATTCATTTTTACACCTTCAGCAGCAGTAAACATTAAGATTAGGAAATGATGGTAACTTGGAGTAAAATCTATGTCGTATTGGCTAGATTTGTGAACTGGCATTTGAACAAATCCATCAATACAGGAAGCAAGCAAAAAGATTTACCTTAACCAGAGGCAGTTTAAACACAAGCTGTTTATCTTGCGTGTCCTGTGGAAAAGAAGTTAAGACAAAATGCAGAGTACCTTGGCACTCCTAATGCAAACTCACAGGAGCTCCACAATGTACTGTAGCAACTTTTCACTGAGAAACTGTATGAGTTTACATACTTGGTACTAGATAACAGCAATGGAACAGCACCACCATACAATAGATTGAAAGTTGGAGAGCTAGAGAAGAGCAGATTTGGGGATTTTTAGAGGAGTGTCGTAAATGATTGTGGAGCTCTACTGGAAACATCTCTACAGCCTAGAAGAAAAATTACACTCTGGAAAACATACGCAATTTAAACTCCACTGAAACACTGGATGACTTCAGGCTTTTTCGTTTTTTTCCCCTGGGTTTCTAGCTGTTGGTTGTCAAGATCTGCAGAATAAGGCACTAACTACTCTCTCTCTCCTGCCCTTGACATTTAAATAGACAAACCAAAAACCTTAAAAGTAAAGACAGACAAAACTGATGATAAATGGTTTACCACTGCGAAGAAACTTCTCAGTCCTGGCCTGACTGTCAGATGCCTAAAAAAAACCAAAAAACAAACAAACAAAAAAACCCAAACACACTCACACCAAAAAAAAGAGACACAGATGGCACATGCTAATTTGATTCTCTATCATGTTCTTCAGTAGGGAGCGCTACCAACCCGTGCATTAAGATACAGACTTCTGAGGCAGTTTGAAAAAGAGAATTACCAACATGTTTTGTGTTTCCAGAAAGTTTTATACTTGTTCTTTCTCTCTGGAGGGTTTCAATTGTTCATTCTTTAATCTAAAAATTAAAATACTCTAGCTGGAGAGCATATTTTTTTCTATGGATAGGAAAACACAACAGAGACACGACCTTCACATGGGGGTTCGTTACACACATTCCAGGCAGCTCTGATCATATTTCACTACCCTGGAAGTGATTGTGATGTCCAGAACACTGAATTATGTCATTAATTAAGGAATCAGGCAGGAGGTAGCTGATTATAAGGGAGAGAGAATCTGTACTTACACAAAACTATTTTCATAATCAGTGATGATAGAAAGGGAAATAAAGAAAAATTACTTTGTGCTTAATACAAGTGTCCTGGCATACTGTTTTAAAAGATTGTTCTGCATGTAGAAGACGCTATTTAGCTTCAGTGTAAGCCAAAAGCAAAGCATAGGTTTTAATAACCCTGCCTTAGCACAAAAAAGAGACGCAACAAGATTTTGCTGTGGATAGCAAACTTTCTAATTTCTCTCAAATTACATATGAGAAAAAAGGTAGGATAAGAGCCATAATCCATTTAAATTCTCTTTTTTTTAAATGTTGATTTTACCTGAAACAAAATGTGCAGCATGTAAGAGCAAGAATACCATTTAGTGGAGTATCAGAGATTAGTTCATTAATGGGTTCAAGCAACTGGCCATGCATCAGCATAACATTAGAGGCTAACTGATTTCCCTCTGTAAGCCACTTATACAACTGAGCATTTGCAAATCATCTCAAGATGCATGTCAGAGAGAGAGATGACAGTGTTAAAGAAATACATTTTTCATTTATTCTATTAGTAATACACATTACTGAATGTGTTATAGCTCAAACAATAAAAGAGACTTATTTTTTAACCAGTTTGGCAAACAAGAACACACTGAACAATAAGAGTATTTGGTGAAATTATGGTTTTGCAAAATTTCCTATGAGCTTATCTTTTTATTTTCAAAGAGGCATCTGATTTCTTTCTTGGCCATACAAAAAAGACCAATCAAACTCATTGATGTTAAGCAAGACAGCCATAAGCGGGCATGATGATAAATATCTGATGAAATCAGAGACTTAATCAGACTTAAGATAAGGAAATTATGGAGGTTATGCAACACAATCACTGCTCTGATTCTTAACACAAAGGCCAGGGCAGTCACTGCGTAATGTGCACAGATGCCAGGTAGGATTTGCGAGTGGTCACGGGGTAAACTTCACAAGTATGCAAAACATTCATGATTTTTAAAAAGAGAGGTAAATCGGCTGCAGACAGAAAGTTTCCTGTCCCACTAATTTTGCTTGGATTAGGCGCAGGACAAATACACATGAGATTGCTGCAGCAACTTTTCATTCCCATATGAACGAAAATATTGCTTGCTAGCCATCTTTCAGAAAACTGAATTCCAAAGTGACCATAAAGACAATACTGACTGGCACTTTACCTCTTATTCATAGAAAAAGAAGCTCATGACAGCAGCCTTCACAAAGTGAAGATAGGCAACAACAAGAACCATCAGGAACACGTTTGAAAATTCAGATACTTGATTTTCCAGTAGCAAGAACCAAGCTAACAGAACAGGAAGCACATTAACTCTTTAAAACAATGACCAGAGACTACACCACATCCCATAGTACACAATAGGAGTTCGTAGCGGCTCTGAATGTTAAATTTTAAAAAATTAAATTCCAGACCTTCTCCCAGGAAAATAAAATGGTCAAATAGTGTATTTGTATGCCATAACTAATGGGTAGTTCTCACAATTTTCAAGGGCCAATACACAAATGTACACATTGCTAAAGGCACCTAAATAATCAGTGAAAGAGAGGAGGTACAGGGGAATATGGCAGTCCTCTGGAGCAGGAGGGTTGGTGTTCTTCACAACTCCTCTCTCTCATATTTCATAATGGGGTAACTGGAAAGGTCTTCCATTCATTGGAAGCATGAATTTACATTTCCAAGGACACTTTTCCTAGAAAAAGACTAGAAATTTGCATTTTAAAAATGAAAGTCGAAATTCTCTTTTATAGGCACTTCAAATTCCAAGTCTTTTTCTGAGAAAAGAGCGTATTGCATTGCCAGATTATCAGTATTGATCAATTGCTCTGCTGGATTTCAACATGTATCTTCTGGGGGGTTTTGCTTTATGCCAACTCTGAATAATCTGTTCCACTTTTTTTTTTTTTCCACTCGGAAGACATGGAGCTCAGGAGAAGGAGACTGAAGGAAAAGTCTTTGATATCTTTGTGCTATCACCTGCAGCGTGCATCAGCAGGGAGTGAGAGCGCATGGCAGTGTGAAAGCCAGCTTGCAACTCTGAGAATCTACTGCCAAAAATCCACAGCAAGAGATAGACACAGTGATTTGGCTGCAAGCACAGTTCAAGCATTACTGTGGCAAAGATGCTGATGCTTAGCAGCCCTCAGGTGGGCAAGATCCCAGTTGACAGGCCCCCCCATGCACGCTACTTTCATTCACTCTACATACTGACTTCTGTCTTTTTTCTTGCATCTGTTTTTATATTTAAACTCTTTAGTTTACTCTTTAGCTATATTGCTCTTTAATGAGACAAAACTGCATTGAGTCATTAAACATTTTCATAGCTTTGTTTTCATTTATACTTATTTTCTCTTTTCACTCCAAGACCATTTTGCCTCAGGAAATTTTTTTCCTCCGTCTAAGTTCTCAAGCAAATAAGCGTATTTTTGTAAGGCTAAAAAGTAATATTCATCCATTTTTAAATACTGACTTATTGGCTATGGATTTAGGCTGTTTTCATTCCTTCTGTCCCCCTCCCCCACCACAACTATAACCTGAGCAGCTGCAGATGAATTAAAAAATAATTAAGTGGGTTTAGATACAAAGAAGAGAGTAGGATAGTAAAGAGAGCCTTCTATTTCTCCCTTCAGCATCACTAGTTGTCAATATACAGCTGCTCCCTCATGTAAAGAAAGGAGAAGTTAAACTTAAAAAGTAATCGATGGCAGTTAAAAAGTACCTCCAGAAGTAATCTGATATGGAAAACATATTTAAAACATTTTTCCATAACATATCCACAGTAAAGCATTTAATCATGTTTACTAATTTAAAAATAAATGTGCACATTAACAGAAAAGAACTATGATTACTAAATTGCTAAATTCCACATAGCAGAATATGCAGGCATTCTTTCAGCAGACAAATACACCATTTTTCCTCGTGTTATAGCAAGCTATTCAAGGACTTCACTGGGAATAATGATGCACTTCTTGTAGTATTTATTCTTAATGAGATTACACTAATCAAGCTTAAGTTAACGTTTATTCCACATATACACACAGAATTAGTGTGCATGTACACATATGCAGGCTGGTGAAAGTATTACAGTTCCAAGGAATAACATGCATGTAGTAGGATGCTTTTACCATTAAGAAATCTGGTATTGAGAACTCTGCAAATATGCCAGGAGATAAAAGTCACCATATTACTGCGGTCTGTTTCAGGGACAAATAAAGTATGCTATTATCTCATATACTATGGAATACACAGAACTACAAACAGAAGTGTTTCAACTCAATACAATATGAAAAAATTCAAAATAAAATGAAAAGCGTCTGAAAACAAACCAACAAAATTACACAGCAGAGTTGTTAATTATGATTATTTATGATCATTCAGAACTGGCATGGTTATTAGAGTTTTCCTTCCAAATTTCTCTAAAATGCATCACTCCATGGCAACTCAAGGATCTATACAAATGACTTCACAGCAGTTTAGGGCTCTAAAAGTTGTCTTACCCAAGCCTGATGTTGCTACTCTTATAAACAAGTGTCATATGTAATTTATTCAAAAAATTAAAGTAGGCAATTTATGACGGACATCTCTTGTGGAGCATCATCAGGCCAGTAAACAAAGTATTCACAACAACTGAACAGGTGTCTACTGCGAGCAGTCAGCTCTCCACCATTCTTAAAAAACAATGACCAAACTCATGAGTCTAATCCATACAGTCCATTGCTACCTGCTACGCTGAATATTTCATCAGAAATGACAAGACTTTTTCCTTCTCCCTCCCTCCCAACCCCGCTTTTATATTTGCTCGCTTGACAACTTGTCACTGCCACATCACTGCCATGCTGGCTGTCCTTGAAACCTGACCTCTGTAGCTTTTTGCGCCCAGTGGTCATGCCGTCCCTGTCTCACTCCAACCATTTCTGACAGGAGACATGCTGATCTCAACAGCAAGTCCTGGCACCTGAGACACACTGGGATTACACAGGTAAATCAGGGTATTCCATGTTGTCTCCGAGCTAACAACAGAGGGAAAAACATGACATCTTGAACAACAGATCTTACATTCGCATATTCAAAAGATTCATCATGCTTTTACAAGCAGATGGGCAAGATTGTTTCCCCTTGCTCTGAGAGGGCAAATCATACGTATAAAATAAAAGAAAGTAAAAAAAAACAGGAGACTTTATTTTGGTTTTAATTTAAACAGAATTAAAGTATCAGTTATTGAGGAAGACACTAGATAAAACAACAAATTAAAAAAAAAAAAGGTGGTGAACAGAAAGGCTTGTTCACCAATCAAAACCAGCTTCAATTACATCTTTTATTAGAAGCATCTCAGTTTATTTAGCTTTCATGTGAATCATGTGTGCCTAATAAGCTGTATGATTTGATTCCACAATTGTATGATCTACTTAAAAGTATGTATACTTGTAAAGAAAGGTAAGGTTTCCCTTTAAAATGGCATGTTTTTAACTTCTCTTGAAATGTCTGTGTAGAGAAGAACGTGAAGTATTTTGACTGAAATAAATGCTTTCATGGAAAACAGTGAACCCTGGAGATTATGCCGATTCTTGAAGAACTTCATACTGTTTTAAGCAGGTGACAGTAATGTCATCGCCTGAGCTTTTTGCCTTCCACACTTGCACAACAAAAAAAAGGGAAAAAAAGAACTAGTTTTGTATTGGACAGATAAGCTCAGAGCTACCCATGCAGATAGCACCTTAGCACAGGCTACAATTAACGTACATCAAGATCAGGCCCACTACTGTTACCTTATGGCCAATACTGCCTTTTACTATGAAAAAAGCATAGTGAACATCATGCCTGAAATGAGAAACAGCTTGCATTTAATATATTTCCCTTGCAAGGACTATAAACATCTTACACTGCTACCTACATCATAACCAAACTGGACCAGGTAATTTGGATATTCCCGGCTTGTTGGCACTGTTAATTATTCCACAGGATATCATACATAGCATACAAAACCAAAAGAGTAAATTTTAAGAGAAAGAAGATGCCCATGAGAATATCATTTAAACACATTTTTCCGAGCATTTACGGTTTTCCAGCTCTCAGTTATCTTTGGCACTACTAAATAGCTACGGAAAGCCCCTGGATTCCTTCCTAAAACTATTCATGCCCTAACAATATGACATTATGCTTGGCAGTGCTTCAAAGGCTAGTAGTAGATATTTGACCACATTTTAGTTTCAATATTCTTAAAAACAATTAATTCCAAAACATACTAGTCAAATAGTCAATTTTTTGCAAATCTTTGTCATATACGACAGACCATTGTCAAAGTCATGGACTTGATGTTTGAATAAGAATTTTAATGCACACAGGCTACATGGCATTCTTCTCCATGTTTCACACTAACATTACTATTTAATCATAAATTTAAGAGCCTATTCAAATTAAAGTATCCAATATATCTCCTTTGGTAGTTGTACACATTCAAGAGAAAATACACCTTTTAGGCACTGTTCATTGAAGAAAGAAAATGGGGGCGGGGAGGAAAATCACAAAAAGCATTTAATCTGGTCTTTTTACCTGTATGCTTCAGGCAAAAAAAAGCAAAACAATCCCTGTTTTCACGTGTCACAGCTCAGCTACTTGGGTGCATAATGTTTTGTCAGTATCACTTGTTTTAGGTGGGCACTTATCTACAGTTTCCATCAAACCAACTTTAAAAAAAGCGTAAACAGTCTTAGTCGGATGTAGAAAATATTTTCCAGTTTGGAAAGTTCACACAACCCTTAGCCTTATTAGGAAGATTCATCCCACCAACAAGAAGTTTACAAGCTCAGAGGTGAACAGACATCCAGACCTTTCAAGGTGTGAATCCTACTTTAAACACAACCAGAGTGAGCGCACACGCACGCAGCAGCTGCACAACCCCACGCCTACATTCAGGGACGGAAGGCAGCAGAAGTTTCAAGCAAATTCATCCAGGCAGCCTGTGCAACCTTTCGCCTTAGCTTTCCTAAGGAAAACTGTGAGCTTATGACAGTTCCGTTGTTTGCTCAGTTGCTAATGTTTGAGGTTATGAAACTAGAGAAGATGATACAAGGGAGATGTTCGCTTGTTTTTTTCTTTTGAACAAAGTGTCATCTAATAAGGAGGGGATTCTAACAAAGGAACCACACAGCAAATACAATTTAGTAGGCAAAATTCTATTAGTGTATTTTACAATGCTCTCAGGGAACACACTGTTAGGAGAGAAGTGATCAGCTTCCTGAGGTAGGAGTTCATAGCAGGTGAGAACAATCTAAAAAGTGCCTGTGCACACTTGTGCTCAGAAAAGCTTTTGAAAACAGATAACACCTACAGCAATATGCTCCAATAGAAAAAAAAAAAAAAAAACAAACATGAAAACCTATATTCTTTCAAAGTGTAATTATCTGTCCAATAATCAGGATCACTTTAACAATCTTACTTTGACTGCATGTACTGAGTGTGAATCAGCAGGAAAATTCAGAGTAACAGAATTCTTGCAGAATTTAACCCTTTCTGGAAAACCACAAGATGCAACTGAATTATCAGCACCATGTAAGTTATCAGCAACACTTAAAACAGTCAAGCTTGAAAACATATGCAAGCAAGTAGCAGAAATGGTAGCACTCTTCTTTAAGAGCAATTTATGACATTTGTCACTTCTTTTATCGAAGCCCATCTGTCTATCAGTGTGCTCTCTGAGCAATCGCGACTCAATGCTGTCTTTGCAGTGTGTTGTATTCTGCAGACTTAAGAAAACATACATGCACTTTCAAAGTTCTTATGCTTGTATATACTCAAGTAGGATTTGCAATCACTCAGTTCATGTGCCACCCTCTTATGTGGACAAGGATGCAATTTCTAGGCTTCTTTGTCCAGCACAAAGACCGTATTTATTACCATTTGAATCTGCAAAATACAGGAGCAAAGACGTGCCTAATGTTGTCTAAATAAAACCTAAGGAAGCTAAAGACTCTGAAGAAGGAGGAAAAAAAAAATAAAACCAGTTCTGCAGACCCAAGAACAATATCGTTTAAAATTTTATTTCCAAAAGTCACAGTCCAAAAACCAAGTATAACTTACTCCTCAAAATACAATAACAAAAAGGATATGGCTATAATCAAAGTCTTCAAAATTGCACAGCCTCTGCCAAAGCAGCTGTAGTGGATTTCAATTGGCGGTAGCAGGACCACAGGTAAAAAACCAAACAAACCGAACGACAACAGAAAAAATTAAAACAAACCACACCCACACCTTGAAAAAAAAAAATCAAACAAACCAGCAAACTATCAAGTTAATCTGCCTATTTTAACTGATTTAGCTGTTTCACTGACTCAGACCATTAGCCATGAAAGAAGTGTTATTCATTAGAGCTAAAAATCCCAAGCAGTATCATTAGGCTTTATAGATTCCTATCCTTCTTGTGCTTTCAGAATAGGTATCAACATTAGATTTAAAGGAAAAGGGAGCCTGGGTTTTTACAAACAGATAGAATTCAAAATACAGGAAGAAAACTCACTGGAGGAGAACTGTAACCAAATGTGTTTTGCGGGCTGATAATAAGATTCTCAAAGCAGGATTCCTGAATATCTCAGAGACTTGGCTTGCAGCACACACTGTTCTGTGTTTCTCTTTGTTTCCATAACAAACTTACATTTCTTCAGCTTTAATTAATGTTTGACATATTGAGCGTCGAACCCAGATCATACCCTTTCCATACCTTTACAAATGTTCATGTCTTTTGCAGCAGATCATAAAGTTCAAGGGCATAAGTAGATGTACTGTAATTCAGCCATATGATTCATATGAATTCTGCTTTGCTTAACACACTCAGGAAGCCCTCCCTTCCCCAAGAGAAAAAGAGTTCAATTCATAAAATACTAATAGCTTCATTATGCACGCTCAGAGGCTGAGCTACAGCAAGGAGTTGAGAATGGCAGAGCTGGATCTGGATAAAAACAGTCACATGTTTAAAAGTTCAGCCTGAAGAATATGATGACGACAGAGTAACTACTTCCCTTTGGAAAATATGCAATTTGTATAGTTCTCGCATTTCTCAATTGAGCATGCAACGTAGGTATGCTACCATGCTAGCTTGCTTGCATGCATGAAATCTTTAGAAAAATGTAAAAAAATCTAATAGCTTTGAACTGGTCTGTTCATGTCAATTTGGAAACCTACTGCTCCAGAGGTGCCCACAATAGCAGACAGCACAGCCTACTTTTAATAGCCACCTTAAAGCAGAAGTAACTGCAGAAAGAGAATCTAACTGAGCTCTTGACCTTAGTTTGGTGCTGCTATGATGCTATAGCTACAAAGTCCAGCTATGAAACCTAAACCCCTTCGCAGCAGAGGCAAGTTAAAAAATTTAGGCAGTTCCAGTTATCCAGTCCCTTACTACTCTAGTACTACCTTTCTACATATTTCTGTGCAGAAAGAGGGAAAGTGTTTGGTGTTGAAGCACCCTTCTCTGATCTTACAGTCTATTATTCTCACTACAGCCATTTCTATAAGCAGACTGCCTGTGTCTTCCCCATATATGATTGCTTGAGACCTCATTACAATACCTTACGCAGACATCCATGGGATACAATCTCAGATACCTTGTTAGCCAGCACATAGGGGAGTAAACAGGTGTGGAAGGTCAGAGAGACCTGCCACAGACAATTATTCAGGCAGTATATCCGTGTGTTTGGAGCTGGGCACGAACACTTTGAGAAGAGGAAAAGATTCTCAAGAACCCTGTGACTTTAAACTAGAATCAGACTTCTTTCTGAAAAAGCAGGCTCAGAATCTGTCCAGCTTGAAAAACATATTTTTGGACATAATCCAAAGCACACCAAAGTCAATGGAAAGACTGTACATAAACCGAAACCAGTCATAGTTCAGGAAAGCCTATTTGCGAAAAGATAGACAAATGTTTACACAAAGGAGAATTTGTGCTTATGGACCAATTTCTTTCATCGGTTTCAAGCATACCGATGAGAGAAAGTAGAAGGATATTGTTTACCACCAGGAAATACAGAAGCACTGTTCAGACTCACATTTAAGGTCACATCCCACTAGCTTATTTTAGCTGATATATGGTCTCATAGTCAAAGTTTATTCCATATGTTTAGCAACCCAGAAGGAAGAAATTTAATTTTAGATTTTCATCTTTATGTAAAATTTTTGCAATGCACAAAACACAAAGACTCTAACAAAAAATGTACGCAGCAATTTAGTCCTTGCACTCTTTACCCATGACAGGTTTTTAATACTAAATTTAATTTGTCTATTTTAACTCAGCCCAATATTGCAACCCATTAAAAGATCCACGCTGAAGTCTGCATGTGAAAGATTACATTAAAAGCATGTATACATGATGCAACTCAGAATATTCAAATTCTAAACTAAAACGTGTACATATCTGCATGCTCATTTTCACTGTTCCACACCAAATATAAAATTAACTAGAAGATCTACACTGACTTTAATCTATTTCATTTTATGTTGATCAGTAGCTAAGAATACTTCACTATAGAGATTTATCACATTAATTAGCTCTGAAATTACTCATAGTAATTAAGTATATTGTTCTTAAACTCTTTAGAGATTATTGAAATACTTTTGCTGCTACTTAAAAGAAACAAATATCGAGGGAAAGCCTTCTTCAGAAGAAAAACCTGTTAATGATCTTATAATTCTTCTAAGCTCTCCCACCCTTCCATTTCTCCTGCCCTGCATGGACTTTGTACTATCTTCTATAAATGTAACCTGACGAAAAAAAATTTCTAAAACCTTCATGGATTTTGAACTGTGACTTAGAGCATGTCATGTTATCACAGTGATCTTTGAACAATTCTTGTTTATGCGTGTAGCAATCCCAAATGTAGTACAATATACCGCTGTAACTCAGATCCCCATATCACAAGTGCTGCAAGTATATAGGATTTCTACAAAGGTTTGCCAAGTATTTTGGGGGAACTCAAGACTCTCTGTTCCCACTGAATAAAACATACAAAAGCAGAAACTTATATTTGCATGGTTTATTATCAAACATGAGAGAAAGCATGACTGAACTAAGAAAGCTTTTTAGAAAATGTAAAATCCAACAGTACTGGGTATCAGCATGGAGTGTGCTCCCCCTTGCTTTGCCTTTTTTTAAAAAAAGAAATTTTTTTAGCAAACAGCATGGCTTAAATTTCTCAGGCTTGACATCCCATTGGGCTGGTGCGTCATGTCCCTTTTTGTCAGCCTGTCACGTCACACAGTGTAATGTGGCATTTCTGTGTAACGGACTGAGACACGTCATGCCAATGACATGTCAAGCTTGTGAATTTCAAAAAGACACAGTTCAATGAAAAACATGGTTTTCTAACTGCCCTGGAGGTTTTAAATCTTAAGAAAAATAAAAAAAGACTTTTCTTCTCCAGTGATTTTGCCACTGAAAAGCACATGTTTTTTGGTGTTACCCATGTGTAGAAGCAGGTAGCAAGTATCTGAATATTTGGACATCTTTATTAACTGAATCTTAAATTGCTGATTCAGTTAGATAATTAGAAAAGGTCCGGAGCACATGTATATTCACTGAGCTGATACTGTTGTTTATTTCCAGTAGAATGCATGTACAGTGATACAGCTTTTTCTGTTTAATGATAAACTAAGTCTCCATATTCAAATTCCACGACTCACTATATCGTGATGCATCTCTAATACTTTTTTATGCATATGTATGGTCCTGGTGACTGTAATGGCATATTACACATCTGCTTAGACACCAGACAACAGGTGGGATACCAAGTGTTAGCCTTACCTATCCTCTGCACTGGTTTTAGATTTGCAAAGCAAACCAGAATCTGTCTGCAACACTAAGCATCTTACGAATTTTTTCAAAGCATGCTTTGTCAACACAGATTTAATGTAGTCCAAACTGTAAAATGAATCAGACTAAGGATAACACCTTTCCCCCATCACTACTCCTATTCCTTATTCTCCACGCTTCCTAAATGCTTAGGAAAAGAATGTCTTTATGCTACACCCCAAAATGCTTTTATTTTAAGTTATTTTGGACCTGATTTCTAGGAAGGAGCAAATTAAGTGCTTAATATAGAAACTATCACGTCAATAACTCACTAAATAAAACAAGTGGTTGGTGGCTTTTTTAAACAGCATTTTTACTGATTTCAAAAGCAGTAATGCTTTCTCAGATGGACTGCTTTTAAATCACATGGACATCAGATGAGATTACCACTGTGAAACTGAATGAAGAACTGAGAAGCCACTAACACTACTTGTAGGAAACCAGTGAAACGAGCTCCTTGGCAGATACCTGTCTTAAACAAATAGATTTGGTGTCAGATCATGGGTAAGTTAATACCATTCTTAGGTTTGAGAGCACAAAAGAAAATTCCTCAAATCCAAGTATGCAAGAACAGATGCATAATCTGCACTCAGCACTGGTACTGCAACTCACCTACAAAGTCAGGAGAATTTCTGCTGCTTGCACATATACAAATGGCTTGAAATAAGAACAGGCAAATTAAGACACCTAGTTTTCCTCAACACAACCTTTTGCACATCTCTAAATGGAAAATGTATGTGATTGCATTATATAATTAATTACATTGCCTACAACAAAAACAGGTCCATAAGGAAATACATGTGTCCTTAACGGAAAAGAAAACCCTAAAAAAAGGTGCAACTTCTACAGTACCACCCTGTTCTTATCTTCTACTCTAGTTTTAACCAGATAGAAAGACATGAATCAGTGGACTAGATTAATTCTAATCTGCCATGTTTCATGCGTCATTCTCACAGACTGGTATGTGCCTCCGCTTCTTGGTATCATCCCTATTTTGGGAGAGTATTTCCCAGCAGACCTGGACTGAAAACAAAATACAGGACCATTAATCATAAATAATTCCAATAGATGCAGGATAAGTAATTCTGTTTCAGAACTGAAACAACTTGATTTTTTTCTTATTCTTTTGTTTCTTAGAGTAGGAAAAACCATGTGCATCTCTACTGAATCTATATTCCAGAATTCAATGCAAAGCTGGCATACAAATGCAGGGTCTTCATATTTCCAGGTTCTGGTTACACCTATTCATCTCTAATGTTTATATAAGTAAATCTATAATAATTCTATGATTTCTTTGGCATGCATTTTATATTTAATAGTGTGATTCCAGTAGGGTATTACTACTATTTAAAGTTGATCGACCCTGTTTCTTCTCAGTTTAGCAGGAGTGTGGTTACTGGAGGACAAATCAGCAGCAGCTGATTGGCACCTGGCCTGGGATTCTCTTTCAGCATGTAGCACCCCCTTTTCTGAGGGCCTTATGCAGAACAGAAAGCACTGAGGCTTTCCGTCCTCTCATCAGCCAACCTCTGTGTGTTGAGTCATGGACGTTTCCTTGCTGGAGCTCACACTTCCACTAGGACAGAAGCAGCAGTCTTCATTTTGCTCCAGCTCGGATCAAACTCATCTTCCATTCTTCCCAGGAGCTTTTAGTAAGCCACTACTATATTTACTATCCTATTCTCAATTCCAGAGAGGCCATTTAAGGTCTGATAAGTACTTTACGCTCCTCTGAAAATTACCTTTATAATATTAGTACCAGTTTTGTTGCAGCTTCTTTATAGCATAAGGCAAAGCAGCCCATCCGTTTTGACTCTCTTGCCTTGCATAAAGAGGAGGCCTTGCTTCATCCCTACCCCAGTTTCCTAAATGACTACACTCAAAGAGATTTTAACTTCTGATCAAATGCCATGGGCTTTTACAAGCCATGGACTTGCTTTTACAAGCCTCAGAACGATTTAATTCTTACTCTATGGTTAATAAGATCTGCAGTCTTTCTTTGGTACTTGACAGTGGCTTTTTTTCTTCGGTGAAGTGATTTGAGTATGATAGAAGCACAAATACAAGTCTAAACCAGAAAATCCTCAAGTCTTGTTCTTACAGTTGAGAAACTATTAACCTTTCCTCCTTTCCTCCCCAAAATGCCAATTTGTATATAAAAACAACCTCCAGGACTTAGACCTTGGGTGGCAGTTTTAAGTCTAAAATCAATTTTTGAGTTATAAACCCTCTGAAAATAGGGGTTTATAATGGAACCACTGACAGACCCTTAACTACAGCGGCGCTAGCGGGCACCACTATAATATACGAATAAAACTAAATTACATCACTTGTCATCATTAAGAAAAATTTTCATCTCAGTTCTTCATTTGAAAAGCACTATAGTTAATGAATGATTACTGAGCCATGACACTTAAATGACTAAAATATAGGAATTATACTGAGGTCAACTCAAGTATTTTTTAAACCATGAAATTAAAGGATCTATTCGCTTTGGTATAGGATACCAGTCCTGGCTATTATGCTCCCTTGCAACACTGACTTTGAGCATAAGGGAATGGTATGTATTTCTATATTGGAGATTAAGGTCCCATGCAAATTTAAGAGAAGAACACATGATTGCCCAACAGTGACAAAGTATGGGATTCTTTACTACGCTCATACATGTTTCCTTCAAGCACCTGTTTTCTTTATGCTTTTCTGCATGTCGCTAATTTGAAAACGAAGAATATTTTATGGCAATAGAAGGCAGACTCTTGTTCTTTGAAAAAGGATATTTAATTATTCAATAGAAAGTCCAGTAACTTAAATTTAGTATAGCATTTAAGTATATCAGATCCTTTTAACGAAGACACTTAAAAAAGAAAGACATTTTAAGTAGAGCTGACAGCACTGTACTATTTTGCAATGCTCTGACAACGCCTAACCTTATATATTGCATGATCTTGAATTAAGAACGGAAAAGCATTGCTTTTCATATGTTTAGACATTTAAAGGTAAATACAAAGAACCAACTGTAAAAAGTTACAAAGAAATGTAAAAGGTGCTTGCATATGCATGGTTTTCTTAATTTGAAGCCATTTTATACTCTACTTTTAACTAGGAAAATGGAGATGGCTCATGAGAGGCAGAATTATTTTAATTGCTCATACAATACAAAGAAATAAAAAGGAAATATAAAGATATAAAACGATGGAAAAGGAGGCAATTTTCATCACTGCCATCCAAAGATTATAACTCTGTGATACCTCCCCAGTGCACTGACTTTGCTCATGTTCTCACAGCACTAAGTCTGAGCACTGCTGATCATGAAGATTTGTCTAACACTTGAAAGCATGCCAAAACTATGAAGAAAGTATGCGGAGTCTATGATTAGAACAAGCATCTGAGATTATAGCTTTAGGGATAATACTGTCAGTCCTGCTACTTAGTCTCCATATCCATGTTTACCTAATGTTTCATTGAGCTTACTTCAGGTAAATAGAGGTGACTAAGTAACTTCAAGTTCTCAAAAGCTTCCTGCACAAGCAACGTTAGCAGTGTTCATTATTTTAATCTCAATTCTTTCAATATTTATTTTTTGAGGGGGCAGGGGGAGCAAGGAGGAGAAGGAGGAAGAGCGTGATACACAAGCAAAAAAAGATATCCAGGGAATAATGACTGAACACCATGAGACACACCTGCATTTATTCATTTTTTTCATATCAAATTTCAAATACATGTTTCCAAATACATGGATTTCCAAATGCTACTTTACAAGTATGTTGTTTCCCAGCGTGGAAAACTCTTACTAGGTTTTGGAGATGAAAGTCTAAGTAGAAGTGAAGGTTACCAAATTGAAAAAGATGAATGTAGACTGCATGTTAATTGTCACCTAGCTAGTTTGCTCATGTTGGTCACATGGCTAGTGACAGTCATAGATGCTGATAGAGTCTGACCTGCTCTAAAAAGCTGGCATTTTCAAAAAAGTGGCATAGAAGCTATCTCTGCAGTCTGGGGGAAAAGAAAAGGAGAGAGAGGGGCTTCTGACAGCTCAAGCAGAGGAGGAAAATTAGAAAGGAAAGCCAGCACCACTACCATATGGGCTCATAGCTCGTCAGGACAGCTGGCAAAGAAATATTGCTCTTCTCTTCTTTACTTCCAGGGCTGTGAGTCATTTCTTTATATGGCTATCAATAATACTGAATGATTAATGCTAATGATTTATGTTAATTTCATTATAAGCTTTATTTGTTGCCCAGTGTTGAATTAAGCCTGTCAAATCATCCTTTTCTACATCGCTAAGGATTCTTAAAATGCAGAGCTAAATATAACATCTGATCATTAGTATGTTAATACACCTGCTTCATATATACACCAGCAAAAGAAGAAAGTGGCTATTTTAAGATGATTCTGAGAGCAACGGTTCAGAGATCTTTTATCTACTTACTGCCAATTACTTAAAGGAGAAATACTGACCTCTTAGATTTTCCTCCTGTAAGTCTTCAAAAAAGAAAAAAAAAAGCAAAGATCATCCTCTGATACCAGATTGCACAGCACCATTCCTTAAACAGTAAATAATACAGTATGTACCTTTCAGTGAGTGATCAAGCCCCCTGCTGACACACACATTTTCCACCATTCTACATTAAGCTACCTCTGATTAGAACTACCCAGAAATACCTCCTCCAACTCAGACTGTATTTTCCTTCATGTTCCTCCCCATTTTAGGGAAGAAAACTGTCAGTCCCTAACTCCTCCTATCTTATTCTCAGACCAGCTTTCTTGTTTATCAACATATTGGGTTAAAAGAAAAGGAAAAGGAAGTTGTCATTCCTATTCCAGAAAATCCAACCCCATTCCTGGTCTTCCTAAAAATCCATTTCAGCTCATTTTAACCTACCAGAGATCCAGGTACAGACCCCATACCCAAGTGTCTCCAAGCTGCTAAATCAAAACTGGACAATTTCCTCTTCACTTGCCCGATAGGAACCAACCCGCTGTTGTTGGCAGAGGAGAGAAATCCTCACAAATCCCAAAAGGGACAGCAACACTCACAAAAGCCTAAGGAACTCCTGGCAGAGGAGGACCTGCTACACATGGCAAGAGGTAGAGGAACAAAGCTGCTATACCCTTCACCACATACTCTGCAAGTAAGGGCCTAACTGAACCCCTAAGAGACATTTAGAGGGCAGGGACCTCTAAGCAAATGCCATTCTTTTTCTCACTGCATAAATTCAAAGTCACAAACTGAGGAGAACAAGGTTGTTTTCCTGTTTGCTTATAAGACTCTAAAATGTACTTTGAAGTTGAAGCGTGTCAGGTACAATTTTTCGCTGTATTTTTCCTGCCATATCTATTCAGTAATACTTTTCACCTGTATGAAGTCTCCCTGTAAAAGGACTGTAAATTGCTTTTGAAATAATTAGTTTTAGTCTCAATACGGCCATAAGGAATTGGATAGTCTTTTTACTTATGGGCTTACTCACAAATTTACTTACAAATTTTGCATTATAGTTTTTACTTAGAAATTTAGTCATAAATTCCTCTCATAAACACCTTGAAATAAATACAGTAACTATAACCGTTTCTTTGAATTCAGTTTGCAGAGCATGCTGCGATATGCCTTTCACAAACAGATTTATTTGGTCGTCTGGGACTGGAAGAAAGAGAAGAGTTTGACTACTACCACTACCTAAATGGCAAAATGTCCTTTGTTTAAGTGCATATAAAGTGCAGGACTTTGCACTTGAGCATACATTATAAGGCATTTAAGCATGCATTACAAGACATTGAGATAAAAGAAAGCATAAATATATGTCTTCCAAAAATAATTCATAATTTTGACCTAAGTGCTAAGAATTGAAATCTGAGCTCATGCAAAGTTCCAGATGCTTCTTTCGTTAACTTTTGAGTCTGCTCTGGATATTCTTTCACTGCAGGTCTTTCATTAAATTTCCCAGTTTATTTGAAAGAGGGCAAGTTTTGGGGTAAGATAGAAGCAAGTTCTCTCGGAGGAACCTGTTTGATCCACTACGGAGAGACACCGACAAAAAAAGATGGCTAGGATTACAGTTTTATGAGATCTGAGTCCTGTCAACTGCAAAGCCATAAAATACAAATTATTTTATTTATAGATCATAATTACAAAACTTAAGAAAAACATATGTGAACTTTTTACAGCTTGAAGTTTGTGTTTTTCTCTCTTGAAATCTACTACTTGCAGCTTTAAAACTACAATATATAGGTTTTGTGCCAAAAGGGAAATATTCTATTTGTTGCTCCTGCTTTTTATGATGGAACTACAGTTCTACCAGTTGGTCTGGGCTATACAGCTAACAAATGTCAAAACATATGGACCAAACCATTTATCAAATAATCTACTCTTCGAACAGATAGGCACTATCAGCAATCTGGTATTGATCTTTACAGGCTGCTGCTATTGTTCATCTGAGCATCCAGAATGCCAACAAGAATTAATGAAAGAAACAAAACGATGCATACCAAGCACACAGCACACAACTTTTTTCTTTTCTTCTTTTTCCTTTTCTTTAAGTTTGGTAAAATTTATGTAGTTATCAGAAATACATTACTACAAAAAAAGAATGCAGGCAGGATGGGGTATGTGATGGAAAAATCACCTCCCAGATGTTAACTTCTGCAGATTTCCAGTATATTTACTCCTAGATTAGTGTAACCTTCTTGCAGTTGAGATCTAGCGTGATAAATTCCTTGCAGTGTGTTACGCTGGCATTCACTATAGCCGAGACTGAGATGGCACTTTCATTAAAAGCTCCATTTCAGGGCACATTTAACGTCTTGGACATTTCAAATTGCATCTGGCTGAATCTTGGCATACAGCTTGTCAGTCCAGATGCACGGGTTTTGTTTGTTTGGTTTTTTACAGAAAACTGTAAAAATTGGTTGTGACATTCAGGAGTTCCATTGTGACTAAAAATATTAAATGTTAGTATTTGGGGAACAGTTTTTTTAAAGGAAAACATGCATTTAGTTACTCCTTTTTCAAATTTATCTATGTCTTCTCCCACACTGTCTTCCATAAACTCTGTAAAGATCCACAGGTCGACCACATTCTCCTTCAAATTCCTCTTTTAAATACTCTTCTAAGGAGATGATATTCGATGTACTGTGTTTTGATTTAGATTGCTAAGATTTGAGATCATCAACCCACAATGCAAAATTTTAGGTATAGATGTTACTGCCATTTTCTCTTAATTGGCTCCTGTAGAAGTAGCCCAAGTAGAGAGACGTGATGGGAGAGCAAAGTATCCATGATCAGACTTATAGCTAACAATTATATCTAGTGAATCGCCTTCCTACCTAGTACAACAAAACACGACCACCTATTCCT
>VXBO01002385.1:0-26207 GCA_013400135.1 Rhinoptilus africanus
GGGGTTTGTTTTGTTTTTTTTAAGAACCACAAACATTGCCAACAGTACAACTTCTGCTAAATGAGCATGAGGTATATTTTGAAGAGGACTGGTTGGTGGCCTAGTATAAATAAGTGCTATTGTTTCTGATCTGAAAGGAGAAAGTTAGAGACGTTAGAAGTGCTTGGATGGCTACAAAATTTATTTGCCTTAGTCTTCCTCAAAAAAAAAAATAATTCCTGAAAGACTGGGATGATTTCTGAGGTTATGCTTTTCTTCTCGCTCTGTGAAATTACTCGGTTGCAGTTTATGGGAAGTGCTGAGAAGCCTGGCATTGGTTTGGGTTTGGTGCTGCCACATGATGTTACCTTCAATATGCATTGCCATCCTCAGTACCGATAATACAAAATGGAGATTACTTTCTCCACTGCTGTGAGCATGACTTGAAAAACAAAAACATTGAGATGATCCAAATTAATATTTTATTTATTTACAATTACTTAATTGTAAATACGCAGACTCTGTTGGTGTATTGCATTCCACAGTCCCTAAAGCAGCCTCCCTGAGAGCACAAGGCTCCAAATATGGACAGATTTCTGCAGTTGAGCTGCTCAGGAGATATTCTCCTTTACCAAGTGAGCATCAGAATGTGTCCTAAGACAAATAGAGCTTTTGCTTCCATGGAATTAAAGCTGAGGAAGTTACTTAAAACTTTCCTAAAATGCAATGATGGGGAAATTATGCCTCTAAAAAAGTACTTTTTTTTTTTGTTCCCCATGATATATTATTCCTTGATTAAGAGAAGAAAGCCTGAGCAATGAGTCTTAAATTAGATATCTATTATGCTCCAGGCAAGGAGGCTTTCCAAGCAGAAGAAACTATTGATCCCATGTCTGGCTTTATAGTACATGGATACAGAGTGCAATCCATTATAAAGTGAAAGCAAAACCATTAGGCTCCTCAAGCATTCAATTAGACTATTACTTTATCTACCTTAATTGATGCTGCTAATTGTATCATATTTAATTGTTTCATATAGGTGGAAAACATGCTTGTTAGTGTGTCTCGGCTAATTCACAGAGTGACGTTTAGCAGTAGCGGCAGAGCTGTAGGTGGGTTCCTGATCAATGTGTGATATATAACCGTAGTCTTTTGCTGTCATGGTCTAAAACAGTCAGTGCTTGTTTCAAATGAATTCAGTATCCGGCAGCTCATGTGGAGAGCACTGAAAGTTTACTTTCCAAGGGACAGTGCTTTATGAAATAGTATCACTTTAATTGGGGTAATTATTGGGTAACTGTTTGTTAATACTGTTCCTTGTGTCCCACAGTCTCTTTTCAAATGTTTTAATAAATTATTGTAGCTATGGATCAAGTGGGAGTTTTTCCTCAGAAGATGTGTATGTGTAATAATATACTAAAAGTGTATATTTGTAAGTGTATATCCAAATATACGCATGCATTTGTGCGCATGTAATATACATATATGCATGTTTCTACATATATTTGTATCATGGATAGGAGGAGATTTGTGCCTCACATTCAGAAATACTGCATTTGCAATGGAAATATCTTCTTTCACGACTCTAACTCACCTTACACAGCTGCAAGGATGTATCTAGCAAAATAAAACTGAGTCAAAGTAGGGTAACAAAAGCCTCCTGAAATTTGGTTGACTTAAAAAAAAAAAACCTGTCGGTGAAGGCACATGACAAAAAACCATGCAACGTAACAGTAATTGCAAACTCTTCCATCCATTCTCTGTAAACATTTGGTTCGTTTCTACTGGTGGCCTCTTCTTCATCTCCATAAATATTTGCAGAATTTTTTGTCTGAATACAGGTGTTCTGAGATTGTGCTTGGGATCTTGCATTTTCCTTTCATCTGGTAAAGTTTCCAGTCTTCAGTGAAGAAATGAAGTTGCACTCCAACTTCTAGATTCACCTTAGGATGATGTGCGATATATGTCTTATCATTTCAGTATTTAAAACTTGTGTTTTCTTAATAGCAGGGGTTTTTTCGTGTCCACAGATGTGCATTGTGATGCCCAAGATAACTCTGGCAAAGTGATAGAATCTGTAGCACTTTCCCCCTCCCTCTGTCCTGGTAGAATCCTTGTCTTGGCTTGTGTCAATTGTAATGGCTCACCAAGAGATGAATTCTCTTGTTTACCTCGTTGCTGATGTCTATCAGAAGTAATATCACTGTAACTTGACAATGTGGATTTGTGTCTTTGCCCCAGAAAAGGGTCATGGAGTAGTCTTAATGTGTTTCTGATGTCTTAGTCCTCTTCTGATCCCAAAGCTGGGTTTTGTGGGCTTTTTGTGTTAAAAGCCCCTTTAGAAACTGGTAAAGACTTTGAGAACTTCGAAGATAAATACAAGTTCCAGTTCATCTTTCTTGAGTAGCTGTTTTGCAGAAGCTTCAGTTCTAGGTTAATAAACCCTTACTGTTTCAAAAACTCCTTACTGATATTGGGAATAAGTTTTTATTTTTCTGACATGAAAGACGGACTGACTCTCTGGGCTTGTTTCCAACAGCGTGGTCAGACTTGCACCGTGCCTTGCCTGCGGGCAGGTGGGCTTTGCCTTGTTTTGTTGCAATAGTGGCAATCTCACAAAGAATATCTGCCGGCTGCTGCCTGGGTGTAGAGAACTGCACCATCCCAGAGGTCACATCTGTTGTGCCGGGTTGTAAATAGGTTAAAGGACTGACATAAAAATGTATTGCTAATCAACTTTAATATGCAAGGGTAGGCTTGAAATGGCTGAAGAATTAAGTAGGTAGTGAAAGGCCCAGAATACTTCAAATGGGGTTTTGTGGGTTTTTTTTATTTTTTTCTAGTGCCAGGGTGCCATGTGTCTTATGAATTTGCATCTTCTAACAACTGTCACTTTAGTCTCTGGGAAGCTGACATGTTTGGATTGCATGGTAAGCAAGAATGGTTTGATATCTGTATGTGAACAATAGCTAAAATTGTAAATTTTACTTAGCTCTTATAAGTTCTTAATTACCTGGATAGCTGATGAGAGAAGATAGTTCTAGTTACAGGACTGAGTGTCTGTACAGTTTGGAGGGCAGTATTTAAAATGAATTTGATATCATAGCTGTATAGGAGAACTTCACAGATGGCTTTCATTTAAGGAAACAAACAAGCAAATCACGTTATCCTACTATTTGATACTTTGGAAAGTTAAAACCAATGAATATTGAAAGGTCCTTGTTAAAATTACTCACTGCTGATGTTCAGAGAACAGCCGCCAACTTTCACAAGGATTATGTGTGAGAATGAAACAAAACCATTTATATATTTTTGTGAAATAGAATTGGTGGAACATCTATTACTAGTCTGAAAGGTCAGATTTTCAATTTGAGTCTCTCTAGTCAGGAGTAACCAGGGAGTGTTCACCTTGGACCTTAGATACCTTCATGTTCAAAGTGTTGTCAAAACTGATGCATCTCTGAAATGTTCCGCTTTTGAAACAAAACATTTCAACAAAGACAGATCTTACACTGCTTGGAGCTGTTATATGTTTCTATGTTAGCTTATCAACTCATAGTTTTTGTAAGCAAAGGACAAATACTATTTAAAACTATCTGCAATCATTTTATCATATGATGCTAACTACATATGAGTGACACACAGTACAATATTTATGCTTATTTACAATTAAGTAAAGGAAAACTAAGTGATTGATTTCCTTTTCTTTATGGGCATAATTGTTCTGAAACGTGGACTTATGTCTTTGTGTGTGTGTATGCTATGTATTTCCCTACTTAAACAACACTTTTTTCTAGTATACAAACACATGTAAATATATAACAATATGGTTCTGACAAAAAAAAAGCAGTTATAGGAAAATATTCCAATACTATGTATGAAGTTACATAATTTACGTTTAGAAAATTGTCAAACCAATCTTCTTTCAGAGGTCCACTTATTTTATTAAATATCACTGTCAATTTGCACTGCTGGAAACTTGAGAACAGTCAGCTGCATTTTACTGACAGTAAGTTTTGAAGTAGGATTATATTACTCAGCTGGAAAATAACTGAAGAACAAATTGGAGGAGAAAAGTCTCTCTATTTTCCAGCTCAATAAGATCTTTAACTGTTACATAAATTCTAAACTATACAGCATGTAATATTTGAAAAGCACTTTTGACTTGAACATGAGATAAGTGGTTTTGTTCTTATATTGCATCAGTTTTGAAAGTCTAAAGGACATTTCAGATAATCAAATGGCAGCACTAAACCATGAGAATGTAATTATCTTTCTACAGCTATTCTTAGCTTCACTTTGAACAGTTGGATAATTGAATAAGTCTCCTACCAATTTTAAGTCAGATTCACAGTCTATATCACTCTGTATAACTTTCTTGGAGTTATTTGGTTTAGCATCTGGGTTATTTTCTTGCCCATATCCTTTCATACCAATACAAAATATAAAGCAAATCCTCCAGTGACTGATATCATTCCATTGTATTGCTTAATTTCTTACATAGTTATAATTGCTAGGTGAACTCGCATCGCAACAACAGCTTCTAATGATATAACATTTGAATAACAGAAGAGAAATTTTGTGTTTGGATAACCGGCTTCTATTGCACTGCTCTAAAATCTTTGCGGAAGGGAAGTGCTGTGATCAAATGTCACAATAGTGATATAGTCTGCTTTAGATCTGAATAATTGTGTATTGGTGTTTGTTAAATACTATATATGCTTCAAAACCAATTTACCAAGCTTTTAATTTTAATGGATGCCATTAGCAGGTTGTTCTTGTCCCTTACAGCTATCATTACAGTAAGTAAGGTAATTAATAACCTGTACAGCCCTCTCTAGCAAGGGTGTGAAAGCACACATCCTCAACTAGTGGGCATATTTTCTAGATCTATTAATCGACTGCTGTCTGTAGATGATTGACTCATTTGTTTTCACTGCAATATAGTTTTCTTATCATCACAGCAGTCAAGGTAGGTACAGGAGAGTGAAGAGCAAGTGCAAGTAGTCTGCCATTTCAATTTGTAAAAAAGAAAATTCTGTCAACATTATTCAGTAGTGTTTCCTCAATTGTATTTTGTATTTACAAAGATTACACAACCTTTTTTATATATTGATTTCACCTGTAACTCAAAAAAATTCAGGCTAAACTGTACTTACTAGTCTTACAGCTCACATTTTGTTTGTTTTGTCAGCATATGTTGGAAGGTGTCTACTGAAAAACAGGTATGTTCCCATTTCAGTTTGCCTCTGTTCTACTGACCACATGTGGTCTTGGGAGACAGCCTGAGAAACAGACTCAAATCTAAACCCCTGGTTTACAAAACACATACTAACAGGTTTTCTAGCTGTGTGTTTTAGTGAACGTGCATTTAGCAGTGGACAAGAAGTTTTATTAGTGAATACCACCTTTCCTTGTTGTACAGTATTGGATTCCCTGTAGCCATCATTTCTAAACGCACTCATTTGCCCCATCCTGCTTAATGTCAAAACTCCGATTAAAAACCATGTCCTGATGTGACATACAAGTATGATGGTTCTTGTCATCAAGTGCACACCACGCAGTCCAGTCCTCCTTGGAAGTGAAGAATAATTCTCTTATCAGCATCATAATAAAGCATGAAATCCTCAAGGGCGGATTGAAGTCAGATACTTGATTAACTTAGTCCAGAATACGACTGATTGCTCTGTTCTTGAAAGGGGGGGTGTATAAACTTCAGCCTTCTACAAATGTGCGGAAGACTTTGGCATCCAGACACGTGTTACTTCGTAATTTTTGACAGATTTCTAAATGGCTGGGGAGGGATAGGCATGTAGGTATGGTTTTTATGTTTATTTTATGTTATTTTTGCATCCAAGAAAAACAAAAGAGGAAAAGTCTTTTTCTTTTTTTTTTTTTTTGATGGTAGTGGCAGCACTAACTGGAGAAAGGGAAGAAAGGAGAACGTGGCTGTAAAACTCTTCCTGGTGTGTTGTGAGGAAAGATTTGAATCTGCTATACCTGTCAGCAAAGCCATAAAAAAAAAGATGGACCATCTTATTACTGATTATATAGCTCTCTGAGTTTTTATGATTTCACTGACAGCCAAACACCAAATGAAGATATTTATTTTTTTTTCTTCTCTTCCAATGTACTTGAGGTGTTTTATAGTCTAGTGCTCTTTTTTCCCCCCCTCCTTCCACCTTATGCTTTCATCTATCCATACTTGTTATGGCTGTCTCCCCTCAAAGCTCTCGTTATTCCCTCTCTGCTTACATGTAAATGAGTCACCAACATTTTCTGCTGAATATTCTGATATTCTCTCTTTTTTTTTTTAAAAAAAAAAAGCTGTCTTGAACTAGATATATGTAGGCTGGTGAGATGTTTGAGGCCATACTGCGGCTGGTTGTATAGCAACAGATCTACCTGCCACCTGCAGCATGCTCAATTAATCATGGCAATAATTATCTGGTTTTGTTGTGACATATTGTTACGGTATCAGCCCAGTAATTCAGAATGTGACACACCTGCAGTCAGTCACTGGGGTTCACTCTTAAGTTAAAAACAAAGTTTCAGCGAAGTTTACTATTTCCTCCATATCCACAGCTATGAATCCTCTACTTGAGAACATCTAGGGCTGATTTATATGGTGTGTTGGTACACGTATCCTTTCACTTGTTCTTCAGTACAAGGTTCTGATATTAATTAATTCAGCTTTTTAAAGCACTTATTAATTAGGAACAGAATTTATAATGGCATACCTAGGGGGGGAAAACACATGAGTGCTGCTGAAGCCTTAATTACTTATACAGGAACAAAATACAAACACTAAAGAAGAGTTATTTAGGAGACTAATTTGAAATTTTGGTCTCACTTTTTCCCACCTGGTCATTCTTTATGTCTGGAAAATAATTTTTGCCTGTTTTGATTAGGAATAGGTTGTAAAAATAAAAAAGAAATCATTAGAAAATCAATTACTCTTTCTAAATAAAAAGTTATTAAAACTCTTTCTAATAAACCCTGGAATTCTATAGCTGATCAAACACTTCAGCAAAAGCAGTACTAACCCCATGTGAGGGTTTGTTCAGTTTTTAAAACATGAATTCAGTATGTTTGCTTAATATGAGAACAATTTTTCTTATTGTGTTCCAACAGTTCTGGGTTTGTCTCAGGTTAGAAATTAAGGATAGGTAAAATGATGTAGTACAATTTTATTTTTTTTTAAATTAAGCTCTTAAGAGTGTAAGTAAATCTTGAGGTTTTTCATTTCCAGTATGGAATAAAGCTCTCATATTTGTCAAATTGCAGTATGTCATAATTGAAATCTTCAAAACAGTCTGGCAAAAAAAGTAGTGTGAGTATTCATTCACTGGAAAGACAGATAAAATGAAAGACCAAACCAAAGAAAGCTTCATAAAATTTTTTACATTTTCTTTTAAATTCTTGTACGTATAAGTAGAGAATTTCTTTCTGAATTCCAGATATATGCTCCTTTGAAAGTCTCTTCTTCAAACTGATTTCAGTTCTTGAGATAAATGTTCCTTTAATCCAGCAGGGAAAGAATTATTCAACATGCTCTGTATTAACCTAGTAGCTCCCATAGAAGCAATTGGTAAAATCTCTCACTGCTATTAATGCGACCAGGGGTGGATTTATCATTCGGTATTTCAATAAGCTGCATCCTACATCTCAGCAGTGTTTTTGCCCTGGTGGATGGATATTGGGGTCACTGTGCCCCATGGGCTTTTAGCTCTAATTTCAGTTGCATTTCAAATGAGATCCAGTGAAATGATTTTTAGTGACATTCCTGTCTGCCCAAAATCTAGCCTAGCCTTAAAATCAGGATTGCAGGTTTGTGTCCAGTACCTGGCAGAGAAATGTCATGTTTCCATTATGGAACTGGTAGACAAATAGAAATCACTCTTTCTTTGCTGCCACTAATCGTGGTGCCTCATCTGTGTATTCTTCTAATGGTTGAACTCTTTGTCATAAATATATCGCTTTGGCAAGGTTGCCTTACCTTAATGAGAATGCAGAAAGAGCAAAAAAAAGTGACAAGTCTGTCCCTGTCAGCACTTTGGCATCCAGCTGCCTTCCTGTAAATTGACTCCCCAGCCTTAATTGGCAATTTCCGTGCACAATTAAAGCTAGATCTTGGGAGATGCTCCTCTCCACATGGTTGAATGCAGTTACCTCCTTTCCATGTAGATCTTGTTGGTGATTAGGGGTAAATCTCTTTATCCCAGACAATGTCCTCCCTGGTAAGGAAAAAACCCAACCTCAGAGTCTAAGAGATGGTTCAGGAGGCTGCCAGGAATATGATTTTCCATCAACAGTCCTAACCCTTCCCTTGTTCTTGTCACACGCCATCCATGCTTCACCCTCTTACAACAGCATGCTGATTTCCGCGTAGTGGAATTGGCAACAGAGGATCCTCAGCTGTTCTGTGACGTTGGCAACTTGCCACTTAGAGACACATGTCCTGGAACAGAGACAGAAATTGCCAGTAGCTGCACCCGCCAGCATCTGTACCGCTGATTGGGATACACAGCAAAAAAAGGAGCTTGAGAAACGCCCCCGGAAATTCAGGGCCAGTTGCGGAGCTTTGAAGCGGACCCATTCTGCTGGAATGGACGACGAGTGCTTTTCTTTGAATTACAGGTTATCTTTAAAAAACAACAGCAACAACAAACCCCTGAGTAGTTAAATATTAGGAAGCGTGATTTGAATGGCTGTGCATGAAACTCTAGGGCTGTCATTTAGCTTACGGATTGCATCCACTCTCACAGCACGTTCAGAGGAGTCGTGTCTCGGTAGCATACAGGATCTAGTATCAGGTAGGAGTGAAGTCCGCAGGTATTCGCAAATCTACTTACCTTTTTTGTTTCCTTCAGTCCGCAATTACAAAATAGGATTTCAAATCAACTTCTTGCAAGTTTTTTTTTTCTTTATATAGCTGTAACGTTGCTTTGTGTAATAGGTTTCTCATTTTTAAAAAACAAAAAAATCAAGCCCAAAGAACTCCAATGCCGTTAATCTCTTATGAAAAGAGATATTTAGAAACTGTCTTCAGGCCTTGATCATCTATATAAAGTCTTCAATACCTGATGTTTTCCACAAAGGATGAGGTCGCTATTAATCTAGTCAAAAAGTCAGCTCTGGCAGGATGCAATATGATAGAAGGAAGCAAATATAAAAACTTCCCAGTCATGACATATGGGAGAATCTTTTGCCTATAAAACTTTCTTAGTGGTATCATAAAGGAGCTCTCGTCTAGCAGCATGCCTTATAATAGATTTATTATTTCAAGCTAATTTCTGACTATAAGCAAATACTGTGGGTGATGTTCAGGACTACCTATAAGTGGTTTAATGCAGCAAAATTTGAAATATACCATAAATATTAATTTATTGGAAGCTAGGACTTGTGTGCCCAAAGTCCTGAGATTCGTGGAAGCGCCTAAAGCAGAATTCTTCAGACTTAGTCATCTGGAGCTGGAGAGTTAATGCTTTTTAAAAATGTACACGGGTACTTTTATCACGTGGGGGCTAAGCACAGGAAATGCATTTCCACAAATTTTAAACTGAGATATTAACATATAATAAAGGTAAGGAACTTGGAATTTTTAAAATTATAAAAAAAAATAAAGAAAAAAGTATAGTATAATAGATATAGGGTACTGAGAAGTAGCATTGAAACAGCTTTCGGCATGCTGTGTTGGGGTATCCAGGTACAGATGCATTTCAGGAACATAGGGGAATACGATACGAAGGGTTTTTTTATTAGCATTTGTATCTTGCAGATTTTAATTTTATATTTTCTTCTGCCACCCCAACTCTCTCTTTTAATACAGCAGCAGCAGTTGGGCTGCTGAGGTCCCAATTAATTTTATAAATCCTAGCACTTTTCTCTTCCAACAGCCCAACATAGGGGATGAATCTGACAGACTCACCAGCTGGTAGAGGTGATAAAATACCAGGTTACAATTTCATAAATAATGTTAAAATATATATATCATGTCCTGACAGATAAATTGAACCCATTTGAAGTAGCAGTCCCTCAACTTTCCAAGGTGGAAAAAGCTGATGTATCTATTCTTGAGCCTCTGTTTCAATGACAGTTGTCACAGTTTAAAACAAATGCAGGGTCTTGTGTTTTGGGGTGAGAAAATAAGTGCTCTGCAATGTGCAGGCTAGAAAATACCTCCTGGTTTCTTCAAAGAGGTTAGGGTTGAAGAATACTTTTAAAACTTCATACCTTGCCAGTTATTGCCAGTTATCACCCCTTTGTTGCCCAGATCGTGCCATTGCACGTTGCTTTCCAAAACCTTCCCCCTCTGCCCCTTCTGTAATGCACTTCAGGTTTCAGATGTGCCCCTTTGCAGCTTTTAACTACCATACCAGGTCACTTCTTTTTAGATTTTCTTTGATAATGTCTCTGTCCCTGGCCTTCCTAGAAAAGCGTCTTGTTTTGAAACAGAGTTGAGTGTTAGGAACTTGTGCCCAAACGATGTGATGCTTTTGGGACCTGCATGAGTTGTTTGGGAAGGACACCAGCCTCTCATTGCTGCCCTATTAAATCCATCTGTAATGGAACTTCCACTCCCGTCCTTCCTGCAGTGATCACTTGCCCCTCATGTATAGCAACATATCTGTTTTTTGTTGTATTTGTAGCTGTCCATCAGTTCACAAGTTACAGATTCAGCTGCAAAGGAGCAATGATCTCTTCTGCTTTGCTGCAAAATATAAGAATTACTTTTGGGTACGGGCATTCAGATCTCACACCAGTGGTGAAGAAAATACTGTCCTGTTAAACCTCTGCTGGGTTGTTTACTTTTTTCTTGTATAAACTGTTCAAATAATCAGTCTGCTGATTAATTATGCTTTCCATTTGGAACAGAGTGACCAAAGATCAAGCATCACCTTTTCTTTCACTTTGTTTTTTTTCTTTTACTCAGTGTTGTGTTTGGTTGGTTGGTTTGGGTTTTTTTTTTAAAAAAAGATATGATGTCATATAAACTTAATTTGGGTTTTTGAGCCTTAAGAGACATGCTTATGAATCCTCTACTTAAAGATCACTTGATCGTTGTGCCTTGTATTGTTATCATACATTATATTACTTTTCCTTCTCAAAAAGGAGTTGTTTTTTTCATTTTCTCTTTGTTTTTTTTTTTTGACATTAACTTTATAAACCTCAAAATGTATCTAGCATTGTCTGCCCTGATTTAGTAATGGGCTTTTTCTGCTTTTCCTGCTGTTAGTGTCACAGCTCTATTGAAATCAAGAAATATATTGAAGTGCATCTTTCAATGAGGGACATAATGCACCTCTGCTCGAATGTATCCAGTGAGTTTTCACTATGTATTTATAATTAAAGATGCCTATGTTTTGCTCCAATTCCCAGGTATTTTTTCAGGTCATTTTATTACTTTTTGCTTTAAAGTAATTGGGTTAATTTAATTCCTACCCCCAGAAAGAGTATACTTTCAGACTGATATGTGATCCACGTGGATGACAGAATATTTGATAGAAGAAATTACGATCCAGCTGATCTGTTACATTATAATCAGCCTGATATGGTTGTAATTGGCCTTTTTATTTTTTTTTTAACTTTCTCTTTGTTGTTACGCTGTGGGTACCCTATCACTGGACTGGTAGAAACCTCTCTTCTTTCCAGCACCACAGGGGGATTGTCGAGAACCAGCTTGGCAAAGTATATTTAGTGACAAACTAACCTAGCAGTTGCGTCTTTCAGTGTATCTCTAAGATTATGCATTGTTAGAGTTGTGTGTGCAGATCAGAATTATTTGCTTGCTTTACTCATGAAATGTGAGTTAAAAGACAAAAATATTATTACCACTGGAAAACAGTCCTTGGGACCAAACTGCCTTTTGGTCATGGAAAGGACTAGGACTATTAGGAATAACTTTTATTTTTTTAAATATTAAAAATACATATCAAGTATAAGAATAACTGCACCTTAACTGCTAAGTAATTCCGATAGGTAGCTGCACTGCTGCCTCTCCACCTGTAATTCAAGTAACATTAGTACCTCTTCTGCATTCAACTGCAAACCTTTCTGTTTTACTTGCCAAAATAGCTGTCTCTCTTCTGTGTTTCTGAAGTTCCTTGTACAATAGCTACAACAGCTACAGGTGCGTAAGGTCACTTCGTGCACAGCGGCCAGGCATTTCATTTGCCTTTTTCTGCCTTTTTTATCATTCTTTTTGTAGTGGAATCAGCCTCCTGCTCCTGGAACTAGGGGTTGTAGTGATTTCTTAATATCGTGTATTAGACAGTTCCAGCTCTGATTTTGAACCCCGGGTTAAATATTCCCTCTTATTACCACTTCCCTTTCTTCGGAGTTCACAGTACCCGAACACTGAGCTCCTTGGGAGACTTCACGCTCTTTCACACATGGTTTAGAAACCAGCTCTCGGCAGGACTGCTTTGGTGGAGTACCCTGAAAATCCAATGGGCTTTACGGGAACTACGTGCAACACCGAAAACAAAAGTGCAAGTAAAGTTTGGCACCAAAGGAATGAAAGCTCGTGGTTTTATTTAAATAATTAAACTGTGTCTTGAGCAGTAATGAGCATGCTGTCTTGACTATGCTGGCAGCAAGCACATATCTGCCATAGCCTGGAGGGACTGCAGGCTCCTTAGCCTTTCCCCTCTCGCTGAGAATGCTGCTTAGTGCTTGTTGTGGTCCTGGCTTTTTACAGCTTGGATTCTTGCCAGCTGGAAATTTCCTGAGACCACAAATCCATTTCACTTAAGCCCAGTGTACATCCATCAAATGCTAACAATATATGCTGTACGCTCTCATTTGTTCCATCTAGTTGCCATTTGTAGAGACATTTGGATGGCGAAGGGCATGGGTTTGAATATGCTCTACCATTCTTTATAACTTAAACAATCTAAGTCTATATACATATATGTGTATTGCATCTAATAACCTCTCCCTTAGGCAAAAGGGTTGTCAGAGAGGAGAGCTGAATTGTCGTGAGTACCAAAGACTTCTGATGTTGAAACTTCTGTTACGTTAAGGGTGAGGCTCTATTTCTTATTTTTTTTTTCCAGGAGCTGCAAATTTCTGCCAGTGTAGAAGTAATTATTGATAGGCTCTTCTCAGCCCTCTGTTTATCTGCTCCCCGTGACTAGAGTGTTTCACGGACTTGACAAGTGAAATACAGATTTCTCACTTAGAGGGTTGGGGAGAGGAAGCCAACGTAAGGGAGAACAAATGGTCACTTTAAATGTACCATGAGAGGCAAATGAGCATCAGGTAGTATTTCCCAAAACCCCTCTGTGAAGCCATCGCTGATTTTTCAGTAAACTTTTCAGGGAATAAGCTCTGGCCTACAGGTTGCATATCTGCTGCATGCTTCGTTGTCCCCATTTCTGCTTTCAGACCCTGTGTCCAAGAGAAGATACTCACAAATATTCAAGTACAGGGTTTCTGTCAAAATGATTTCTCCTTATGAACCAACACTATTTTTTTTTTCTCTAAATACCGTATATGAAAAAAGTAGATTAAGTGATGTGGTGGCGAAATTGGCTTTTAAGCTTACTGTGCTGGATATTGGAGACATAAGAGATTCACAGCAGTTCAGTGATGTATCTGCTCTGAAATGATAAACCTCTGAATGCTCCCTTCTATTGATGGCATGAGCATACAGGTTTTGTTGCTGTGGGGTTTCTTTGCTTGTGTGGTTTGTTTGCTTGTTTTTTAATGACTCGTTTTCCACACGTCATTGCGTGGCTCTGTAGCTCTTACCCATCACTCTGCGAAACAACATGCAACGCAGGATCTCCCTTGTGGTAATTGCTTCTGAACTCAAACCTTGGAGTGCTACAGCCTAATTCTGTCACTCAAATGGCCCAAATGCCCCCAAAATAGCAGTCTTTGTACCAATCCACAGAGGAATTGTTTGGGGGCTTTCCCCCTCCCACTTCAAAATGTGGCTAAAGCGGTTAAATGTGCTCCCTTACTCATGCAAAACCAGTTACTGACTTGACTGGTATCCCTAGTGCAATTGGGGTTTGCATCAACATCTTCAGGGCAATCGGCAGATTTCTGTCTGTGAACTGAAATCCCACCAACTCATTGGAAATTCCTGATTCCTGGGAATTCCTTGGCCCAAGCATAGCTCACCGAACTGCTGGCTGTATCCAAGGTATGTGTTCTATAACATTAATAGTATCTCATACTATTTAATTTAATAATGTTTTTTGGGTTACGTATTTTAAGTAAATTCCATAGCCACAGTTTTGTACAGGGATAGTTCCTCAGCATGTAATTGTAGAAATTTTTATGGGGTTGCACTGAATCATAAATCAATAACCTGAGGGGAGAAAAAAGTCCAAAAATAATATGATTTATAAATAAATGAAATTCCCGCTCTTTGACTTGCTCTTCTCTAATAACTGCTTTTGATATCTATAAATAATGCAAGAAGACAAAGCATTTTCTGCAGGGAAGATGGATTTTTTTAACCGTCTTTCAATGTAACATTTCTGACAGGGTGTTAATGCAAATTTTCGGGAAGATGGTAGGACTTGTAAATGTGGCTGACAAGTATTTATTTTTTCTGGTTTGTTCCCACCTTTGTCATTTTCTGTGTGACAGTTGTTTGTGTTTCTGCAAGTTCTTACAAATGCGACTTAAGTTGCAGAAAATCCGGGCAAACAAGGTAGTATCAATGTCCCTTGTTTTTGAAACAATTTAAAAACAGAACAAAACAAAACCTCGCGTTTACACTGACTCTTCTGAAAATGAGGAAAGATAAATTTTTCTTACTGAGGAAAAATTGCTGAAATTCTTGGAAAATATTTAGCCTGAAACGGGGAACAATATAGAAAAATGTGATGAAGTGAGGGCTTTGGGCAGTTTTAATCAACCGTATAAAGACAGTTTATAATGGCAGACAATCCCAACAAAGCCTGTCACTATAACTCACCTGTAATAACTTGCTATATAGAGAGCTGTCAATACCAATCTAGATTAATGACGTTCTCTCCTACCAAACAAGAAACGTTTATACTGACTGTGTTAGTATAGAGCAGGTGAATGGTTTGGTGAAGATATGTATAAATCGGTGTATTTCCATTAATAACTTGAATTTCTCATCCGGTCAGCGTGTCTCCCTGTCTCGGGTAAGTTTTCAGCACTTAAGAAAGGAGGATTTAAAATTAGAATTTAATTGGCACTTAAATGTTTTAAGATAATGATTTTGTTTCTCTTCGTGGTACTAAGTATTTGTACAAAGTTAGAATCTTATATGCTGCTATGCCATATGTTATTTCAGTAACAGAAATTTTACTGTGACATGGCAATTTGTGATTAAATTAGTTCTCAAAATAGGTTCCTTTTAGACTTTATTCAATTTCTTTTATGGGATTTCTTTTACATCTGGGCAAAGTATATTGAAGGGGAAATATACTTGGTATCATTCAGTCCTAACTGGTTTTTTGCAGTAAACTTTCTAAGTGATATCTCAGTATTTTGACTTACTGCAAGATACATGTATTAGGTAATAAACACATGCACCAGAGACACACACATTTTAGCTATGATTTTTCATTTTTGTTGTAGTTTGTATTCTTTATTTGGGGCCCAAATTATGTGCTTGAGTACATAATTACTGTAGTTGAAAAATCCTGTTTAGGTAACTCTTCCTCTTTGAGCATTTCATCTATTATCTTAGAAAAAGGGAAAATAAAAATGTATTTCTGCAGTCCTTTCGGTAATCTTCTGCCGTAGGGATTATTTATTGTGTGAGTGGTGAATGGTAAACTTCAGACTTTGTCAGAGTTGAAATTTCATCCAGTGTACAAAAATACGATTAGGGCTGTGTTATCAAGTGCTACTAGGAAATAAAATTGAATTTTGCGTTTAGATTTCCAAGTGTGAATGGTACCCATTTTTATTACTGTTAGTAGTAAGTCCCATGTTTATTCCAAGTTTCTGTAGAAGTTTGGTCACTCAAATTTTATTTCTTAACAATCTGGATTTTCAGGTAGAAGTAGGTGGGCTTTGATTCTCAGCCTCGGTTGACTTTGCCCAAAAAGTTCTGTTTATAAAAACCCAAAATATTAATCAAACTATACAACTCCTGTTAGGACTTGAAGGAGAGGGCCATATGGGGTTTCTGTCATCAGTCTTTACTGTGGCTTTGGATATAGCTAAAGGACTTTCTGACAATTTATCATTACTAATAACAGCACGCCCTCGTGTCACGCCATTGACAAATGATTTTATTTCAGTGCTGGTATTGGCATTTTGGCAATCCTTCAAATAGGCTAATGTACTGACTTCATTAGTTTAATGAGAAATACGTTTACATTTTTCTGTGAAAAAGAGACCTAGCAGAGAGCAGTATTTATGGAACATTAGGTTGCTCAAGTATTTAAGATGTATGAGCAGATGCAATAAGGTATTTGGTCAAGCTGAAAATGCCATCTCGTTTGATGTGTGTGTCCTAATGAATTTCAGGTGGTCCTGATATAATAATGTAAAAGTGGGCACTTGCTATATTTCTGTAGAAACACATTTTCAATATTTCTTTTTGATACTCTTTGATACTCTTCCAATACTCTTTGAACTACTTCTCAAGCATATTTCGTTACTTTATGTATCAGTAGTGTAACGAGCCTAGCGAGCGTTAGCAATTAAGACAACATGCTTTTAAATTGAGTCTTTATGTTGATTTTACAAGGTTTGGAGAAACGCTGCAGGTTTAGGAATTAAGATCAGTAGTTACTGTTTCCAGGGTTGAGACAGTAATTTTAGAAATCTAAGGCAAACTGCAATACTAAGAAAAAGAGAGAAATCTTGCAGGTAACATAACAGATGTATTGTATTTCAGAAACAAAGTGCAGTGCATCATAAATCACAAGACATTTGCAAGCGGGGATTCAAACCGATAAAGCAGACCAAAGAGCTTTTTGGTGGGAGTGAATTCAGCAGCCTGAAGTATAAGTGGTAGAGCAATAAATCATGGTTTTGTGCTGCGCTACTTAAAAATGCTGTCGTGTGAAATGAGTAATACTAGAGCCACACCACTAGAAACACAAAAATATCATAGGTTTATATGTATTTTTCAGGTTTATATCTCATTAAGTTTGTCAAGCGTATGACTTTTCCACAAGAACTGTACAAATCTCTGTTCTTTTACTTAATTTGTATGTACAGTCATATAATGATACAATGTTTAAAAACTCAGAATTCTATCATGATCAGTGAAATGCTTAGATCTGAAACTTTTGCAAATTAAACAGAACTCTTGTGGTTGACTCATTGTGTTAGCATTAGAGAAAAGATAGGATCCAGCATTCCTCAAGGCTCTATAAATTTGAAAGACGTTTCTCAGTCTTGAAATGATAAATGATTCTAGAAAATTGTAATATCTTGGAAACTAAAACAAAATTTTGTCAGGAGTATCTCCTCAAGGAGTGAAGCGCAATTGAGAGTGAGGAGGGAGTCCTCATCTGCACAAATAGTCCCAGCTTTACAAGTGAAGAAATACATAGAAAACTGCTGAATCCTCAAGTGATGATGAGAATTCGTAGAGTTACATAGGGTCACTTTTGACCGAATACATTTTCCAGTTAAGAAAATATTAATAGAACTTACTGGAGTACAAATCTTGCTGTAAAGTGCTCAAACAAATCTACGAGAACTGTTAACAAAACATAAAGGTCAAAGTAATTTCTGTGGAAAAACGTATTGGCATTCCTCTGTGGTGGAGTAGTTTAGATCACAGCTTCAAGAGGTTGTTCCATATTCTGACAAAAATGGTCTCAAGGCAGGTAGATGAAATGGCTCATTGGGGAACCCCAACTGCTGACCTTCCGTGAAGAGCCATCAGGGTGTTCCTCGCCTCCGCTACACTGATCCTCCACTCCGAGGGTCCTTCTCCTCTTCCCTCATTCTCCTCTGAGCTGTTTGGAACCCAAAAGAGAACAGGCTTTTCCCCTGCTGTATTTTCATGTCTATCGCCCTTTGCCTCGTGGTTGTGTATATCATCCTGAGCGTATGTTGGGCTGCCAGAGGCTCCTAATAGCTGTCTTGCTCAAAGAGATTTACAAGAAGTCAGCTTGTGCTCTGCTAAGCAGGACTCACAGAAATGTGGCCCCACCACTGACTGAGCAAATAATTTTCATTCAAGGCTTTACGTTTTTGACATGATAGAGGCTTTAATTCTAAACTTCCAATTCTCTGAAGTTACTGCAAAATTTTACACATTCAAATACCTTTTCCTAGCTGGAAAATTAAATTAAAGCAATGGAACTATTATTACAGTTCTTTACAGGAGTGCTAATAATATCAAATATATAATTCTTAGGGGAAAGATTCAAATACAGTAGGTGATTAGGGTGGTATTACTGGCTGGCAAACAGAAAATTACTGTAAGCGGAACAGCAGGATGTAAGGATATTGTGGTGAATTATAAAACCATTTGGCACATTGCTAGAGTTTCTCTGGTACTGTGTTATCTCATTTCAAATATTGTAATTAAAATTGGACAAAATTTGAATTAATGTAGCTCAGACTTATCTTCCCAAATGAGATCTAAAATTTTCCTCTGTCCTTATTCTCACTCTCTTATGAAAAATAGAGAATTGTCATTAGGCCTTGGAATTTCTTCCTACCCTACTGCAAGTTCAGTTCAAAATCTGTGTTACTGCTTAGGCCTTTCACAAGCATGATGCTTACCAAATGTTCATCAAACGTAATGAGGCTGGGAAAAAGATTTTGACTTTGATAGCTTTGACTATTTCAAAATAGATATGAAATACACTTATGGTGAAGGCCTGGGTGGAGAACTGTAAAGGAACTGCGCTTATACTTTTCTAGTGAAGGAAGCAAAACTATGTTTGTTATACGGTTCGATCAGCGACAGCAGCATGTTTTAAATCTTTAAAGAAGTGGTGGCAACAGATGTAAAGGAAGAAAGGTTAAATTTGTATTTTACCAGTTTGAATTTCTGAAACTTGAAAATTTTTACAAGAGATTTTTAGATCTTTTGTGAAAGAAAAAAAACAAGTGGTGGTGGGGGGAAGACAACGGGTAGTGTTCAGAAAGATCAGGAAGGTCAGCTTTGCTGTGATCACGTGTAGTTTTTGGGATGGTGATGGGGAAGTGCATTCTCCTTGGGAGATGTCTCCTGCTATGTTTAGACCCACTACGCAGGTACGGCTGCTCTGGGGGTTTGAGGTTGGCAAGGAGTTGATCCAGCAGGAATTCCAGCAGCAATTGGCTGGAAATTGTTTAGCCGACTTGGAAACCATCTGTTTTTTCAAAGAAGAGAGTACAAAAACAAATACAGTAAAGGATGTAGAAGAGGAAAGCTAATTGCTAAACCTTTTTAAGACTGGTATGGAGTTAAGGTACCTTCCAATGATTATGTTTTTTTGGTCAGTGCTCATACTCAGAAAATAAGCCTTGCTTCAAAATGTAGGTAACATAGCATAACACAAACACCATTCCCCAAACCTCTCTAACGTGATTTTTGCCTTCACGGTATGAAAATCTGTGGTTCCTGGACCTCTGAGCACTGGCTTGTCATATATTGTTGTGCCAGATAGGTATGGAGAATAAAAATAGTTGTGGTGTCTAAACAGTCTATTTGAAATGCGTGGAGGCTGATTGTTTTGGTAATCGCTACCAAGTCTTTTCCATTTCGTCTGTTCTCTACCTGGCATAGCTGTCGTATTACTGTAATAATATAAACTGTATCGCTAAAATATCATCTATACATAACTTTTCCTGCCTAACTTTTTCTGTCTTTTTTCCACGTATCCACATATAGATAAGAGAAACCTTGCAAAAATATCTACTCTCTTTCTGCTATAGAAAAAGTATGGCCTTTGATGAGATATGAGCATCTTATCTTTTTGCTAGTTCATTTTCTTTGCTCATGGTACTTACTCCATATGAAATATATCCATCCAATTTAGCAGGGCTAGTTATGTTTCATTTTTAAGTCCTAAGTGGGCAACTAGAACTACAAAAGTATAAGAGAAAAAAGAAGGACTTTCCTTGGAACTGACTTGTTCGGTATATTATTGCTATGGAAGTCTTACGTGAGAAAACTCAATTTGTCTTTCTTTGAAGATAATAAATGCTATTCATATAATGAGTCTCCAAAGTGAGTATCTGTAAATCAAAACCAGCATGCTGTTGCTTCAAAAGTTTCTCTTCCTATTTTATTAGATTTGATTATTTTTTTTTCATCCTATCCAAGATCTGCCAAGTCAGTCCTGGAGCTGGTTCGTTCTGCGTTGCCTTCCATGGAGCTAACCTTATTTCTTTAAAAGACACTGCTTGAGTAAGTGCTAGTGAAGGCCTGGCCCCTTGGTAGCAGTAAGTGGATGATTGACTCTGCTTCCCTGACAGTTTAAGGGCAGATGATGATTTTACCTTCTCTAACTGTATGATGATCAAATGGAGTTCCCAAACTGTCCAGCACTGACTGACAAAAAGTTGATTTCCCCAAGGCTGCTTTGACTAAATTTATAGCATACCTCTGACAGAGAAGACTTTATGTTTAGATCTAATTTATGTTTGTGTTAGTTTCCCTTCTGTTGCCTTGGGACTCGGCAAACCAGTCAGTTTCTCTAACAGGGCCAGTGGAGGCTTTTCCCATCTGCTGCTTTTCTTTTGTGTCTATTGATCCCCTTGGGTAAGGACAAAATCTTGTGTAAGCTAAGGAAGGAGGAGCCACTGATCAGTGTACCATTTTGCTGATGCTTCCTTAACGCTGGATGTTGTTCGGTATTTTCAATAGTTAGAGTATTCAGCTGTATCCTTAAGAATGTGATTTCATCTGGTAACACGAGCGTCCTGCAGATCAGCCGAAGATAATTACAGGACCTCTACAAATTCATTAATGCATATGAATAGTCGACTGCTCATTTGTTGTTTGATTTTTTTAACGTTTAGAAGCACGGCAGTACACTAGACAGCAAAAAAGGAGAATAAAAGGACTTCTTGTTCAAGTTCTGCTTCAAAGCATTTTATATCAAAGCTTTGTACCTATTCCAGGTTGTATCTTTATAGCCTACAATCAAGTTTTCTCAGAGTGCTGCCACCTTTGTTCCTCATGAATAATTTTGGCTAGCAACAGGTCCTCGTGTTTTTCCTGGTTTTCATTTCAATTTTTAGCAAGGTATTGTTTGGTTTTTTTAATGCTGAAATTCAAACGGTGAAGCACATGATATTTTTCTTGAAGGTGAATTTTCAGAAGATGATGTTCTTGAGACCTGAGGGAATTAGATATGAGCATCTTATTGTTTTCTGTTTCTCACAGTTTTTTCTGTGGTACTTTTTTATTTTTCTGGTGAAATATCACTATGCTGGATAATGTAATTTATAGTCAGTACTGTAAAATGAATGTTCATACGTTCTTTAAAGAATGCATTTCTTTGTTTATGAAGTACCACTATATGTTTAAGACCTTTTCCTGTTAAATAGGGATTACTTAAAATGTTAGGTTACAAAGTTACCACAACTGATCTATCTTCTTTCGAAGCTGCCTAAATACTTCCAGTGGCTAACTTCTGGCAGCCTCTAGAAAGGTATCAGATCTTTTTTTTTTTTTTTTAATTTGTCATAAAAACTTGTGATTTGTATCATTTCATAACCACCTAATCACGAAGCTTTGAACAGACCACATGCTGCTACCTTTGACCTTGCCGGAGACCTGGGGACTTGCTATGGCACTGCAGTGTCCTGGTTGAGAGATTCAGCCTGCCTTTCAGCATGATAAATTCTGCTATCAGTTTACATTGTAATTGCTCGTAACTCAAGCTATATTGTAATGCAAATGAAGATGTTTATTTACTGCTTCCAAGATAGTCAACATTACTACAGATTTTTCTAGAAGACATATGGAGAGATGAAAGAACAACCTCATTTAATCAGCTTACACAAAGATTAGACTGGAGAGGCTGTGCTATTGCTTGTAACTTGCTGACATGTGTCTGCTGAGGTGCTGTATCTTTTTGCATGCTGTACGCCAGCCGTCGCACACAACGGAGACAATCCCTGTCATAGCTCGTCTCCTTTTATAAGTCCTCCTGTAGGTGGAAGCAGACTTAATGTTTTTTCTTCCAAACTCATTTTTGTTATCCAGGAGACAGTCTTGCCAGTTGTCTTTCCCTAAGCTGCCTTTTCCTCTTCCCTGGAGATGCAGATGTCTCTTGATTAGAGCAGATGCCATCTCCTGTCCTTGAAAAAACCATTACCTCCCTGGAGTTGACTCAGCACAAATCTGAATCTTTCAGTAGCAGAGTTTCCTCTGCTGAACTCCATAATGCTTCAGTTTCTGTGTTTGTAAACGTGTCTGACGTACCACTAAATGGGGTAATTACCTGTAGTTTATTAAGAGCTTGTTAAGATCAAGCACAACAATAATAAAAAAACCCTTTTGGGTGGATAGCACTTCTGATATGATTTTTCCCCCCCCATCTTCTTTGTTCTAAAGATATTGGCAATAGATACAATTAGGAAATTTGAACCTCTGTTCTGTTATTTAGCCGGTGTTTCCCATTAAATAATCATTTAGCCTTTTCAGCCTTACTCCAGCTTAAACATCTTTAACGCAGGAGGACTGTTGTGTTCATAATGTACAACACTCGGAACCACTGTTAGTTTTTTTGAATCAGAATTAAGCTGAAAATACTGGTAATGCAGAACTATGAGCATTAAAAAAAAAATAGCACTAAGGTTCTAATGGCATAATTCAGAATAAAGTTGCAATTATTTCACAACTTATGATGTCACATAAAGGCTTTTTTCTATAGAAAAGATCGTTACTTGAGGTGCATGGAATTGATTCCTCCTTCAGTAGTTCAGTTGTGGGCAGAGTGCCCAGACTAAATGAGCTTTTAAGGCCCTGCACTTAGAGTGATGCATTTTGTCCTTTTTTTTTTTATGCTTGATTGATTTGATTATATTTATCAAATTAACAGACATTGATTAGTTGTCCTCCGTTTCAGAGGCCTGCCAGAAAATGGCTACATTGGTGTGGAGGAAAAATTCTTGGTTATCTGTGAGAGAGGTATGCATGACTTTGGAATCACAAACAGAGGAAGGGGCTGAAGTCTGAGCTGCTGCTTCTATTCAGATTGGTTTCAATAGATGCAGATAATAAACTTGCTGAACTACCAAACTACTTTATTAGCCAAATTTACCTAAGGACAAAATTGGTCCAGCCACTGCAAGTACTCAGAACTAGTTACAAAACCTCATTTTGCAATTTCTGAATTAAAAAATTAAACAAAATAGTGGCAGGTATAGGGTGGAAGGGCCCAATAGACCTGCTGGGCCAAATGAGGTAGAAAAATTTAATTTGGCATCGAGATCTTTCACTTTAGGCAAACTTGTGTTGCAGCAGCTGATGCAGGGAGGGGACTGTTGCCCCTGAATAAAGGCAGCCAATTTGTGGAGGCCACCTGAGATCATGGGGGGCTGAGAAACTTGATGAATGCAAGACGTCCAGCCTCAAAGGGAACAGAGATGAAGAGAAACAGTGTTGTCTAAAGGCAAAAGCAAGACTGCAGCTTGCCCAGAGCACCTTTCTTGATGCAGTTTGCGATGCTGGGACCCTTATCCTAGTTGTGGGGTTAGTGAATAACGAGGGCATGAAAAATAGCAAGGTGGGCAGGATTCTGTGTATAGAATGTAATGAAAATAGGTATCCATTTTCAGCTATCCTCCAGAGAGTACTGCAGCAGAAAAACCTGGAGGATGTAATTTTCCTGTCCTTGCTGGAAAAGGACATTGTAATAGGAAGATGAAAATTTTGAGGTTGTCTGCTGGACAAGCCTAGGAGTTTTTGCTATTGAAACAGTCTTTTTCTCCTCATATTTCTTAAATAGACTTTTGCTGTTAAAATTTAAAGATAGAAGCATAAAAACCATTAAGTAATTAATTTGAAAAACTGTCAATGTGTTGTTCATTTCTTTTTAGATGGCTAATTGTACTTAGAATATCAAGTCATGTAGTAGTAATCTGGTCATGCTATTATTTAGGAACTCCTTCTGGACTGAAATCCTTAGGAAAACAGTTTCTGATCCAGATCATTGTAAGTATATCTTCCGTCTTTAGCTCCTAAATAGATTGTTGAATTTTTTAGGCAGCTTCCACAGATCAACTGTTTTTCTTTCTGCTGGACTTCATAACCCTCACTTTCACACCTCACTTCCTTCATGCACATTTTGATAACTCTGGACTGTTAGATGTCTGCGATGTGTTAACATTGGAGTCTTCTCCATTGGGTTAAAATATTAAATTGTACCAAGCCTAGTGGAATTGTTCAGGGACGGTTGAAATCGGCACAGTATTCCTAATTCTTTCATTCTTACCTGGCTACCTGTTTGATAAAGCGTATATAAACTGCTGGATTTAGCAAAATATTAGCAAATCTGGCTAAAATACCCCAGGAAAAAAGCCAGAGTCATTTATGAGTTGCTGTAATCCTGTCTCGCCAACCAAGAGTATAGGAGCATCTTTCATGGGGTTTTGAGGCTTTGAGTCAGTATGAAGGAAAACCAGATCTTGAAAAGAGAGGGTAGATCGTGAGAATCCCGTCAGAGGTGAAGAGTATCTCTGTGCTGCAGCCTGTATACAAAATTGCATCCCCAGAGGGTTTGTGAAGTCAGATGTGACTTCAATCTCCGTAAGCCAAAGGACTTCCTGGAATCCATCTATCTGTATTAGATTCCAGGATTCCCACATGTTTATAACATCTCTTGTACAGTTTGCAATACCTTGACTGAAATTTTGTTGCCCATGTAAGAGCCCCGGGTATGTGGTGTACTTTTTTTGTGTGCAAGCAACTTTCAGGAAACTAATTTGCCCCCTTCAAGACTCTTAATTGGCGTTTAGCCTTGGTCTCAAAGAGAGTCTCTGAGCTCTCCTGAAGTTTGAGAGTGCTGGAGTCTGTTCATCCGGCCCAGCGATTACTGCCTGCCTTATTCCTTGCACATACAATAAAACTATACTGTTGTTTTTTTTAAAGATAATCATCATAGAAAACTACAAATTATTCCCTTTATTTTATGTTTAATCTTCCCTTAGGTAAAGCTTGATTTCCAGTTATAGAGGACCAGGCAGAAAGAGATTGATCAGAAACTTTCAGAAAAACCAATCAAACAATCTGTTGGGATATTAGAGCTCTTTCACATAGTTGCTTTTGGGTTTTTTTAACCTCACTTATTTCTCTGCTCCCAAAAGAAATTATGTCTTTAAACTCTAGATAAACCTATAAATAGATGAGATTTTTTTCTGACATTCGGTGAAAATAGCTGACAGTTCAGTTAAATGGCAATGAAGGAGCATAGCAGTAGCACTTTGATTAAAAATAGCGATGCACTAAGAGTTTCTTGCATGTAATTTTTTTATTGCATTTCTATGTCAATAATGTGATTATTGATAATTATTGTTAAAATGAACATTCGACCCTAATTTTTATTGATCTGTCTTTTCTAACTATTGAAAGCTGGTATGTAAAAATAGCATGAAGAGTTTGACTAGGACTAGACAGGGGAATTATGAAATTCTTCTGTACTTAACTCATTCCACTGAATTACTTTTTGCCCTTTTATACTCATGAGTGGCCATTTATTGACATAAATGGATGTCTTTGTGTGTGTTTGTGAAAGAGGGATTTAGATTTTTGTGTGTGAAGATTATATAGCATTAGGGAATATGAGGAGGATTGGGGTTTTTTTCTCTCTCATAGTGCGCTAATGGCTGTTTTCTGACGTAATGTGGCTGGGATGCAGGAAGAGAAGAGGGAGGGGAAGATTTCAGGCAATGTGTACGTTCCCCATACATCTATTAACTAGTGGAAGTATTGGGGGGCACTGCTATCTGCATACCATGTGGGGATCCTTAGGGAGGTGTGAGGATCTCTCTCAAGCACAAAACGTTTCTGTTCCATTTATCTTCTTCTGAGGACACAATGTCTAGGATTTTGCCTGCCCCTTGGTTCAGATCAGAAGAACCTAACAGGTTCCACAATCTTCGAAGGAATTCTGGGCTACCTGTGGCTAAACTTTAAGCTTTAACATTTTGAAAAGCAGCTGCACATTCAGGTTTTCCATGTGGTATAAAGGCAGCAAATTTGAAAATATTTGTTCTATGCTGTTGCAGTCCTAAATGCATGTCTCTAATGGAATGTTTTACAATACTTAGTCTGGAAAAGAAATCTCTTTCTTTTTTCTTTTTTCTTTTTT
>VXBO01002385.1:26245-138839 GCA_013400135.1 Rhinoptilus africanus
TTTTTTAAGAAATCTGCTATAGATGAAGATCTGGAATGTGATAATTTCCCCCCCCAGCCCTTTACAATAGACTTACAATTCAATGGTAAATTGTATTTAGAGTGGAATTACTGTCAATATCATGAAGATTTTCCATACAACTAACATGATTTTGAATTAATTTTAATGTAAGTAGCAGGTCTGCGTCCAAGTCCTTGCCAATAAACTACAGTTCAGTATCCCTAGAATGGTTGCTGTGTCAGTCGAAATGTCTGAGCCAGTGCAGTGAACATCAGAAGAGAGGGGCTGTGTGAAGCAACCAAAATTAGCATAAAAAAATTTAAATGTATGAGACTGCAATTACCGTAACATCATAATAGGGCCACATTGCAATTGATATCGTAATGGCTTAGATGTCAATGGAATAAGTCAGTGAAACAACTTCAAAGAAATGAATAAAGAATTTTAATGGCATCATGTTGGTTGGCTCAAGTATGATAATATTTTAGGGGTACTCAATCTGCAGTTCGCTATTAAAAATGCTATAAAGTATGGTTGCTGTGCATAGCTGCTCTTTCTCAGTGGGTGGTGTTTTGGATGTCAGCTGTTTTTTTTTTTTCCAGATTGTTAACAAAGGAAGAGTATTTTAAGGATAAGCATGTAATAAGTTTTATTTTCTTTTTTTGATTCAGGTTCTTTACTCAGAAATGGTTTGACCCACTGAAAGGAAAACTGTTAAAACAGATATTACTAAAATAATCTCATTAGCCGTCTTGATTTTCTCAAAATTAACCAAGTCTAAGAAAGTCAAACATGTGCAGAAGAACAATTTGCCACCACCCCCCCTGCCCACCTCTGTTTCACAATGAGGGTGTCAGGAAGATGACTTTGGGAGACAGATGGAAAATTTTGATGCAGCTACAATATATTTGGTATTTTTCAAAGGCTGTTAGCACAGAAAGGGTTATTTTCTCTAACTTGCCCAGGCTTGCTGTTGGGAGAGAAAAAAGATTAAAAAAATAAAAAGACACACATTCAAAGGGTTGTATGCAAATATATTCAAAAAGAAGGAGGAGTATGTACTTGCCTTTCATCAAGGTGCTGCTATACTTTCCAGCCCAGAGGAGTTATATTTCACATTCTTAAATTAATAGAGTTCATCCCAGATTTCTAAAAAGCAAGCTGAGGGAAATCTCCATCAGCTGACATTAATTTTTCCTGTGAGGTGTAGTAAAGTAAAAGCTTAGAAACTCCAGAAAAGAAGAGAGAGTAAGTAGGATGAAAACAGCTATTTATAGATTGGTTATGGTGCATCTATCCTAAACAGACAAGTAAAAAACCTCATGAGGAATTCAATTTAAAAAGACCTAAGGATAGCAATGTAATTAATAACAGGAAGTCTTTGAAATGATTCTATATTTGCTTAATAAAGTTACCTGCATGAAATAATAAAATTCGATTTTGTAAAGGTATCAGCAGTATCACATGGCATTTTGCTAATAAAGTAGTACAAACCAATGTAATAAAAGCTTAAGTTAAATGAATTAAGAATTAGGCTATATCTGCGGAGAAAAAGATCGTGTTTTGCAAAGCAAACTAGCTCTGGAAGAGATTGGAAACACCAACTCGGAAGGAGCACCACAAAGTCAAAACTTGGGAGTAGTTGGAGCAAGGTGATCGTTTTATTACTGCCCCTGAGCACTAATGCAGCAATGCTGTACCCCTCCCTTTCGGGAGACTACTTTTTTAAAAGGATTTTTGAAAAACTGGAGACGATGCAGAAGGAAGCCATAAAGGTGGAAAAAGGCCTCAGACTAAGCAGTTTAATTCAATCTCTTTAATTGCATGATGACTTCCTTAAGAATGTAAAAGAGAACTAAGAGCAGGCAGTAAAGAACTCTTTAGTTGTTCCAACCCAAGAGTCAGTATTTAGAATGTAGAGCATACCTGCTTCAGCTGGAGGCACAACTTTTTAAGACTGCTCAACTCCTTAATAGATCTGGGGGTTAACAGCGGAAATCTCAGGGTGGGGGAAAGAAAAATTCCCTGATAAAGCTGATGAGCTCTGCCTTTGCTGTCTAGGCAAGGTGTGGATTCCATTCTGAAGCATTGATTCTATTTAAATAGGAGTTATTAGATTTAATTAAATTTACTCCAATTATTTAAGATGCTGTGATGATAGGAGACCAGACCAATAATCCAAAAACGCTGTCAGCTCTGAAAGTCTCTGGAACTCTGAAAGTTCTGGTGGTTGTTGCGCTCTTTCCATCACCTGCTGATTAATTTCAGGCGTATGTACGGACACTGCTTGATCTATCTGAAAAAGTGAGAAAATACTAGCAATATCTTTAGTAGGTGCAAATTCCGTCTTCCCCTGTTGTGCCTATTTTTTCTGTTTTCAAACCTGTGTTAAGGAGTTGGGATGTGCTGAGTCTTTATTTTGCTCAGTTCTCTGTCAGTCGCTGCACAGGAACGCACAAATGTTTCCTTTGAAGGGAATGCTCTTCTGTCAGAAAGTTCACCACAGTCTCTACTGCTTGCTTGGATCAAGGCAGGAATGTTCTCCAAAAGAAAATAATTTGGGTTTATTTCCTAGTCATTATGTCCCAGATTCTTACACGTTTGCAGTTATGTAGCTGCCAGGGAAATCAACACGAGATGAATGATCCTAACAAACGTGCTAGTGAAGGATCTTCTCTAAAACGCATTAAAAGAAAAGGGAGTATTTCTATTGATTGGGGTGGAAATCGAATTGGAGCCCAACAGTGAATGACTACCTTAAATATAAGAAGAAAAAAAATGGAATTTTAACACTTGAAATTTATATATGTATTTTTTTCTGTACTTGTGATTACCTGAAGCCTCGTTTTAGCAGATATATAATTAGTAAAGTTTTTAAAATATAGAGAAAGCTTGATGCAAACTGATCCAAATTCTGCCGCCTTATATCCTTTTGTCTCCGATAGAAGTGATGTCATGCTCCAAAGGGTGAAGATTTCCCTGGAATGTAACGCATTCCTGTGGCAGCTTGTGAACTGGAAAGGGCGAATGTCCTTAGTGCTGTAGCAGAGAAGGAGAGAGTGGGCAGTTCAGTGAAAATCAGGAGCGCAGGACACGTTCAGCTGTGCCTCAGTGTAGGTACTTGGTTTTCCTGGAATTCAGCTCGATTCAGACATTTCTAACAGCCATCCTTTTCCTTAGCTGCCTCGGACCTTACTTAAATCAGAGCAAAACAACCGGAATCCCCTGATGGCTGCTTAATTATGTTCATGCCGTTGCACGTTGCTACAGTCAGGCCCAGCGCTGGGTAATATACAGCCAGACAACGGCCCTGTCTCCCCAAGAGAAGACATCAGCAGGACAGAATCAGAAGTCTTCAGCTTTCTGATAATTTCAGGTTTCTGTCTAAATCTCAAGCCCAGATGTTTGTTACAATGCAAATATCATGCAAACTCTGAAATGCTCTGGATTTTTAAAAATCCTGATTGCACGGCATAGTAGAAGGGACAAATAATGTGTGTGGGAGCAAAAAGGGGTTTTTTTTTTTTTTGAAGACTGAACAGAATTTTCTAAGGAAAATTAACATTTATTTGATGGACGCTGAATGTGAGCGGAACACCATTGTTATAATTTCAGCCATACTATTTTGAAACTCCTCACTCATTTGCAATTCTGAACTTGCTTTGCAGTTATAATAGTGTGCAGTTGTCAGCTCTTAGTGGCACACATGGCACTGTGCATATAACATAACCATACAATTATGACCCAGTGATGTTTTAATACACTAATACCAAATGGCTGGATTTTTTAAAACTTTTCCTATGCTAACAGATTACTCAGCGCAGACTGAGGAAAATCAGATGAAGATGAAAGTTCTTGAAATGAGAGCAGAGCGTTCATACTTTAGTGATGAAAAAATACACAAAAAGCACTGACTTAAGATTTTAACGACATCTGCAGCCGAGGAATTGTCTGTAAAGAACTAAACCACCTTAACTACCACATGAGCAGTTCATGATCCTGCTCCTACTGAGTTTGTGGTAGAATGTCTGAGTTTTTAACAAGGTGGAAATGAGCTTACCTAGAAACATGCTATACCTTTTTGACTTTTATGCTATGGTGTAGGGGTCAAAGCCAAGCAGTTAATGCTGAATTAAGCCACATCCATCTTCTATTTTTCTCAATACTACTAAACTAGTTTTCACATGGAGCCACTTAAATTGCATTTTTCTTATGTCTGAAACAAGTATGGAGACAGACTGTAGGAAGTCACATCTGCTTCTCCTGGCCCTGTTTTTTCCTAGGGAGGCAAGAACCAAAAGCAAAGAGAAGGAAAGGAGAAGGGACGTGCTAAATGGGCATTAGTTCAACCAACACGTTGAGTATGAAGCTGTGACTTCACATACTAGCCATGAGCATTCACGTACTGCGAGCATTGCAGAGGCTCTGAAATTCTTGCTCCATTTCTCATCTCTGCTGCAGCTCATTGATTGGCAAATGGGGCAGGAAAGACTTTTAATTAAACTCATATGTGATGCCTCTGCTTTAAATTAGTGACAAATGGCTGGGCTTGAGGTGTGTAAATTTCTTAAGCACATCTCACTCTCTTCCTCAAGCTAAATGAAGGGCAGAGAACCATTAATCTCAATAAATATTGTATGCACCTTTTTACAAATGACAACTGATAATGAAGTTAGAAATTCTCAACAAAGGCTTTTCTTCGTTGTCTGACAAAATGAGAATTCCTAATATGCAGTACGCGGCCATGTGTAAGTGATACTTCTGCTTAGAAAATTATTAAGTATATAAATATGTTTTGCTCTTTCCTTCCTCCCTGATGACAATGATCAAACAGCAATTTCAGCTCTACAAATTTGTGTTATATCAGATATGAATCTAAGCTCAAATTTTAAACCCACTGCTAGAAATTTATCTGCCAGCCTTTCAAAGGAAATCCTGCTTGATTTGACCTTTTTTCCCCGTCTAGTTTGTTTCATGCTGTACAAAATAATATAGTTTTAATTTTCTGCACGTTGCAAGCAGAGTCAAGTGCAAGAGCAGAAATAATTCTGTAGCTCAAATTGAGATTGAGCTGTTCTAGTTATTAGAATGTATTACTGTCTTAACAGTGCTTCTAGTTCTGTATAGTCCTTAAAAAAAAAAGACACAAACACAAATAACCCACCAAAAAACCCAAAACAAAACCCCAAACCCACCTCACACTACAGAGCCTTCACTACAGAAGTTTTCCAAGGCTCGAAAACCCCCCAAACTGTTGAGCACCATGTATAGAAGAGCATTTAAAAAAAAAAACAAACATGCAAAATTTGAAACTAGAAAATAGGAATTTTACAGTTTAAAAATTCTTCTGCCTTGATAATTGGAAAATACAAATTTAAATTGCGTTCTGAAATAATCATCAGAGAGTCACCATACATCTGTATCTCCCTTCTATCATTTGTGCCATTGGCCGTATTAAGTCATTTTGAATAGTTTTCTTAAGGTAATATTTCAAATATCTGATGATTAGAAATGGAAATTGCTATTTCAGTGAAGAATTTGTATTTTGAAAATCTTTAAAGACTTTAAAAAAAATCTTTAAAGATTTTCAAAGTACAAATTGTGAGTACTTACATAACCTTTTTCGGTAGTTAATCTGGAACAAGCTTTTTCTCTCCTTTTTGTAAACAAGTGCTTCCCACTGTCTATTAAGTCCTCTTTCTGTGTCATCTCCTTTCCTTCAAATCCACCATCCCTGAGGCTTTGAGTCTTCCCCTACAGCTTCATCCTGAAAGACAAATAGAACTAGGGCAGTTTTAACCACTAACTGATATTCTTCATTTTTGTGGTCAGGTTCAGAGAACTTTTCCTGTTCCCGCTTGGCTTTTCATTTTGGTTGTGCTGCCGCAGGAGGAGAGCAGCGTGGGTAAAGAGCAGTTGAACCTCCTACCCAGGAGAAGGGAGTGAGGGTTAGGTTTATTCTGTGCCTGAGAAAAGAAGCAAGTTGAGATTGTCAAGGAACAGTCAAAATATAAGGAAATAGATGAAACGAGGGAATCATGCAGTGGACCCATTGAATTTTTTTGATATGACATGGAATTTACATCGGGGGGAAAATATCCAAGTCAACATGCTTGAATTATTACTTGTGTTATTAGTTCTTTGGTATCATTGCTACAGGAAATTTCAAAACAGGAATAAAAATATATTTTAAGTATTTTTATAGCAAATAAGCTTATCCCTCTCTCTTTTCCCTCCCTCTGAAAGTTGAGTATAAAGTTTTTTTTTTTTCTTGTATTTCATAGACCAAAATTCTAACTTTAAGCTATGGAGCTCATAGTGTTTGGCATCTTAAGGAAAATGCATCGGTGCTTTTGGTATTTGGCAAGGCAATCAACTTGTCTTAGGCTTCCCAAAGACTTAACGTGAAGGAGTCTGAGCTCATAAGCCCTCACTTAGGTGACAAATATCACGTTATCCTGACAAAAGTCAGGAACTAAAGGAACTACCGCTGAGGTCTGTACAGAAACCAAGGATTTTAATGTTCTTTTTTTTTTTTTTTTAACTGGGTCTTCAGCAAATGTTTTTCTGAGAACCAGCTATTTAATACGAATGAGTGTGTTACACAAGAAGAGTGCTGAACAACTAACAAGCTTTCTGGTTAAAACAAAGGAATAAGACTGCATTGAGGAAAAGTTGAAATGTTTATGCCTTTATGCAAAAACAATAGAAAAAAAAATCAAAAAATCCATGAATGCTTGATAGTGTTCATAAATGGTCTTTTAACTTTTTGCCTACTTTAAAATAATTTTCTTGTTTACAAGTTAGGACCGTTTTCAATGAACAAATGTTGATTTGAAACAAAAATCCAGGTCTTAATAATAAACTTCTTAAGTGCAGCATTTTGTCACCTCCAGATGAAGTGTCTCCCTTAGAAAAATATCTAAATAAATTGCTTTTGACATCTCTAAAATGTTCTCCTCTACCATTTTCTCTAACAGCATTACCAAAGCATATACCTAAAAAACTCTGCCCTTTTCCTCTGAAGGCCTGTGACAACAGCTTCAGAAGTCAAAATAGCATTATAGTTAAAGGAAAAAGAACATTGGGAAATCAATCAAATACCAGAGAGTTCTATGCTTTTATTTTCTCTTTTAGGCTTATCCATCGCTTGGTGGGGTCGAGCACGGGAGTTGCCTTCTGGTTGGGGGAAGCCAGGCAAGGTGCAGCTATTGGCTGTAGGTTTCAGTGGTTACAGGGACTAATTTCACTATTCCCTTGCCGTTTTACAAGGGCAATATTTGAAAGGTATAGCCAAGAATTCTTTTTCACCCCAAATTTTCTTCTGCATGAACGTGTCATACCAGAATAGCTGAGGTGGGGAAAGAAGGGAAATTCTCCGCATCAGAAACATCTGTCTCCAAGAAGCCTTATTCCTACCATCGCTGGGTTTTTTGCATTGTTTGCTCCTTTGCATATCACTTTAAGTTGTGACATTTGTGCAGAATCAGCATCAAAAAGCCTTTTTTTTATATATTAAAAATAGGAACCTTCTAGGTTCCTAAAAATAGGAAGTTTTACAGAACCTTCTGATTCTTTGTGTAATAGACTGTATCATTTCTGTACAGATTTCTCGTTGGAGAATACGTGCCATCGAGATTCCAGTTGACAGTATAGATTAGGTTGGTTTTCAGCTTGATTGCATTATACTGATTTTTAACAATGTTGTTGTGTTTTGATTCTGCCTATTTAATCAGAGAAGAAGGGTTTCAATGAAAATAGCTGCTAAGACGACTCAGATCTATACATAGAATTTACTGAAAAACTATGAAGTGGAGGTGACTTGGAAAATTTTGACAGATGTTTTCTTCTGAGGAATTGCAAATGTTGGTAAAATTGATGAAAATGTTTTGTCTTGAAAATATTCACTTCCAAAAACCCATATTTTTTTAATATAAAAAAGACATTAATCCTATTCAACTGCTTTATTTTTGTAATTCAGAGGACTGTTGGATATTTTTTTTGCTTAGGAATAGCTTCAGAGTTAACTTTTTTCAACATCTCTTGAAATGAGACTACGATTCGCTTGGGTTCAAACGAGCCATTTCTACCAGTACGTACCATTTATTAGAGTGTCGGTTGATAGTAACTTTTGAATTTATTCTAGAATGAAAGACAGTTGACATATGATACAATTGTCCCAGTGGATTAGAGTGTTAATATATCGAAAGGGACTGACCTTAATTATGAGCTCTGCTGCTAGAACCGAGGATGCAGACTGATTTAAAGAGACTGATCTTGCATATGTCCTGAGTCAAAAAATCACATGATTTAAGTTTTGGTCACATGATGTAGTTTGCCATCATTCCCACCATGCAGCTCCCTGATATCCACCCCACCCCGCCCAAGGAAAATGTGCCTTTGCTCAAGCTGTGGATATGCACTTTTCCAGCCAGAAATACAGCTTTGGCTACAGCACTGTCATTAACTCTCCCAGCTCAAAATACTGCTGATGGTGTCAAAATCTTGGCAGCTGTTTTTCACTGCTGCAGTCACCAAATGTTACTGAGAGAGTAGTGCTTCAGCTGTGATAGAAAGCTTGAGTGCTTTTACTTATTATTTCCACGCTTTTTGTAAGAAATTTCTTACATACAGAAGTGGGGTTTTACTGCAGCAGCCATATTTTACGCTAACCTCAGGTAATGTAAGGATTTTTTTGTGTGCCAAGCACTGTATCAACACCATATGAAAAATCTGACCCTGCTGAGGTCTGTGTAAGATGTTTTCCATGTAATTGATGAAAGTTACGACTATATCAATACTGAGAGGCAGCGATGCAAAGCACTGTCCATCTGTATAGACAGAGGCTGGAGAAGAAAAGGATTAAGCGTTTTGCACAGAATCACATGGCATCTGGTGACAGAGCTGGGTTTTGTGCCCTAGTTCTTTCCATTTTCAAGCCAGAGCCCCTCATTACTAGAGCATGATTTGGGAGTAATTTTAATGCAACTTTTCAGTTCCATTTTGTGCCTTGTTCATTACAGTAAGTCAAAATAAACAAATGCAAACCCTTTCACCATTCATAATTTTATCATCATACGCATACCGGCGTTGATAAAATTTGTTATTGTATTCTGAACATAGTTCTACTGCAGCTGCTGGAGTTTTTGAAGGGGGTGCATGGGGGTGAAGGTAGAGAGGATGCTGGTGCGACATCCCTAGTCGAAGAGCTCCGACTTTCAACAGCCATTCATTTAAGCGTGGTTGTGGTTCCCATCCACATTGCACTTGTGGCCTCTGTCGTTACCGGTATGCCAATAGAATATGACCTTTATGCGTAACCGAAAGACTAAACGTCTGCTTTCACTTGAGACCTTTCTCCCAATTTTATAAAATATTTCACATCGAATTATAGAGAATCTTATCCAAATGGGGTATCCAAATGCTGATGTGGATGTAGTTTTTGATATTTATTCCCCAGCATGACAGTTACTTATATCACAGGGATAGAAGAGAAAACTTGATTCCCTGACAGGAGAGGGCATTTGGACCGATGGATTTTGCAGCACAAGCCAATCAGTCTGTTCGTTTATTTATGTTTTTTCTTGCAAGAGAGAAACAAATTTCCTACGAAGAAATGCACTATATCAAAAGGTGATATGTAATATCAATTTAAAATTGAATTAATTTTTAATTGAACAAAAATATGTAAATTCTATCAAAGCAGACTTTTTTTTCAGACTCTTTTGGGGTTTTATTTTGCTCTGGATGCTTTTGAGCTTGAAGAGATTAAAAGTGGCTGTTATAATTATCTGGGAAACCAGAAGCATCTTCAAATTAAGACTTGCATTTTCTTCCTGTGTTTGATATGTTTTTAATGGTGTTCTGAACTAGCTTTGGATGGCAATATCCTTTTTTTCTACTATTGTAATTCAAATGTAATTTACTAAAATTTTTGAATGACTACAAAAATTACTACATTCTTTCTAATGATAAAAAGGATGAAAAAGAATCCATAAATGTTATTAGTCTTTTTTGTGACAGTTTGTGGACAGTTAACATAGAAGTTTGGTGTAGATGATGGCTGGAAACAGAATTATCACCTGAGTGGATGAAAACCAAATTTACATTAAATATATATTTAACTTGCACTAAATATGCAAATTTTCTTAGTACCAAATTTGATATTAAGAAACACTGAAAGAAACAATAAAAATGGGGAAAACAAATACCGATCGGTATGAATTAGATGGATTGGTACTGTTGTCTCATTTGTTTGTTCACGTTTCTCTGCTCTGAATCATCCCCTGGTAATAAATCTCCAAGTCTTTTGCTTTGATAAAAAGAGCAGGGATCACACTTTGGTTTTATTTATAATATTTTATTATAAAATGTAAGGAAAAGATTAAAAATGGTCATTGCCTTTCTTATAGTAGAGATAGGTTCTTGGGGTACATGCACAGAATCTTGTCAGAGGAAGAAATTAGCTCCAGGTCTTCTGCACTCTGGGAAGACAATTAACAGCAGAGCCTAATTATAGAAGATGAGCGAGTGGGTTATCCCTCTGCCTTCCCAGGACTTGCTTGGAGACTTGCATTGCAGCAATAGTCAAGACACTTGTAGAACTTCAATGCTAAAAACAGTCACCAAAATACTTTTAGAACCCTAAGCATCAGGTGAATTTTACTCTGATGTTTTTGAAGATATGACTTCTAGATATCTTTGTATTAAAAACATGTATTTTATTATTTTATCTTTTTGTGAACAATTAGCATTCCCACAAGGATTTCTCCAGCAGAGCAGGCCAGGATTTGTAACGTTAGTTGGTTTCCTCTGTATGATCTCTGTTGAAATACGTTTTGCAGGTGTACTTCTCTGCAAGATCGTGTTCCTTACCTATTGTTGAGTGCGAAAAGCTTGATAAACCCCCTAATCTCGAGCAGCAAAACACGGATTTGAAGTTGAGTCTCTTGCTGCCACCTGCTGGTATGAATTCTTTTAGAGGTGCAGACTCCAGTAAAGGTTTCTATTAATAGATGCAATAGGTGTCTGTGTCTTCAGCATCGCGTGTTTTCAGCAGCGACATGGGTCAGAGTTGAAGGGGGGGACATAGGGTTGTGAATCATAGTAAATAATTGCCAAAATTATACTTACTTTAAGCCAACCATCTTTCCTCCCTGACAGAGAAGAAAGGGTTCTTCTTGAGCTGCAGCCAAAACCAAATGGAAATGTAATAAAATTATGTTAGATGTTATTATTGACTGGTATTTTTCCAGTGCTTTTACATATTTCTTACCTATCTTGCATGTAAGCATAGAATGTAAAAGAAACTAAAGAAACTTTTTATTGTGTGGGTTTGTCTTGCTTGATTCGTAACCATCATTACAACAGTCCTGCTCTGTGCTCCAGCCCATTCAAATAGCCAGTCTGTTCTTCGGTGGGCTTGGGGGATGGTTTTTTGTCTCTGTGTGGGATTGGGTGCTGTGTTGTTTTTTTTTTTAAGAATCTTTCAGGATACAAATGAAATGTTATGGAATTTTTTTGCAGCTTTTCCACAGGCAGGAATTATCTTCTAATTGATAGCCACTTTTTGCTGAGACACGTAGGTGCCACTTGGTTTTGTTTGAAACGACAAAATGGAAAGTTCCTGGGCAACAGATTTGCTATGAGATAATCCATGCCCTTGATAACAAGTGGGGAATGAGGGAATTGGCTTGTCCAGGTTGGGCTGCGGGTGCTCCGAGCTCTCTGCTGGGAAACAGCAGACGCAGCAGTGAGCGTCGTATCCAGTTCCTTCCCAGAGACCAGATGGTGTATCACCTTGCCTTGTTTACCCTCTCCATCACTTTCTGAATCACCGTGTTGCAGTTTCTGGATCTAATGTAGTTGTACAGAGAATTTTGTATTCCCTCCAAAAGGTACAACACATATTTTGAGGTGAGGAAGACAGCAGGATGGATCAGCGGCTGATGTTACTTGAGAAACTGTCACTGAAACCTGCATTAATTTATACCAGCAGAAAATATTGCCTGGCATTAGGACAGGCTTTGAAGCAGGCTTTGATTTCCTGCTAGTGTCGGGGCTGACTTTTTCAGAGGCAAGAAATGGGATGAAAGTTTTCATTATTCTGGCTAGTGGAGGGCCAGAGGATCAGGGTGGAGGGATCTCTGAGGGCAGCAGTTCTTACCAGTAGGGCTTTAAATATGAATTCCAGCCAACGTCTGTGCAGACAGCTATTTTTTGGAGAAAAAGAAATCTAGTATAAGTTTAAGATGTACATCTCTCATCCTACCTTACTATTTTATAGTCTACTAATTGCTAATTTGTCAGGGGCTGACTTCAATCTTAAAAACATACATGTGTGTTTTGATGGTTGGATGGTTTAGTAACTGATTCTGAATTTTTCGTTACAAAGCGAAAATGAAACGTAACGATGTTATCATGAAGGATGGATCCAATGCTGGGGCAGAGATTGGTCTTTTTATTATTTATTTAATTAATTGCTGAAAATACAGTACGCGTGCATTACTGCTTTGTAGAGGAAGCTGAGATTGGCTTGGAGGAAGGGTTGGCGTCTGGGGCTTGGCAGGGCAGAGCCTGCTGGTGGTGTGGGTTCTGATGGATGCCGAGCAATCAGCAGCTGTGCAGAGCAGGGGCAGAACGAGCTGGGGTCTGCTCGCGGAAGGCAGCGTAGACAGTCTGGCAGGGTATGTAAAATCACAGAATCACAGAATTATAGGGTTGAAGGGACCTTAGTAGATCATCTAGTCCAACCCCCCTGCCAGAGCAGGGCCACCTTAGAGCAGGTTGGACAGGAACGCGTCCAGGCGGGTTTTGAATGTCTCCAGAGATGGAGACTCCACCACCTCACACGGGCAGCCTGTTCCAGTGCAGGCCTGAGTAAGGTTTTGGCATCTTTTCCTTAAAACTTAACCTCTTAGATGGGGAAGGGGGAGGATTGGGAAGAAGTGAAGACTCTGCACTTTAATTTCTATTATGCTCTGTGAGAAAGACAGGGTGGATTATAGTATTAAAATGATATGTAAAGGATATGTGATTGTCCTAGTATTATTAAATTTCAGAGCAGAAAAGGAAATTCTGTATCTGTACGCTACCTTACATATTCAGCTTTCTCCAGGAGTTGGTACACTCGTGATTTTTCGGATCTGAATAAAACCAACTGTCTGTTTAAAAGAGACATTGTCACACACAACTGCCCCACACAATCGAGCGGCATCTGTGCATTGTTCTGCAGCAAATTGTTGTCATTAGAGAAATTTCTTAATTCTTTGATGTAAAGGCCATAGCAAAATACTTCCAAATGAAGTTTCTGTAATTTTAAGTTTGAATACACTGGGGAAAACCTTTGTATTTCAGGCTGGCATCTGGTTGAATTCAGGGCTCACACCTGCTGGTCTACTACTGATGTGATTAAATTAAGTAGTTTATAAAATACCTTAAGACTGTCTTAATTAACCTCCTTCTATGTTCAGAGAAAAGTGGCGTTTTTCCAACAGCTGTGCCTCCCTTTTACTGTTAAATTTGGGGCTGTCCCAGCAATGAGAGGGAGCTGCAGCATCCTGCTGCTGGTGCAGAAGGAGCTGTAGCTTTGGCGCGTGAATGTTTGCCTTCTCGTGGGGCTGCATGGGTGAATATTGTCAATTCCAAGATGTTCAACAATGAAACATCTCATTTTATTACGAAGTATGTTGCTGGCATGGGAGCAAATAATTTCTATGCTTTCCCTCAGTATCTTGCAACAGCGAGAAGGACAGTGGGAGATGATCCCAAATTTCTTTTTATCTTGCTTCCCAAAATTAAACTTCTGATGTTTTGCAGAGGGGATGTGTTTTCCTCACAGGTAGTCAGAAGGTTTCTATATGTGCTTTTAAACTGTAGGTGCTTTGTTTCATAGCAGCATGGTTTGGATTTCATTGGGATGACCATGTCTGACTGAAGCAGTAAGTGCTCTGATGTCACGTCTCATTTCTTCATTGCCATTGTGCTTTGTCACCTGTTGTGTGCAAATATGGAAAATACGATACATCTGGCTTCTGCATCATGATTCCGGAATTAATCTTTAGATTTCAACTGTGTTTATATGACTCAAATGAAATAGGATCTTTTCTTGCACTATCTTGATGATTAATGCTTGTTGTTGAAAAAATAGATGTAACTTAATGTTAAAAGTGCAAATAGCTTCCAGACTGCAATTATAATTAATAGTTGGACCATTAATACCTTCCAAATTGAATTATGCTGTGTAAGAGGTCACTGGTAGTCACTGCAACTAGTATCTGCCCATGCGTGTCTGCCTGTTATTTTAACCTCCTCATTTTTGTGTCCAAAGACATAATTGATGTCACAAAAAAACCCCCATTTATTATGCTTTAGTAACTATTATTAATTATTGGGGATATTATTTGCATTATAATAACACTCAACTGTCTGAAAACTGAACCAGTTATAAAAGGCATTATATGCACAGGGAGGAAGTAGTAGTGTTCCTTCCTGTTCTTCAGTGGTGCAATTATTAAAATTATATAACTGTTTTTTTAGAGTCTGGTGTAGACATTGGAGAGGAGCTCTGTGGTTTTGAACCGCACTTGACCAGACTCTGCTGTTAATGATCTGCCCAGGTGCCTTCCCAATGGACTTGAACTGACAGCAGCGAATGCTGCTGGCTGGACGTGTGATTAATTGTACTGTGGACGCGGTGCTGAAGCTAATTGCAACAGTTTTCTTCTGTCCAGCCTTGTGGACACCTCACTGCGCCATCACTGTGTTTGCAACTGTTCAGGAAATAATCTCTAAGTCTGGAAGGAACCAAGCAGTTCAGACCCAGGGTTTTGCAGTTCCCTCGGTGGTAACACATACTGGAGCTTCGTTCCTAAAATCATTGTCGTCCTTCTTTAGAATACACCTCAAAAACTCATGATGAGATGCAAGCAAATGCACACAAAAACAGAGCAGATAAACAAACTCCCTTGGTTCTCTTTATCTCCTTTTTTATTATTGCTGCTAATTACGAAGCAGTTCCGGCAGTAAATTCCATGTATTTCAACTTAATGGTGTGTTTCAACCAGTAGGCACGTTCTATTGAAAATACGCTGCTCACTATATGAAATTTATTCATTAAAATAAATACGCAATTTGTTACAATTGGTAGGACAAATAGGTTTGAAATTTAAGCAGTTTCACAATGATGGCAATAACAGTATTAGCTTATAAAATTTCCGGTTTGTAGAAGAGTTTAAGGCATTTTTAGAAAGTAAAGACTCCAACTTAAATCTCACATTGAAAAATACAGTAGGAATAAATTACACCCATGGATTTAAATGCTTTTGGATTTATTTTATGAGTATGTTCTTGCCAAACACAGCTGTGTCATAGAGCTGTGCATCCCACAGGAACAATTCATGAGTTCACGTCTCTAGGCCAGTTTTTTGTCATCCTTTAGGATGAGAAGCAATGAGTAGCCTTCCCCCATATAATTAGTTTCGTATCTTTAAACAGAAACAATTACACTATTTTTCATTAACGCTTCTGTTAATGAAAACAAGCAGGAAAATAAATATCTACTTTACTTAAAACAGCTCAAAGTTCTGTGAAGTGCACGAGGGGTTGTGAGTGAATGCAAGCAAGTAACGGCCTTGTCAGGGTGATGTATTGATGTGTTTGGAAGAAACAAAGCAGCTAGAAATTTGCTTAAATACTTCAATGAGCATATTTAGGAAGTTGGTATTTACACAAAAAATTCCATTTCCCCACTGATTTCGTGAATCTGTTTTGGGTGAATAAGGTTTGTCTGACCAACTCTTAAGGGAAATATTCACCAATGGACAGGGGGAGGGGGAGAAATACAGTCCAATTTAAATGAAGAACTGAATATTTTAGAGACATTTTCTTTCTAATTTTCACTGTGTGCCTCCTCTTTTTTTAGTCTACTGCTTTGAAACACGAGGGCTATGACTCTTATTCTTCCTAAAATATCTCAGGGCAGCAAACCAGCATAAAGTATATCTTCCTGCGTGTGTGTGCACTCAGTCTCTGAGACCATATTAGTACAGTTGCTAAAGGAATAATAAATTATTTAATTATCTGACACTAATTAGCGCTGCTTACAGAACCCTGTGAATAGCAATCTGTTGACTGGGATGGTTTATTTACAGATAGCATTGATGTATTTTCCTTACAATGTTTCCAAATTTTCTTTGCCTGTCATGGTATAACTGAAATATCAATGAAATAAAGTGAAAGATCACTGGCATTGTCTGGAAGGCAGTTGTCTAAGATCTATGGTTTTTTGAGAACTAGATAGAACTTAGCTTTGAGCTACAGGTTACTAGACTGCAAATTTAATGAATAATCAAGAGGAATTATTATTTCATGCTTAATGTCCCTGCTAGGAATATATTTACAGTTCAATATTTTGTTTGAATGGCAATGCATGTCAAGAGAAAACAATTACTTAGTTACTATAGCGAGGCATTGCTCACGCAGGTTTTAAAGGAGAAACAAAACCCACCCAGAAGTACATATAAGTAGAAAATTGTGCGTGGTTTTTTTTGTTTTTAATCTGGGCTTCCTAAAGTGTAGGGCTTGGCCTCAAAAGTGTTTGTATGCAAACTTCAAAGGGATTTTTTTTTTTTTAATGGTCAGCATCCTATAGAAGGTGAGGGTATTGCTGGTGAATTTGTTAGGCAGCCCAGAGGCTGCCATCCCACCCAACACTTGGTCCTTTATGTGCAAAAGTTATAGAAGCCTCCTTTCCTATTTGAACTACAGATGATAAAAAGATAGTAGGGTAAAAATATCCCCATTGTAGGCTTTTGCTGAAATGTGTGAGAACAAACCTGTAGATAATTTACCAATTTCACTGTAATTCTAGGAAGAAAACCTGACCTGTGGCAGCCCTATCAAATGAAGTCCTTGATTTCTGTTTGCACAAACTCCAAAAGCTGTATTTGGAGTCATATTAGTATTTCTAAGGCCTGAATGGTAAGGAAGGGATTAACGTGAAGGGCTAAATCTAGTCAATAATTAAGGAACAACCAGAAAGGAACATGCCTAGTGTAGGGCATGAAAGCACTAGTAGACGTGAGGGAGCAAAGGATTGTCCAGAAGAGGATGATAAAGAGCATCCGAGGCCTGGTGGAAATGAGGGTATCGATGACTTGGCAGGACCTATGAATTTCAGCAGTCTGTGACTTGGATGGATGGATGTACTCTTAAGAAGTGATGAGAGGGATGTACTCTTAAGAAGTGATGAGAGCCTGCGTATGTGAGTTAATCTTCAAATAGATGATGTATTCATGGTTAGGAAAATAGAGCCAAGACTGTAGGAGAAGGCAAAATATGATTCTAGTAGAAGGTCACACTGCAGTGGGAGCCAGGGATCCATTTCTGCCTCAGTTGTACATCTCTCATAACCCCGGGTAAATCATTTAATGCAATTTATGATGTAGTGATCCTGCCATGAAACAGATGTTCTATTCCCCACTTCATAGAACGTGATAAAGCTGGAAACACCTGATCCGTTAAGGATGCCGTGGTGATAAGGACTGTGTAAATTCTGTAGATAAAGACATGCAGGGCAGGACCTCCGGCTTTGATGAATCCAAAATACTAGAACCTGAGAAGTTACAGCAGTGATTTAATTTGATGGTCATGAACTGCTTAGATCTGCAGACTACTTGAAGAGGAAATATTGAATGAATGGAAATTGAGAAATAAGCTATTTTGGGTACTAAAATATCATTAGTCTTAAGGAGAAGATAGTAATTAAAAGTGCTGAACCCAAAATGGAAGCATGTGGTGCTCGAATGTCCTGCACGGTCAATGCCTAAGGGATGAAGCTGTTCTAGGCTTTCTAAACCGCCATTCACAACATAAGAGCCAGATCTGGTGATGGAATGAAAAAAAAAATCCATAGTCTCCTGAACAGTCCTGAAAGACGGATTCTCAGAGTATGCAATATATTTGCTATTGCAACACAACATATGGCTATACCTGGCACCATTTACTCAAAGACATCCCATATGCTTGCAGTCTGTAAGTTGTTTGCAAAAAGCTTTACTGATTCATCCCAAATATGTAATCAGGTGGGGAAAAATAATAAAGAAGTGATCTGAGGTTATTACAGGTTAGTTTTTTATTTCTGTGCGCTGAAATTCGTAAAATCAAAGTAACATTTTTCTACAGATGAGAAGAGAAATTATGCTAAGTACCTGGTATGTCACAACCAGGCAAATCACAAAATTAATTATCTGTCACACTTTACTTCAGAATTTATATTGTTTGTTGGAAAAAGCATTAAGCAGATACAGACATATTTTTCCATGTGAAAGGTATTTCTCAGATGTTATTTACAGGGTTTTTTCATCTCCCTGATGGATGTTTCTTGATGTTTTGCCTTCCTTAGGAAGAGGGATATAGGAAGAATGGGTTCCTATTTTAACAGTTACTGCTAGGATTTGATGATAGTAACCTAGACTTTCCCCCTTTATATGGGAGACTGTATATTTGTGACAAGTTGAAAGGAGGGAAATGGCTCTGCCTACGTTCTGGATAATAAAAACAGGTTAAAATCTACTAGGCTTTTAGAACCCGCAGAAGTCCAGAGGTAAGACCTTGACACAAATATTCTTGTCTTTTCACAGACACACTGAGCTATTTTGGTCTCTTGAGATTCTGGTGGAATTGAAGCCAAGATCCATAGTGAAAGTTTGCAAGGGAATGCTCTCAGAAACTCTGTCCTGGCGGGATGGCAGTGAATAGCTCTGCTCCAGGTAATACAGAGGGGTTTATTGTGTCGTCACAAACATCCCATGCACTAAGGTGATATGTCATGGGGGATAATTATGAAAAAGAGGATTCAGAAATTCTGTCCTGGTCTTGAACACTTTCTTCCCGTTTTTGGGAAAAAAAAAGTCATATTATTACTACATGGAAAATGACAGCAAGATTTCTCTTCTTCCTGTTTGATGACAACCATGACTTGAAAAAAAAAAAAAATTATAAACCAAACTCTCTTCTGAAACTTTCCTTCCTTATTGATAACTTGTGGTGAGAAGGGCTTTTCTAATACAAGATCCAAGAGGATTTGCAAGTTAGGGCAGCGTTTCTAAAGCAGTGTTTCCTGCAAGCTGAGAGCCTTTGGCTGCTGCGAGGGGGACTTTGGTTGGTGCAAGGTCCTCTGGAAGGGTCTGGCACTCCATCCAGCTTCAATACCACCATGGAGGGACTCCTGTGTTACCGTAGCTTAGATATAGATCTTAATTCAATTACATGAGCATTTTGTGGGCCCTTTAGAGACTACTTCTCTTCTGCTGTCAGAATGAGAAAGTTGGGGGGTTTTGCTGGGAAAATGGCATTTTTCAGGTTTCAATATGCAGACAATTAAATCGCAGCACAGACACTGTACTAAACGTGCATCTGTGTAAAACGAAAGATTTCAAGGATAAGAAGGTAAGATTTTAATCGTGTTGCAAACAGAACAAACCAGAGGAATCAAGGTTAGTGGTTTTTTAGGGGCTTCTAGCTATATTTTTCGTAGTGGAATCTGACCATCTCCCTGGTGCTGTTGTGTGTAAGAAGTGCAGTAACTTAGTGGTGGATTCTGGCCCTAAAGTGAATAGAAAAAGCATCAGCAAGTCCTGGGTAAGGATGATGTGTGGAGTGCTTGTAAAGGCGCTTTCAGTTGAAAAAGCAGATTATGTGCTTCGGCACAAGTTATTAGATATGTGCAAATATGTTAGAAATGTGACTATGGGTGTTTTTGAATAAATATCTTCTCTTCTGAATTATAACTTCACTTATGGAAGACAGCAAGTAGGGGCAGCTGTCCTGATGGTGTTCTTGCACTGGAGTGTTTTTGGAGACCAAGTATATTATGTATCTGCATAACATGATCAGAATTGTGTTCACAAAACATGACATCTGACCTTACAGAAAAGAAAATCAATGCAGAACAAGTCCTGATTAGATATTTTTTCTGCCAGCATTGCAGTTTTTAAACTAAAATGGATGTGCAAGGTGAGGCACAGCGTCTTGCAGTTTTCTCTGAGAAGATGAACAAAGAATTTGCAATTTGTTTTATCTTGCAAACTCCCATTTGTACCACACCTCGTGTTAATAGATTATATTGGGGTTTTTTATTGCTTGGAAGAGAGATTTGGCAAGTTAAATGTCTAGAAGAGGGGTTTAGATCCACATTTTTAGATGTTCGTGGACTAGGCAGTATATTTTTTGTTTGATTCCAAGGAAGAGCACAGTTCCCCATTTCCTATTTACACATGTAGGTGCTCTGCCGTTTGAAAGCAGAATGTGAAGGACTTCTTACGGAGCAACATTTAGTTTGCTTGTTTTCCTGTCCAAATCAAAAAGTTATTTATTTGCAAATGTTCTTTCAGTTTGTTTTAAAGAACATGGCTTGTTGCAAAAATGATGTAAGTGATGCACATATTAAAAACTCAGAACTTGTCAGGAAATTTCTCTCTGGTATCTCAGACTTGCTTAATGCTCCTAAACACAGATTTTTTTTTACTAATTAAGTCCCTGAATGACTCAGTATTTGTCTTTGGAGGATGCTCAGGACCATTTTAATTTTAAGGAGTTTCCTCAGTTGATTTCTGCTGAGATCCCAAATTAGATTGTGCGTATTTTGTGAGATCTGGGAGCTGATTTTGGGGCACATCCCTACCGCACAGCTGTCACACGGAGCGCATAAGGTGTGCAAAGTCAACCAGCTGAGAGATTGTGAAGAAATGAGGCTATAATTGTAACGACATTAATTGAAGAGTTAGGAAATATTGGAGCTGACCACCTTAGCTAGTCACTGTCTACAACCAGTATCGTTTCCTACATGATGATGTATAATTTCATGTTTGATAAGCGAGCAGCCTTTCTAAATTCAGACAGTATTTACCATTAGTATAGCCATTATAGCCTGGAGCATTTAACTCTTGTAAACATCTTTACATGCCTATGCAGATGTGTAAGAGTGAAAAAATAGGGCAGTAAAATACAGGTATTTTATGGAAGCAATGAAGATTCACAAAATGTTCCTTTCAGCTTTTCAGGATGCTAGTAGTGAATGATGTAGCTTTGCTTTTTCCTCTAGAAATGAGCAAGAAAATGTGTAAAACCACCCATTCCCTGGCTGTAATTGATATTTTGTAACATGTACTGTAGAAAAAGACTTATCGTTACAGGAGTACTAATCGTTGTCAATCAGTAATACTAATCAGTAATGACTTTCCATAAATCTCACCAAGAGCAATCGTACCGCTCTAGCTTGGGACCTGTTATAAAAAATTGCCTGGGCTATCTAATCTCTGTGCTAGACAGAGCTGAAAATGCTGGCTCAAATTAGTTTGTGATAGAAGCAGATATCTCCATTTTGACATGCCTGAGCTTGAAAAGATCTCCTTTAGCAGAAAATTGGGTAAAAGCTTAGTATGTCTTAATCCTAAATTTGAGATTTCATTTAAAAGTTTATAAGGACGATTTCTATATTTTTATTTAATTTTATCTAAAGCTGCAGGAACTCTGTCGCCAGGGAGCTGAGCTTTACCCTTCTCCTTCCCTATTCTTCTGCTAAGGAGCAGCTCAAACTTGACCAGAGAAAAAGTAGTCCAGGTTGGGCACTTTCCATTTATCTACTGCGTTGGGTTTTGTGTTGGCTGAGGACCCTGGATAGAAAGGAGTCCATCAAGTCATCTGCTGTGTATCAGTCTCGTAGGTTTTCTCCATACAATTTTTAAGTGATTTGAAGCGACAAAGCTTTCACGTTTTCCTTTGGGAAACTCTTTTATGCAGTTTTTCCTGATACTGTGCTTAAAGTTTTCTTTAACCTGTCTTCATGCCATTGCTGTAGTGCATAACCCTGGTTTTCTTTGGTAATTTCTGTCTTGTTTTTCTCTTTATATGCTTCAAGTCCTTCTAAACAGCATTAGTATTCTCATTCTTCATCACCTTTTAAAATCCTGTGTATATTTCATTAGTTCCATTGTGGTATTTGTTTTTTCTTGTTTAAATCCTTCCAAGCCAGCTGATACCTTTCTAGAACTGGCATCAGTTGCCCAGGAAGGTGCTGGAGTCTCCATCCTTGGAGATGTGAAAAAATTGCCTGGACGTGGTCTTGGGCAATCAACTTTAAGTGGCCCTGCTTGAATAGGGGGGTTGGACAAGATGACCCCCAGAGGTCCCTTACAACCTCAACCATCATGTCATCTCTCTGGAGAACAGTTTTACTTTGTATTCTTTTTACTAGACCAGTAAGGAAAAGTTAGAAGTCACTCTGTTGTCCTGTGGTTTAGGTTTCCCATAGGGCTTTTCTGTAGGTCTGTCTTTAGGCATCATCATCATCGTCGTGCCTGATCCCTTGTTCTCTTGTTGGCCTGTGATTGCAGCACCGCTGCTTTGCCTTGAGGCCCACAGTTAAGCGGTCAGGTAATATTTATCACCGCAGACCTCCTCTGGTAATACCAGTATACCATCTTGTGTAATAGCTAACCGCATTTCAGAGATTTAGTTAAAATAAGCTGGTTTGTACCAGCTAGATATGCTAGTTGTTCCACCCAGCTAATTAAAAAACTTAATATAAGAAAGAGAAAATAAGCCCTTATTCCTTGCCTGCTCCTCCTTAACATTTTCTACCAAAATAAGCTTTGGCTGATGTCACCTATATAATATGGCACATCTATTACTATTTCCCTTTTCTAAATCAAGGCTATTTACTCGGCTTAAATGTCAGTGGTTTCTAGTATCAGAAAAATAATGTTTCCCTATAAACTAAGGTAATGGACGTTTTCTCTTTGCTGACGTTATGAAAGCAAGACTGATTCGTGTCACACCAAGAAAGAAACCCTAAACGTAAGCAATTAACAATGGATTTCAGGGCCCTGCTCTGTGAGCAGTGTTAAAAGTAAAAATGAACAATTGCCAAACGGAAACCTAATGTAATATACCTAGTGCATTGGTGCCTCAGGCTCATGGTGAATTTTCAGAGCAATACGATCATGGGTTTTATGACCCTACACTTTATAACGAGATTAGAAATAGACTATTTGTTACCGTTCAGAAATGGAGAAAGGTTGGCGAGATCAGTGTGCAGTTAACCTCATACATTTAAGAACCTGACCTATGGAAAATGTTGCATTTTTGACAGAAGAATACTGAAGACCTTAATTTGATTTATATGTAGTTTGTTTACTGAGAAGCTACAGTAACTGAGAAAGTATTATTTTTAACACATGTAGTGATACAATAGAAGTCTTGCTGTAGGCTCTGTCTTCTGAACCTGGCATAGGAGGGAATTTGTAGATGGAGGTGTAATCTTTTATTAGGTAAGCTGACGAGGCTGCAGACAAGCTTTGGGGCCTTCCATCTGGTTTAACAGTGAGCAACTGAACAATACAAACTAAAAGTCGGTAGTGCGTTTTAAATTAATTATGCTAAACAGACCACCTGAAAGAAAAGAGTTTCTGGACTCTCTGGATCTAAGGTAGCAAAGAGCTATGAGTTCAGCAGAAGGGAGATGGGGGATGATGCAGTCATTTGAATAAATATGGAAGCATGCGGTTATCAAGGGCTAGCGATTGTGAAAAAAGATTGCGTGTTCTGTTGAGGATAGGATGTGAAAACGGCCGATGGTTAACCATTATACAACCAGACAATACCTTTTAAAGCTATACGGTATTTTCTCATAATAGGTTTCTCCCTCCTGGCGGGTGAAAGGGAATGATCTAAATTTATTTCATTTATGTCTCCTAGCAGCTTCCTTATCTGTCCTACGGACTTGCTTTTGAATTCTGCTAAATCTCTTAAACTCTGAAATCTTTTGCCTCTGATGAAATCTGTTTTGCTGGCTGTTTAGGGAAATGGGTTTAGCTGCCGTCCTTCCGTAACTCCTGACTTCAAATACCGTCTGCTCTTCTGCTTCCTGAGAGCAATGGCTGCCTGTAGCCAATATCGAAGAGCTAATACCAAGAGAAGGAGAGGCAACACTAAAGTCTCCACAAAGTTGAAAAGCACAACATGCCTGCCTTATGCCAGGAGGAGATCACACACACACACACACACACACACCCCGAAGAATTGGAACAGGCTGCCACTGGACTGCAGACAGGACAGTTGTAAAGCCTGTGTCCCTCCTATGGTTTTGGGGGGGGGGGGGGGGNGGGGGGGGGTGGTTGTCCCCCCACCTCCTGCTATGATGTGGTTCAAAAGTGGCAAATGCCGTCAGGCAGGACAGGAGTACGCTCTCGGTCTCCTCAAAGGGATGAAAATATTGTCAGTTGTGCACAGGCACGTTTTGTTATCCCACATAAAGATAGAGGTGTCCTTCTGCATGGTTTAGATTCATGTAGAAGGCAACTGGGTGTTCATAGATGTCAAGGAGTGAGGAAGGAAAAATCCGACATAGGCACTGCTAGCTTTATTGCAGAAGAGAAAGCTTCTTGGGACTAAATAACATCTCTGTGGGATTTGCAGTTATAATTCAATTAGTAATTCCTGTTGTTTTCCCTCTGCTCAGTGTTACAGGATTTTCCTTTAGCGTGTGTGTATGATATGTGTGTATGATTAAGCCGGGTGGTCTTTTTGGGTGTTCTAAAACTTTACGGAAGAACTGGTTAAGCTTAGTCCTCCCATGTTAGTTAGTCAAAATCCTCTGGACATCCTGAGTCGGTGTATGTTTGAAGCTCCAGCTGGGATTTTTAAGGCTTCCTTACTCCTGTGTGCAGTGTTTAGGGAGAAGTTAAGATACGGAGAGGAGAGAGGATAATTGCACGTACGCACATAAAAGGTACAATTATTGAGTTGTCTTGTCTTTGCAAACCGCTTTGCAAACTCGTAATGATTTCTTGAGTGTCATGAGTAGAGCTTGGCAACAACAGGCATAGGTCTTCCTACAGAATATTTTTATCCAAAACCAGTGAGTAGTTTGCACAATGCTGTAATGTACACAGATTATTTTACTACTTAAAAGCTTGAAGTTGCTAATTAAACATGGGCAAATGTGCTCTAGTATGTACGTGTAGTCACTGGATTATCCTTTTATCGTCATGTGTCCCGTGGTTGCTACAGCTCGATTGGAATGTGTTTATGCTGTTTGCAAGAAATAGGCTCCTCTCCTTCTTTTGGAGAAAGCATGAGGGAGCAATCGTTATCTGGAGAGAGTGCGGAGCTGGGGATATGTAGAGACTGGTGTGTGCGCTGTAAAGTGGAGCATCCTCAAATCTGCAAATAATGTTACGCCTAAGTAGTACAGGATAAGGCTTAGGTTTAAATGTGAAAATAACCGTATATATTATGACAGTTCATACACATAGTGCTCATAACAAATATTTTTCTTGATAGCTATGAAACATTATCCCCATGGAAAAATAGAATATACAGCTCAGTGGGAAATATGCCTTAATAAAACTAAAACATAAATGTGTCTTATTACACACTTTACCAGGTACATAATTTTCACTCTAATTCTGAAGCCATGAGATGACTAGATGTAACAGTTTGTTAAAGCATCTTGAGTACTGTGCAAGTGCACCAATATAAAACGGCAGAAATACTGTCTGTTCTTAATAGCTAATACGAATACTGAAGTGTTCAAATTGCATGCGCTGGGGTTAAGCTAATGTGAATTGACTTAGTGGCGTTCTTCTAAGGATTCATACATGAATAATAGATTTTTATTACGAATAAGTATCCTTAAAATAAAAAAATAGAGAGTTCCTGCTGTGAAAGAGTTTACTAGCAAAGACAATGTGAAATGGCCTGTCTGTGCGTTTATTCTCTCTTCTTTTAAGAGACATGGACTGTATCAGAGAGTGGAATTTTACCAAATAAACTAAAAAGGCAACTAACAAGGTTTATAAATATAAAGCTCCAGAGAAAGATACTGCAATAGCAGTTCGGGAAAGCAGGCAGAAGTTGTTGAGGTTAAACAATATTTTTTAAAGCTTCTATCAATGTTTTTTGTAACATAAGTGGAAGAGAGAGAGAAAGGGGTTAGCTGATGGGTTAAGGCTTTTGCCAGGGTGCCCTGTTTTGATTCAGGAGGAACAAGAAGCTGCAATACCTTTCCCACATCTCAAATGGTTACTTAAAGCATGAGCCTGTCTGCTCTTTGATGCCATCTCTTGCTTTCACTATGTCCTTTCCACAAAAATAGTTCCCTGGACATAGCAAGAAAGGGTTCTCCTATTTTTTTTTTAAATTTTATATTTTGTTCAGACTGGCGTATCCTTGTGGAGATGCTCTATTTTCAGTGGAGCAGGACTTTGTTAGTCAGTTGTTAGTCCAGACGAATGGCACATAGATTGCCAGATAACAGGGTATTCTCCAAATCTGAAGCTGTGCGTTTTACAATTTCCCTTTTATTTTGAATGTTCGGAGTGAAGTTGGACAGGGGAGGGAATTTGTTGCCTGGCTTCGAGAATTGCTGAACTTTTCAGCATTTGTACATCCGTCAGTAGGGATTGTTCCCTCTGAGTCCCTCTGCGTACATCAAGTTTAGAAGCTGAAGATGCTCGGGCAGTCCTTTCTCTTAGGAGCTAATGAAGGATGTGAGTGGTAGAAGAATTTTTTTGTTGTTGTTGCTGCATTTACTTAGCTCTTGATTTCACTTCTGTCTACTTGACATTGTTGAGGATGCCTCCAGAAGTAAGCCACTGCTGATTGCCCATTGTGTTTTAACCAGAATAACTAAATCAGTTCTCTTTTTGAATAATTCATTGTTCATGCATTACATTTACTACATTAAAAAGTTCTTAACTAAGGGGATGGATTTTCTGGGAATTGATGCGGTAACATAGCAGCTATCGTGTACGGGAGCAGCACTAACTGTGCAAAATACCCAGTGTAAGTTTTGTTTCAATAGAGCCTTTCCAAACCATCGCTCCTGGCATTATTATGAGATAGAACAGAGCTGGCTTAAGAAAACTGGCGAGGAAGGCTGCTGCTTAATGTGGTAATCGGTGAACATTCACGGAAACATCAAAACTCCTAAAATACCATGTATTGCGACACTATAGTGGATGAGAGCCTGGCACATTATTGTTTCTAGTATTATACAAGGTCCGTGTTCAAGGTTTGTTAATGAACAGAATTCATTAAGCTCTTGCATTCCCAGTCTTCTCTCACTGAGAGCCAAGGCAGCCCCCAGGCACCTTCCCCTTGGAGCTCTCGGTACACAGGCTGGGGCTGTCGGAAACCTCTTTCTGAACTCACTGAAATAAAAACTCTATACAAAAATTGTTGGAATAAGAAAATAGTTGTATGATCAACAAGATGTCAAGTAGCACTTGGATTGGAATATGAAAATCTTTATTGGTTCTCTTAGCGTACACTACGGAAAGGACAAACCTGGATTTTTAAAAAGTATTTTTTAACAAGTTTGTTCTAAGGCCTTTGTTTTTCCATAGAAAATATCCAGTGGTTTTATTCATTTGTTTCTGACGTCAGTTCAAGAAATAAGTAGTTGATACTACTCCTTTTTTTAAAAAGCATTAGCATTGTAGTCAAAACGGCTTAGCTATAAATAGGTACAAAAGTTGATAATTTAAAATCTTTCAATGTAAATAACAATTTCTGGAAACGTGTTGGATAAAGCTTCACTTTTCTTTGTGACATCTCTTTAATGGCTCAGAGAGGTCATTTAACTGTTAAATAAAACAAATTATTTGAACTTGAATCTACTGATTTATATTAGATGGCTTACCAAATCCTGGCAATTCCAAGAACACTGATAATTTCTTTCCCCCTTTAGTCAATACAAGTTGTATGAAGTCCCACAGGATATTTGAGTGACAGAACCTCTCTTGGCTAAAGGAAAATTGCCTAGGAGACATAGAAAGTAAAATGATACGAAGACTGAAAGGAAAATCTGTTGGAAGAGTTCTTGCTCCTCCTTGCACACGAGGGATTTCAATCACATTAGTGTGGTCTGTGAAGTTCTGAGGCTCCATGTTTCAGAGGAGAATTATCGAATTCCAGACCTGCATTCAAGCATGGTATGGTGTCTGGATTTTAAATAAGATGTTCCTGATAGCTGGGAGGATGCAGTTATTGGTATAACTATGCCTTGAAGGCCTGATTAAAATCAGACTTTCAATATGTCTTACAGCACTTAGATGGGGTTTTACCCTTTTTCTTTCTTTTTTCTATTTCGGTAGCAGCAAACTGTAAAGGCAAGTGAAAGAGATGGGNAAAAAAGAAAGAAAAAAAGGGTAAAACCCCATCTATTTCAGTAGCAGCAAACTATAAAGGCAAGTGAAAGAGATGGGTAGGGGAGGTGGAACAAGTGTAGTGTAAATGCTGAGGTTTCTGGCTGAGCTCCTTCTCCCGTGCTGCCCTGCTCCTTCCTTCAGCTCCTTAGCCACCTGCCTCCCCTTCCTACGGGGATGGGTTGCTTTGTACCAGCTTTGGACTGCTTCACTTCATACCACAGGGCTTTTCAGGGTTATAGACACCAGTTACTGGTAATTTTAAGTTTCCATCTGTAGTTTTCCATTGGATGAAAGTGGGAAGGAGCCGCCTGGAGGTGAGGACTATGGCTGATGTTCCTTGTGGCAGCCTAGAGATCTGTTACTTAAATTCTAGTCTTAAATTTTGGCAGATTTCTAAAGCACTTTTGTCAGATGAAAGTACCTGAGATACCTTAGCGCATTTGTTTTGTGATTGCAGGGGCATTTCTGTATGTACTAGCATTTGACTAGTTAACACAAGACCAACTTTTACTTCCATTTTACCTAAAATCTAAATGCTGTTGGTATAGTACATCTTCAGGGTATTTTCATGCTATAATGCTTAGAGAAAGAATATTGTGATTTTTGTTACATGAAGTAACTTCATTGTCCGACTCTTCCTTTGGTCTCTGTTTTCCTAGTGAAATGCATCAGTGAATTTTTACTGACTTTGAACTCCACCATTGTATCTTTCATTATAAGTATTTTCTGCTGTATTTGACCTTAACCAGCAGGTTTTTTGGTCTTTGGTTTTTGTTTTTTATTTTTTTACTTTTTATTTTAAAAGGGAAGGTGTGACACTGCACAATGAAGAAATTAGCCAGGGCAGTTATAAGTTCCTTTTCAAAAGGAATAGTGGAATAGAAGTTATTTTTCCCCAGTGCTCGCATCTACCGTTCCAACAGCATCTTACAAATGGGTTTTATCTGCAGAATAGGCTCTATTCTGTTTCTAGCCAATGCTGCCGTACTCCCTTGTCTGTTCTCTTACGTGTCCTGCAAGTCTGAATCCTTTTTTGGAATCTGAGTGTGGTTTGGTGGTGCATAAGAGACAGGTCCAGATTTTTAAGGCAGCTGGGTGGAAAGCTGGGTGAAGAAGCCATTAGAAGACATCCTGGTTTTAAGCTCTAACAAGTGTCTCTCTGCCTGGCAGCGAAAGATCAGGCTGTATTCCTTTACTTCTGCTTTTTCTCCCTACTAGGTTTCGTCAAAAAATAAACCCAGTCCTCTTGCTAATAATAAACCCCACTAAGAGCTGAAATGTAATTTTGTATCCAACACACACTCATCTGTTCTTTACAGGTTGGGAAAAGCTTCTCTCACCCACCTCCCCAAAATCTGGTTACAGCCCACTTTATGCTTTTTTCCTATATGAATTACTTACTTTTTGTTGCAGTGGATGTTTACAGCTTGTTAATGATCTATTAATGTTCTGCATCTAAGAAAAAAGCAGAAAGAAAAGTAGTGGTATAATAACTAATTCCTTAAATCTGAAATAACTGAAAAAGGAGTATTTTTATTATTATTACCAAGAGTGTGAATTGCACAATCCACAGAGAGCTTCAGCAGTTTCAGGATAGATTTTCTGTTTAGAAGGCCCTTAAGTGTGATTCCTCCCTTTGTTTTTGTTGTTATAAGCAAATGCCCACAAAAGTACAGATATGTAACTGACAGAGTTACGATGCACTTAGTCTGTAAAAGCAAAGTATGTTTTAATTCTATATAAACTATGAATTTGGCTGGTGGATTGGATGACTTGAAATCATCCAGGAAGAAGTCTGTACTCTGTTTTAAAGACTTTTTTTTTTTCCAACTTTCTGCTTTTCCTGCTTTCTCAGGAGTAAACGCATTGTTTTTTAATCGTGTATTAATTTAACAGTCACAACCTGGATATGTGAAGGGTGCCAATATGTGCTTGAATCATACAGGAGAACATTTCTAGGAGATCACCATTGCACACCATTTTGTTCTGTTACTCAATTTTAAAACTCTCTGAAAGTAAAGAATACCCATCCACTGCATCACTCTGAAAATTAAAATGTGAAAGGATTTGGGACTGAGTCACTTAATAAGTAAATAGATGGTAAGTGAACCATGTAATTTACTGTGGTTCAAATATGTTACCCTAAAAAAGATACCCTTCTCAGCTGCTTAGGCTGTGCTGCTCCAGCAGGGTGGGTAATGCTGTGTTCAGAAATGGGGCATGTGGGAAAGGAATAGGGCAGGAATCTTGTCATCGAAGGCAGAAGCCGGATCTGATGTTATTTCAGATTCTTGATTGAGGATTTCCCTGGTATCTAGCTGTTGTTTTGCCATGTCAGTGCTTTCCTAATCAGAAAATTGAAGTACAAAGTGATGAACGTAGATGATATTGGGCATGTGAAATTATATCTTGGGAAGCTAAGAAATAAAGTAGACTGAAAACTCATCAGTTATCTATTCAAAACCAAATAAAACCAAATCCCCAGAATGCCAGATTGAGCCAAAGGCTCTGATGTTAATAGCAGGGTGAGTTTTACAGGTGTGCAGGTAATAGAGAGGGTGGTTTTCTTCAGAGTTTAATTTTCTCTAGTCCTGTCTGCTTTTAGGTTGATGTAGATTATCCAAAAAGTTCTTTTTTCAGGCTCTGGTAGTTTTAAAAGCGCGGGCTGAAAGAGACAACAAAACTGTACTACTTTGGAAATGAAAATTGCATTTGCAAACGTGAAGTTTCCTGGACTTTTTCCTTGCTTGAATTTTGCTGATGTGACAGCAAACTGATAGGCATTACAGAGTGCAGACCTCTTTTGGCAAATACATGGAAGCAGTACCGGCAGCTTGATTATATGCGTGACGTTTTTAACCGTGTTGTATCTTGTATCTCATCTTCATCTGAGCAGCAGCAGCTTGAACAGCAAAACTTTTTTAAAGGTGGAAGGAGAGGGTGGTTTTAGTCCCACAGTGACTTTGTAGTGCTACAAATAAGCACCTGGTAATGTTTCCATGAAGAAACTGGTGAAGGTGGAGCCACTGATAGGAAGTTGGAGAGGTGTATCAATATTCCTACAAATTGGACCTGAAATGATATATTCCTAAACCAATGCTTTATTGCTGTTACTCTCTGAAAGAGAGGAATTGAAACAACAACAACAAAAAAGGTAAGCCAAACATTGGCTTTGGTAATTTCGTAACACTTATAACTGTTACCAAAAGATTCCAATAGTCTTCAGAGTTTTCTCACTCATTCAAATGAGTAGTTGGCAAGAGACTTGGAAGACCAGAGAAAAAGTCCAAAATACAGTGCTAGAAGCTTCCCGCTAGGCTAAGTTCAAATATAATCTTCTTTTGCTGAATGTCCTGCTGAAGTGCTGAGAAGGGAACTGGCTATCCCGAGAGCCTTCACACTCTGAAAACTAATAGAAGCGGACATCCTGCTGTCAAATTGAGATCCTTTGCAAACGCCTGGGGATTAATTGTCCAGTCTACCAACCTGGAATAAAAATGTGTTGTTTTAAATGGAAATATATACATAAAAGAAATATGACAGCAGAGGGGGCTAATAACATACTGCTGGTTTTTGCCCCCACCTCAAGCATGTGTCAAACATCATCTTCTGCAACGAGCTCTGTTGGAAGGAAAGCTAATAATTAAAGCAGCTCTTGCAAGAAAAATTCCACGTTGGTATGGCAGATGCTTATAATTTATTATTACTATTTTTAAAGATTGGATGACTTTAATCTGTATGGAGCAAATGGTACCCCAAAATAAAATCATGTTAAATTGGAAATTCTCATTCTTTAAATTGAAGGCTAACAGAATAGTCCCAAATCAGAATAGAATCTATGTGTAAAAAAAGAAAATAACTGCACGTTTTACGGGTGGAGAATGTATAGCTAGGACTTGACTATAGTGAGTTATCTGGTCTTTCATGGCTTTATTTTCCTTTGATGTTTATCAAAACTGAAACCCTGTAAGTTTTTCTCTCTTGCAAGGAGGGTTTTTTTACCCCTTTCATCAAGTCTCTTTGTTTACCACTGATTTTTCTCCAACATTTGTGTCTACAACTGAAAAACACTGATACTAGGCAGTTGCTTGTCTGGATTGGTTTTAGAAGAGTTTGATGGAACTCCTGGCAAAATAGGGGAAAAAATATAATAATCTTCAGTGATTCATTCTACTCTTTAAAAGTGATCAGCTGCAAAAGCCTTTCTGTAGTGATGATAAATGCAGGCCCACCAGCAGCAATCTACCCAGGATTAAGGACCTGCAATGGGGAAGGTAGGCTGTGACAGAGGAGACAACTCATTCATCTACCGCGCCTAAGAACAAAATTGGTTTGTGCCATGGGACTCAAAGTCCTCAAACAAAGTGTGTAGCAGCAAATTGATAAAAGGATGGAAGAAAAGTCTGCTTATGACACGCCCAGCTGCCAAGCTGCAGATCATTTGTAACCAAATCTGTACATATTTAAAGAACCACCTTTCTCAGGCCTACTTTTTCTCCCCAATCTGTGTTTTTCACTGTGTCATGTTATGAGGGCATGATTTTCTCAGGAGAGACTTGCATTATAACTGACAAATCCACTCTAGCAGGAAAAATCTCATCTTTGTTTGGTCATGTCAAATAAAGCAGCACAAATTTGTGCTAAGAAACTGCCTAATCTGCCTGAAGCATATGCATTGGTAATTGTGAACTGTCTTATTTTGGTTCGGAAGAAGAAACAGACTGTTTGTTCTCTTCGTACACTTTGCTCTTCTGCAGTCCTTCAGACTCTCCTTTTCCCCCAGGTATGAAGATTAATATGAACTGAAGTCTGGGGAGAGCCTTAGGTTTTTCTGTTTTCACTAAGTTTCTTGGCAACTTCCCTCTCTCCATCTGATCAAAATAAATAATGTCTTATGTTGGGGAAAGTTCATGAGAAAATTTTATTGAGCCAAAGTTTAATAAGACTTGTCCTGGAAAGGGAAAGAAGTGTGGACCAGAGTCACAAGTGTGACCGCAGGGCTGTGACAGAGAGATGGCCAGGTAGAGTATCTGGCCAGTTATTTCTATTTTGCTTAATCAAGAGACTTATTTTAAGAGACCAAGCCTCAACCTCATTGAATTTTTTCATTATATTTGTAAAGATCTGCTTGGAACTGGTAAAGCGTTTCATGTTGAATGCTTATTTTCTTTGTGTGCCTTTATTGAAAAAAATCTTATGTTATTTAAAACATGTTCTAAAAAGGTGTGGATACTCCTGCTTCACTAACAAAATATCATGGAAACTGAGTTGCAAGATTAGCATTACCTATATATTATTAAGTTAACCAAGTGGACGATCTCTGTAGGCTCTTAAATAGGTATTAGGTAACGGAAAATTATAAACCAGTATCAGAAGAGTAATTTGATATTTTTATAGCATTTTATTTTCTTAAGCTGTGCTGTGAACTGTTTAATTTCTTCTCACGGAAGAAAAATATACCATTAGTTTTCTCTTAAGTATGTTGCTGTGTCCTCTGTAAGATTATTCTTCACTAAAGGACAGTTTCTCTGACACACAGGGCAGGGAAAGGGCCCTTCTTGGTGTGAAAGAATACTTAATAATAGAAAAGTTGTAGTCTGGTCAGCCTCACCTCTGACCTGAAGATGAAGGATCAAGCTGAAGAAATGGATAATGTGGCATTAACACCACAAGAGATAATGGCCGGCACAGATGATATATATATATAGTGTTCTGAAAATGCAGGCTTTCACAAAACATGATGGTATCGCATTGGTTGCCAATAATTGCAAATCTTGTCAGCATGCATGGGTTGGCATGCTCTGCCCTCTTGGGGTTATGGTACAAAAAGTCAGTGCTGATGAGACATATTTATGGCAGGAAATACAAGAAATTAATTTTCAGCATTGATCGGTGGAACCTCTCCAGGCTTATTTCAATAATGAAAAAGAAACCCCCAACACTGCAGCAATACAGCTTGCAGTTTACCTTCTGACAAAGCCACCTGCAGCATTCCAAGCTTCTTGAAGGATTCCATGTGAAATCCTGTGAATAGGTTTTTAAAAGGTCAGCCACAAATTGTATTTTACTGGATAAGACTAGTGGTCCAGGGGAGAACCGTTTTACTGCACAGAGTCCTCCATAAGAACAGTGCTCTATTTCAGCTCTGCAATTATAGCCTGGTTGATAGAAAATGTATCCCAGGAAGCAGAGATTAGTTTTGCCTCACTCTTTTGAAGGGCGGGCCCTCAGGTTCCCCAATAAACAGCCCGCCAGAGTGTGAGATGGGACACTGAAGGAGTCCTCAATCTTGCTAAGTCTTTGTAAGCAGGCATCTTGCCAACTATTATTTTTTTATCATTTTAACAAAAAACAAATCCAAAGGGAGCATGGTATTTTTGAAATGCTGAGGAAGCTTGATGAGGAAGATTTTTCTTTTCTTTTTTTTTTTTTCTCCACTGTACAAGGGATTAGGTATTGGAGAAATGTTTGTGGTAGAGCTGCTTTTTAGAAGCTGAGTATAACACAACTGTATTTTTTTTTTCTTCTCTCCAACTCCTCTTCAGTGAATGGATACTATGCTGTTGTCTGCCACTAGTACTGATGTGTGCAAACAAAATACCATTTTTCCAAAAACACATAGAAAATTTTTTTGATTTTGTGATGGCTGAGTCTCTCATCTTCCACTTTGCATCTCGAGCCAAAAGCAAATAAGAAACTTTAAAACTTAAATGACATTTTACTCTGTACTTGATATGATTTCAAGTATGCCATTTCACTGTGAGATGTGATAATTACCTTTGGGTTTGTTGGGTTTTGCATATCTTTTTAAAACCTAAAAATATCTTACAATTTGCTAAAGAGAAATCAGAGTTCCTGTCACCTCAGAGTTATCAGTCGAGGTAAAGTAGTTGCAAGCTGTGGTGTCGTAAAGCTTTTGTCCATTTTTAATGAGATCCCCCGGAGCTTTGAAAGTACTGTCTGAGTCTGGACTAATGAGAAGCAAAAGTGGATATGTCATCTGAGCATTCAGGTGAGGAGGAATAAAGCTTCCCATGACCCCAATAGCACTGCGTTGTCACTTCCACAGAAGGAAAAATACGGTTGGCTCCGAAGTGGAGAACGGTGCATAAAAACCTAAGTGGCATTTTAAGAAATAAAACCAAACCCCCAACCTGTGCATCTCTTGTTTCAAATCCAGTGATTGAATACAAAATGCTTCTTTATGAACACAGGCATCCAGAAAACCGAGGATTTGATGGGTGGTTTATTTTCAGATCCTTTTTTATGATTATGTATCTTAGCATTCTACTGCTGACGGTTTGTATCTGTCGGCAAGATGGCAAACCAGCACAGGTGTCGGCAGCCTGTGCCATCTGCCAGATTAGATTGTGCACAGTGCTATTTAGAACAATGCTATCATCTTAATATTCCAGATACCTTAATGAGTTTCTCAGACTAATTAAATGTGCAACTTGCAGAGATTATTGGATGCCAGATTGCGGTGGCTGGGAAAAAGTGGCTCATTGTTCAGAAGCAGCTTTATGATGGTAGAGGCATATTTTGGGGTTTAGTACTTAGGTACAAAAGCAAGGTAATATTTGATTTTAGATTAAACAAATTAATAAGCACTCAAAACTACAAAAAGGTATGTAAATGCAGATTAAGAGAGTGATGCTTTCCCGGCGATAACAACAGCTGAGGAAGAGCCTGACGGCTGAAAGTGGCAGCACAACAGAAATGACGCCGATGCCGTGGTGGTGTCATCTCACCTCCCGCGCCTTGGGGGAATGGCCGCTGCTTGGATGAGGATTCAAAAGGGGTGGGTGGGGAAAATACATCCCTAGCACCCATACTCTAGTGCAGAGAAACGGCCCCCCTCAAAGAAAGAAATACAGCTAAATGGAAAAACATATGTTTTAAAACCAATTTAAAAGCTTTCACTTTTTTCAGTTGCCTTCAAGTTCTTTGTGTGCTTTTCTCAGATCACTTCTGAGTGACGCTCACCAAAAACTTGCGTCATTTTCCTAGTGTTAGGTGTCGCATGTTACATTTACTCAAATACAACTGGGAAAATCTCAGGGAAAAAATTGAAAGGGACAGTTAAGGAGAGAACCAAATTCTTTTTTTTTTTTTTTTACCAGTTTTTGAACCAATTCCTCTTGGTTAGGTTTATGCTTCCCCTTTTTCTGCACTGCTTCTCTCTGCAGCAGATCAGGTGATGGATCTTTAAGCACAACAAAGGTGTAGGCAATGAACATTCTCAGAAGCAGTTTCTATTCAATGTCTTGCTTGTTAAACCCAGAAATACTGATTCCAGGTTTTCTGTTTATAATAGCATAATTGAAACGAGTGTGTTAAACTGCCAGTCTGATATTTTTATTTAATGATAAACATTGTAAAAAATACTGTATGTGGAGGAGTGCAGAGGAAGGGGATAGAGTAGTTTTTGTTTCCCTGTGTGTGGTGTTTTTTTTCCCTCTGAGTAGACTAGTACCAGATGAGAGGTTATATTGTGACATGGATTAAATTCTTGGGTGTCCCTACGTGGGAAATGGGCCTTTAGGCACATACAAGGTGCGGCTGTAGAGCCTGGTATGCACCTTTAAGCATATGCACTGGTGGTGTACATACCACAACAATGTTTGAGTAATGCTATTGACCAAAACAGACTACTGTGCATGAATGTTGGAATTAACCGTGGCCAATAATTTGTTCTTGCCAGACTGGAGGCTGCAACTTCCTCAAGCTCCTCTTTTATTTATAATTATTTTGAGCAGGATAGAAGAAATATTTTTTTCAAATTATTAATATGGTCAGAAGATAAATTAATTTCTCAGCAAGAAACAAGACAAAAACATTTGTATGGAGCAGGCGCCTCCAGCGGGAAGGTTTGCGTGAGCAGTGTGCGGGACCACAGTGTTCATGCAGGCCTGTGGGTTCGCGATACAGAGCAGATGAAATACGTCAATTGCATGAAATGGCCTGTGATTTACTTCATAATTGGCATTTTTCTCATAATTTTGGCTGAGTTTTTTTACCTGATAGTCTTCAGATGTTATAATCTCAGGGTATGGTGCATTAAGGGCTCACCGGGGTTACTGGGGTACTCCTAGCCTTAGTTTAACTAAGGACACCATCTGCTATGATGCACAGAGAAGATGAGTGCTGGAAAATGTGTCACATCGGACACTTTTCTGAACTGTAGAATTCACTTATGAGCAAAACCTTTTCTCATCTTGAAGGAGGGGAAAGGGGGGGACAGGCTCCCTCTCGGTAGAAGAAAATGTTGGCTCTTCAGTAATGAAGTAAATTTTCCTGGGCCTGGCTTTTCATATACCTTCACAGTTCACCAGTTTATGCAAAACTGGCAGCCGCTGGACAAAGAGTAACTATGAACTGGCAATCTTTAAGAGCTCTTATTTGATTTAATGTTTGCAAAGAATAAGAAAAATGGACAAGCTCGTAACTGTGATCGTCAAACCAGGCCTTTTAGTTAAACGTTTTATTTCTTACATTTATGGCTGATGTGTTGCCTTGTATTCCTCATTGCCCTTCATCAGTCAGAAAAAGTAAGAGGAAAGTGAAAGGGAAGTAAGGCAAGAGTTGTCTTTTGACAATAAGGCCTGTAATGAACTCCGGCTGTCAGGTTACTAACTGTAGTAAATGAGAGATGAGATCTGATGAGATTTTATGCTCTGGGTTTCAGGTACAGATACAGTACTTAAACATTTCCATGAGAAATGAGAATCCTGGCTGCAGGATTCAATGTGTTTGAAGGCAATTAATGAAGACAAATGGCAACACATAATGGATTTCAACTTAGTAGGACTTTTGTCTTCAATATTGGTAGGTTTGGTTTGGCAACTCATTTTGCCGTATGATTTATATTTTACTTAAATACTTTTTCCTAGACGGTATACATCTACCGTTTAGTTAGGTAGGCTACGTTCTTAAAATACTAACTATACCAATCGATTTCCAACAGGAGGAATTTTAGTTGAAGGTTAGTGTAACTTCTTGAGTAAGAGGTTCAAGGCCAGGCAGGGAAGAGTGGCACAGCTGGCATTTTCCACTCCGGCTTTTGCCCTTCTCTTGTCTATATCTAAGCCCGAGTTTACCTGAAAAGTTCTTACTTTCAGGTAAAGGAGCCCTTTCCTTTGTTTGTTTCCTATTGTCAGAAATGTCACTCCTCGGGTTTTTTGCTGCTGCTTTTCCATCTGCAGGTGACATTTCCACTGTACTTAAGGAGCATACTAATGGCACAGTATTAACGTCTCCCGCCTTTCGCTGGCTGGCAATGACTTGGCTAATAGCTTACTAGTGATAGAAACGAACTCCTGAGAAAGATCAATTAATTGGTGTCTTCTCTCAGCGGTGAATTTTAACTGTTTTATTTGCAAGAGCGGGGAGAAAGAGCAAAATACAAAGAAAATTGCTTGTAATATGAGAGAAGAGGGAAGCATGGGTTTCAATTGCAGCTCTTTGGCGAGAGAGGGGGTGCAGAGGAAAGGCATCTTCCTTCAAGCACTGGGCACCTGGCAACAACTTGGGATGATTGCTGGTTCTGATTTATTTTTTTTTTCCCAAAACCACAGTTTTCACTGCTAGGAGTTGGAAAATTGAACTGAACGTTTGCCCTCAATCTTCAGAACGTATTTAAGTCCGTTTGTAAAGGCTCTTACTGTGCTTGCAAAGTGACATGCCTGTGATCTGCTGGTTGTTGTGTGCTGCCTGATCTGTGAATTAGGCAACTTTTTTTTGGATCTGGAGTAGAAAAGGGCCTGTAACCCCCAGTTCAGTGCAGTAATAGTGGGAAGAACCTGTTCAGGTAGGAAGGTGAGGAGCACTGTCCTCACTGGTTTTCCTTCAACGAACAGGTCATACTTTCTAATTTAACTGCTCCACTGAAAGAGAAAAAGGAGGTAAGCGAATTATTCCTGAAGCAGCTAGAGTCAATATAACATAATAGATGACCTCATTACACACAGAGTAATGTTGACCTTTAGGGAATTTCTTGAATTCACAGAAATAAAGCTTGATTTGTTTTGACGGACAGAAATATATATTAAACACTAGCTGTTGATTTGTGGTGTTATGCAGCATGGCCATCCTTGTAACCCCTGGCAGATCTTAAACCTTCACTGTCACAACTGTTGCTGGGTAGGCAGGCACAAAACTCACAGCTCTTACAAGCAAATTTCTAATTCATTTAGGAACTTCCAAATATCTTGGGTTTGCCTCATGAGGAAAGCACAAACAATAAAAATGACATTTATGGGCAAATTATTAGGGTAATTTTTTTTTTTTTTTCCTAAAAGCAGATGGTAGATACCAAGAGCCAGTCTCAGTATCAGGATAGCAAAGTGGCGAGAACTGCATTTGGGATTATAGACGAGCTTTTGGCTGTTCAGCTTTGTTTAGTTTTAATCAAGTGTCATTACATTACCATTATTAAAAAAAAATAACCCAACCCTAAGTACACATTGTGGAAAAGTACAGTAAAATGTTCAAACCTGAAAAAAAGCCTCCAGTAGTTTAACCATTGTTAAACTTGTACACGCAGAGAAAGCAAACATACTCTTTTATGTGTTTGATAAATGACAGATAACAGTACAACCTGCAGAATATATGGAACAAAGGGTAGACTGAGTATTATGTTGCCATCGTTCACTGTCCATTAAAATGTTAAATCATATTGTAGCATTTGCAAATGCTTTATATTTGTGAAAAGTGTTGTCTTTTGATGGCAAGTGGAACGGAGTCTTTTCTTTTACTCAGGGGGAGACAGAGTTGAGATTGTGAGGTAAAATGAATTACCTGTAGCTTACCAGGCAAGGAAAATTCAGAGCGCTACAGAGAGGTCAGTAGGCTTTTCAGAGTGAAATGGTGATTAAAAAAAAGGAGACATTCAACTAACAATTTTCCAAAGATGTTTGGAGAATGAAAGAGTAACTGCATCACTGTTGAGTTCATTGTTGCAACTCTGCTTGAGTTGTTACAGAGCTGGAAAGGACGGGTAAGCCAGAAAAAAATAGATCAGTTGAGCTGAGTTTTATACAAGTTTGCATCACCAAAGGGTGCAGTGGCTCAGTAGTTAAAAACATTAATCTTTTTCAGCAGCTAATAATGTGTCTGTTACTCCTGTTTGCCAAGCTGCAGGTACAGGGGAATCTGATGGGTTTTAAGGACGGTTTTTACCCCAGACCGCACTGTGAGTCCAGGGAAAAGCTGCTTCTGCGTCAAAGCATGTTGATGTGGTTTGGATTACACTTGGGATACTCCTGTGTGTACACCTGCATCCTGGCAGTCTCCAAAACCTCTTATTGCTGTTGAGCTTCTCGATGGGATAGAGTCTCTTGCCGGGGAACTTTCTCCAGCTCTCCTGCTGAGAGTGATATACTCTGTGCTTTTCTCAGGACCAGAGCCTACAGAAGTTTCTTTGAGTTAGCCTGAAAACTTCACACAATTTGAGCATATGAAAAACACAAAGCGTGTTCAGACAAATTTCTCTGCTTACTGAAGTAAATGACCCCATTAATGAATGATTCTCTATGCAGAAAGTGCAGTTAGAAGAACCATCATTTTTCTGGCTACCTGCGCTGGATGAAGAGCGGGACCAGAGGTCCCTCTGTGATGTGTCTGTGTCTTTCTCTCTGTATGGGCAAAGACAGACAGATGTTTGTGCCTGTTCATTTGTTTTGCTGGGGCATAAAGCTGGATAATTTTAATGGACTTTGGGCTATAATGGAAGATCAACCTTCTTGTGCAGAAGAATATAAAATGCTTTATAATATTAATAGGCTGCTGAAGCTCATTTAAACTTTGTCTAAAATTTCACTGAAGTAGCATTTGAAATCCCCTGCAAAGGCACCGTGTCACCTCTGGTGCATCCCTCCTTGGGCTGGTTGATGGCTTTGCAGATGCGGTCAGTGCTACAACTGAGCCAAAGGACGTTGTGCTACGTATCTGCTGTTGCCAGCTGCTGGAGCAAGCGTTACCCAAGTATAGGACAGAGATTTCTTTTACTGCTAAAGGTAACATACTGTAAATAGCAGCATCTGCCAGGAATATATGGGTAAACTAATACTTTTTTTTTTTTTCCTTCCTGGTACGGCAAAACTAAATATGAACAATTCGGTTTCAGCACAGTTCCTGCAAAGTCATTAGCGTCAGCCTGTAGCTACTTCTAAAGCACGTATGTTTTATAAATAAATTACAATAAATCTCTTCTCTCCCAGCTTGACATCTGTTGTCCTGGGATTAAGGTTTCAAATCAATTTCAGTTCCAACATTTATTTAAGGGTTAAGAGCAAAAAATGTTACGTGATGGTCATTGACTTAAACAGTGAGGAAACCAACCAACCTCCCTACATCTTCCATAAAGTTGTAACAGGATCTGTCAGGCAAACCGAGGATATTTATGTATTCTTAAGAGAAAAGTCACAAAAAGGTTAGATAATAAATATCAGCATCTTCTCTGCTATAGTTCATTCCTAAATTAGGGCCAGTGCCAACATCTTATTTTTGTTTGCCTCAAATAAATCCTTCCATAGGTTTGCAAGAGGGAGCCTCTTTCACAGCCTACAGCTGCTTCTCAACCCATGTATTGATTTCCAGAGTTGAAAAATAACATTTCAGAAAGAGAATATTTATACGCAAGGTGGCGTTAATAATTAAGAGAACATTTTCTGTGTTGATTTATAACGAAATTTCCTGATTACATTCCACAGAAAGGAGCATTGGCTTGTCATCTTAGCTTAATAAATCTAATCCTGATGTTTTATGTCTGAAGTCCGTACAAACCCAGTAACTTACAGAAGCTTGTAAGTGAAAAACCACTGGCTCTCTTAGCCAAAGTAGCTTATTCTGATTATTTCTTGACAGGTCTTTATGTTCCTTCATTGTTACCACACGAAATGGAAAACAATCACTCTTTTATTAGCTTTACTAACTCTCCCATTATACAGCTGTACAGCCACATACCATATTAATATTTCAAGTATTCTGTGTATGGTTAATCAGTGGTGATATGCATTGCTATTGTGCATATTGGAAAGAGGGGGAGAAGCAAACAGAGCATTTTCAATACAACAAAGCAGCCTTCTTGGTAAGGGTTGACCTATATCTCTTTCTGAATTAATTTTCAGGGGCACCACATGGTAAATGTGCTCTTAATTATCAACAAATTAGAGTGGATATTAAATTAACTACTCTGAAAATATCTAGTCTTTTGAGACAGAATATCCAAGGTACTGTTACTTAGTTAAAAGGAGGGAGATTTATTCCAGCAAGAAAAAAACAGCCGTTATTGTTCTTGACTCCTAAGCCTAACACATTGAAGGTGCAGGACTCATTTCACAGCCTGGGGAGGAGGGGAGAGAAAATAGCAATTTAGTAGTAACAGTGTTTGTCTGTTGTGGAATAGTCTGGGGAAATAGGACACACTATCATTCCTTCTGTGCATACAACACAGGGAGTTTCAGACCTTCTGTAAATATTTGCTCTTTGCTGCAAAGTTGCTAAGTTATTTTAATTACAGCAAAGCAAAGGTGGAGTGCAGAGCTTTTTGAGGTAATCTCCATTATGTAGCTTTGGTGGTGGTGTCCCGCAGTAAAAGCCATGCGGTGGCACTCAGCGCTCTGAAGGAGAAGCTGTCAAGACCACTGATTCAATCTTCAGCTACTTGTGTCAACTATAAATGCACGACTGACGCATCATTAAAAGGAAAAGAAGACAAAAAGTTACTTCCAAGAGCTGCAAACTGTTAACACATATATAAGTGAAGGAAAATTTGATACTAACTTTTCAATATAGGTGAAAGTAGGTATTTTAATATTTTCAAAATGTTGAGAATTCATCCAAATGGGTTTTTTAACCTAATTTTATGTCCTTAAGACTCTAACTGTAATACGCTCTCTTATTCTTTGTTGGTTTAAAACAATGCATTCCTTTCTTCCTATAGTTAATGTATCTCCTATTTGATAACCAAAAAGTGAAGCTTTCCATTTTGTGCAATTTCCACAAGAGTGATGGAAAGTTTTCCTGAGACTAGAATGAACATTTGATTTGGAAAAATGAATTAGTGCTCTGTTTTACCAAGGTCATTGTGAGGAGAGATTTTAACACACAGCAACGCCACATTGAATACTGTCTAGTTTTACCTTGGCCTTTGCTGTTATATATTCTGTTTTATAAACTTTTTTTTAAAAAAGACCACCACAGCTGCCTCGTTTTAAAAAACAAGATCTTACTCTTGACAGTTAATCAATAAGCAACAAACGAAAAGTAATAACGCACGACTTGAGAAATACTGTTTTTATTCGTAGCTTGAGACTGCGGCTTGCCAATATGTTAAGATCAATCAGTCTTCCCCCTCACGTTGAACCTGCATCCAAATCATCAAACCTGTAAATGTAGCGTATGCAGAACACTGTGGTGTTTGCAGGTGGTGTCCAAGGGCAGGGGGGAAAGACAGCGACCTTTTCTGGGTCTCCTAAGAATGCAGAAAGGAAAAAGGAGAGAGAAAACCTGGACTAAAGATGGGAAATATCTGAGTGAGGCAATAATTTTGCTGATAAGGAAATGGTAGGTGCTCTGAGTGTGCTCCAGTTGATTCAGCTTAGTGCTCAATCTTCTCATGCAGAGGCAGAATTATGAAGAAACAAGCAAGCACCCTAAATCCTGGCCAGAGTGATTCTGCTTCACGGAAAAAAATTGATGAATTTCAGCGCTAGGGAGATGTGTCTTTGATACAGCAACATTCCCTTTTCAACAGAGAATAAGGAAGGAGAAACATGGTTTTGTGAGGGTTGGTTGGGGTTTTTTTCCGCTTTGTCAAAGGAGAAGGGAGAAGAAGCAACAAAACTTTTAAACCGGTGTTTGAAAATGATAAACTTATGCGAACAGGTTGTGCCGGCACTATATTGCAAATACCTTTGGGCAGCTTTCCCCAGGTAGATGGCAACTAAATTGCTTTTCATGGCCCTGCCCTTTAATAGCTACTCCTGTGCTTTCTGCGTGGAGTCTCGCTCTTGCTACTAATCTCGGTTGCTAAAATTAATTAGGACATAAACACACCTAGAAAGCCTGTAAAACTTCATTTATGCCTGCAATATAAAACAGAACATTTGGCAATGTTAATTGAAATGATAAAAAGGTTTGTAAGACATCAAGAACTCGTGAAGTCAGTCCTGCCTACCTTGGTTTAATGGCACAGTAAACGCTTGCTTTTCTGGATATGATTATAGTTTTAAACAATAAACAGTGAGCAAATTCCATTATCTTATGTCAAGGAACCCTCCAGAGAAGATAAAAATGCAGTTAATAAACAAGATTACTTTCCAATGGCAATTGCTCCATAATAGAAAATGCACTTTCTAACCTTCTACTTTAGGATGCTAATCAGTTCAGTCCCATCTGAGTTGCTGGCAGCAGTTTTTCCTCCCGTTGGGACAAAAGTAAATGCAAGGTTTCTGTTGAGGTAAAGGAAGAAAGGAAGCAAACAGTAAAACTGCCTTATTTCATTTGGAAGTGATTGCTTTAGGCAATTACGCACCTGCAGCATGGATCCGGTGAGCAACCAGCGTAAATAGCCTACAGTAGGTCTATCAAGCCTTTTTTCTTTAAAGGAAGTTGAAATACTATATTTGTGTGCATGTACTAAAGCAGGGAGTAATTTCCATCTTCAGTGATTGGCGTGATTCTAACACACTTTGGTTAGGTATTAATTGTTTAAGTATTAATTTGGTTAAGTATCTTTGGTTAAGTATTAATGTGTTACATGCTCTGGTGTCACCTGGCATCAGTCACTCCTAAATCAGTATACTTTTAGGACCGTTGACAACACTGAAAGGCCTAACTTTTCCCTTCAATAGAGACTCTGATATTTCCTTGCTCATTTACTAATTAATAACAAATGAAATATTGCTTTGGCATTTTCCCTTAATTCCCTATTATGCACAGCCTATACTTTTCCTCCTCAGCTTTAGTAGTAAGCAGGAGCACTCACCTCAAAATGATTATTCAATGTATTTAACTTTTTTCCTAAAGTATAAGAATATCCTATTAATAGTGATTTTCCTGTTGATAATTCCTGTAGTTTTTATAATTATTGTGATATTTAAGTACTTTGCTGGTTTATAAAGGTGTTAATGGAAAGTACTTTTTCTTTCTCCTCGTGATCTGCAAAAAATATGTACTTTTGCCCTGTATTTATCTTCTTTTCTTCTTAGCTATATATAATACTTCTAGATGCTTTGAAAGCAGACTCGATCTGACATTCAAGCATAGGTACAACCAGAATTAGCATGTCCCAGCTTGTTCCTTTATCCCTTTTGCCCAAGATTAAATGCCTGTAGGAAAACAGATTATTTATGTTGTCTTAAAAAGTTATTTACTGAATAGAAGCAAATTGAAAAAAATCACATCGCTAATTACAGTGGTATTTCATCAGTGGTGGGGAATTTTCTGCCGTTCTGGAGAGATCTGTCCAGGATGCCCCAACAGAGTTTACTGTATTTGTGACTGGTTTGGAAAACACCTGCCTGGGTGACACCTTTTTTTCCTGTTGCTTTTGGTAACTCCTTTCTTTTCAAAGACTGCGTTTTAAGGCTTAATTTGCATATCTACTTAGAAAGCAGTAATACATAAAAGGTCAATCTCTACAACTACAATTGCAAAATATTCAGATTTATTACTGTGCCTTTATGCTAATGGTTGGTTTAGACCTCAACTCAGGTGGCCAGTTTTGAACACCAGCTGTGAAGCTGTGGCTGCCCCATCCCTGGAGGGGTTCAAGGCCAGGTTCAATGGGGCTTGGAGCAACCTGGGCTGGTGGGAGGTGTCCCTGCCCAGGGCACGGGATGGCACTGGATGGTCTTTAAGGTCCCTTCCAACCCAAACCTTTCTATGATTTTTGGAGCCAAATGGATTGATTGTGAATGGTGGTGTTGCCAGTTAGTCAGGGGTCTCCTCCTTGTTTTGGAGACCAGCTTGTGGCGATTGCTTGGCCAGGAGTGACAGGAGCGATACCACTGCCCAAAGCAAATACTAGCTGTAGAACCCCAGCATACCAGTACATCTTTTTGCTCAACTGAAAGCCCAAACAACCCACCAAAACCCATATCCAATGATGCTTATAGTAAGCGTTTATTACTTTGTATCACCCTGCTCAGCGTGAGCTCAGGCCACAACCTCTGCGTTGGGTATTACTGAACAGCATATTAGAGAAATGGTGACGAACACTGATGATGTGAATGTTGTCTTTCCATTTTATTTGCATAAGATTTGTAGCCAGCACTGTAGTTGATAAACTATTGTATGTTGCGGAACCTAACATTAACCCCACAGCCCTTTGTGTTTCCATCACATACACTTCTTTCTCCAAAACAACTTAGATGACTTTAAACTAGCTTCTTCTAGTGTTTAAAATTAAAAGCTGACCTGCTGGCAAGAATGTAAGGGACTTTACTGAAAAAAAACACCCCATGGCAGATTGACTGCTAGCAATTATTTAGAGCAGCTTGTCATAACAGCAGATAATACAATTCACTCTGACTTTTGCATACAGCGAATTTGCTGTCATTTTGTTAAGGTTCTTAATAAAAAATTTGCCCTAAACCAGAGGTAGAAACTCGAAATTCAGTGAAGTACCGCACGCAACCTTGCTGTACTACTTAAGGCTAAAAAGGCTCCTGCAAATGCAGGGATCTGGAAACAGGCTAGAGAGATTTTCTCAACTAGCTTCCAAGGTATTAAGAGAAGTCTGAGCCTGGAGGGGAGATGGTTCTGTAATGCAGCCAGCAGCTGGAAGTCTCTGTCTCCATTTCCCTCTTCAGCTGACCCTTTCCAGTTCATACTGGAAGGCTTGCTTCAAACTAAAGGCTGTTTTTTTCATTGGAAGGTCTTGAGGACAGCAGTATGTGTGTCTACTTCGCATGGGTCCTGTTCTTCTGTGCTGTGGTGGTAGAAAGGATAAAGGCACACGGTTATTTTTAGCTTCACGAGTCATTCTTACAGGCGGTTAGCGTAACTTCTGTCCACGTTGTTGCTTGGGTAATTTGGTTTGCCATCCCAGTGTTTCCAAGACTAAAAGTTCCTTGTAACAACGTCATTTCCACTGTGAAGAGCCGAGATTGCACAGCAGCGGAGCTATGGGGTGCCGGGAGGTATCTGTACCAAGAGGTTTGCTGAATTTATAAGTAAACGCCCCACAAACAATGCATGTTATTTCCAGCCAGGAATGAGGCACTGGGTTCGACAAGACTTTCTAAGGATTTCTACTGTCTGTATCCGTTCTGGAGACCAAAATGGTATCTCCTTGTCATTCTCCTATCTCTGCTTTCAGCAACATCTGATCCTCTCTGTAGCACACTGATGTTGATAGAGTAGAAGATGCATCTGTAAGACTGTTCACAGTGATGTTCCTTCTGCAGGACTACCAGGAGTACAGAAATCAGTAAAAACCTCTTTTGAATTAGCAGACTCCTCTTTGTAGTCAACAACACAGTGTCGTTATATTTAGAGTGTTCTTTCAAGTTACAGCCCACTGTATTGATTTATTTTAAACAAATGCTTTCAATTAAGTCAATGCATTTTTCCCTCACCTCCCACTTTCCATGAAGTTAGACTGATTTGTATGACACACCGTTACTTTTATTAGCAGATCATAAAACATGCACTCTCCTCTCTCAAAGGAAAAGCTGTGCCTCCATTCCATAGGCACTTAAGAGCCCTATAAACAAAATGGAACCACGGTCTTGGTCACCATTACTCTGACTGAAAAATGGTAAAAAAACCCCATTCCTAAGTAAGGTGGTTGATTAATTACCCCAAAATAAGGAATTCTTACAAGATTTTTGCTTGTTTGAAGCTGTAGTCGTGTAAGGATTGTACCGCAGTATGCTTTTTATTCCGACTTGCATCAGCTTTTGAGAACAAATTCCCAGATCAGTTAGGTGTTCAGGCACAGAGAATAAAATGTAACTACTGTTGTATCCGAGATCCACCCGATTACACCAAAATGTGAACAAAAGCAGCACAAGAACACAAAAGTGTTCAAGCATCCATTATAAACAGTTCCAATTTCCTTTTTAAATGTCAAGTACAAAATATATATTTTACATGCAAATAGCACTGGAGTGTTGTTGCTAATATACTCCTGAAATTTCATTTTCTTAGCATGACCTTTCTTGCTAACAATAACTTACATTTTAATTAAATCTGTGGCCATTTTCATTTCATGCCAAATATCCCCATGCCGTATATTACTGAACTTTTGTGTCAGGAAAGAAAGTTTAAAGGTCACAGGCTTAAATACTTGCTTGAGTCAAACTTTTTAAATAATACATGAAAGAAATGACATGTGTGCTATCCCTACGGGTTTGTAGAAACAGGTCTTTTTTAGGTTTAGAACACCTTCGCTTTCACTAAACTCTGCATGTCAGGATGAGAGCAAAGCATTTGGCAAGGGTTTAGCTTCAGTGAAATACTGTCTTTACTTTTTGGTACTTACAGGTCTAGTGCTGCTTCACTAACACCTAAGGCTACTCTCTCTCTCAGTAATGAAGAAGCACATTCTGATTTTCTTTCCCAGGAAAAAAATATTGTGACAGCTCTGCATTCAAAAGCAGGGGGGGCAGATTGCGTTCCGGTGTAAGTGATTACAATCTGGTGAAAAGTCGGTAAGTCGATTGGGGCTTTTGAGGATATACACCCTTATTCAGATGGAAAATAGTACATTAATCTGTCAGGAAATTCAGGCTTCTTCATGCATAGACGCTACTTTTACTGTTGAATGGTCTCTCTGAGATGAATCCAGAATGTCACTTGGAGCGTGTTCCCCAAAGGAAGGAGACAGAGAAGATGCGTAATGAGAACCTGCCCAGCTCCCTTTCCCCAGACGCACACGCGCTCTTCGCTTCTGCGCTGCCACAGACACGCTATCAGTTATTGCTGGGATTTAACAAATAAGCTTCTCTGAGCTCTAGGAAACCCTGAAATCAAGACTGACTTGTTTTTTTCTGTATGTTTCTGTCAGGCTCTTATTTTTCATATCGTTTCATTATGCATTCTCAATTCCCATCCCAGCCCCAAGCTTAGCAGCAGAAAGTTGATAATTTAGACGCCCATGGAGCGTGAGGAACAAAGATGTATTTTACAATTAGGTCTTGGCAGCTCAGTCTCCCTGCTGGAGCTCACAGCATTTCTTAAAGGCTGTCTAACCCTTCAGGTTAGCTCCTGCGTATCGGATGGGGAGCTCGGACCTTGCCTTTGGTGTTGAAGTAATCCCAGGCTCTGAAGCAGACCAGAGCTAGAAACTCTCGTTTAAGCTTTCTGTTAATTGACTTCTAGCTTTGAGACACATGCGAGCTGTAAATTTCTGTGTAGGTGTTTGCAGGGTCTTGGGAAGAAAATATATTTAGTTCTGACTCCAAAGAGCCACAAAATTAACACAGATCTAGACTTTCTAGGTTGGTTATAGTGCACTTGGGGAGTTATTAGGAAAGGACTTTTTGACACTGTACCTCTGAGATTGAAGGGGGCAGAGGAGGCAGAGGATCTTTGCCATAATTACTTCATTGTTTATTGGCCTTTAAATAGTACATTGACAGTGATGGTTGTCTTGTGTCAAGTTGAAATGCTACAGCTGCTGTCTGTTAGTACAGCAGGATGACAAATCAAGGAATAAGTGGAAATAATCTATCATGTCTTAAATGAATAAATGTCTTCCTCGTGGTTTTAAACAGCCATGAAATTTGGATGGAGGGTGTTTTTAGGTATCAAATGAGTTTATTATGTGGCTGAAGTTTCCTTCTTAGAGTGTCTTGGGTATTACAGGTGTAGTTTTACAAATACTCTATCACTGACTTCAATGACAGAGGGCCTGAGGGCAAGTGACTTTACAATATAATCTCCTGCTGTGTCTTCAAGATGCGGATAAGCTGCATTTACAACTCATGTTCTCAAGATCTGGAATAAGTGCTTTTTGTGAAGGAAAGATGCTCCTTAAGCATTAGTAACGGCAGGTGCCATAGTTTCCTGTTACGATAGGATGTCCAGAACTTGAGGACTGACTGGGAATTAATTTGAGGAATTCATCACTTTAACTATTATCAAAAAAATAAACAGGAAGAAACCAAGTTTTTCTTAGTTGTCAGACATCAGATACTAGCATGTGTGTGTGTTCCTCAGTGTTTGGGTTTTGATGTTGGGGGTTTTTTGTTGTTATTGATGTATCTTTTTTTTTTTTCCTCTTAAATTATATAACAATGACAAAAGACAGACAAAAGTAAACAGGAAAAAAAGCAGTGACATGGCCACAGCTATTCCTTTACTTATCACAAGGGAATCATCAGCCAGGGGAAGAAGATAAGCAATGAAGTGTATACCGCTGGGCTCTGGATAACTAGAAGCATTTTTTGATCAGATTGAGCACTTGCTTCACATCAGTGCATCTCTAAATAAAATAAGAAACAACCCCATGGCACTGTTTTTATAAACAGAAAAATATGGAGGGGGGAAAAAAAAGAGAAGCAAGCCAAGAGTGTTATCCTGCAGTTGCACCCAGTCATGTGAATAGAAGCTTAACAGTTTAATTAAGCTTGTTTGTGGGCTGTTTTGATTCTCATGAGCTTTGAAGGAGGGCTCCCATAACTTGCTGTTGGGGCCAACTGGAAACATTTCAAGAGAAGTTTGGCTTCTGACCCAGGATTCTGATGCATCTTTTCAAATATCAGCGATGGCACAGTGAGAGCAACGCCTGCTAAAGAAGAAATAGAAGATGGAAGTTCCTCTAGTTACTGAAATTTGGCAGGGAGTCTAAAGCTGCTGGGAAAGTTAAACTCTCCTCAGAGTTTGCGTGCTTAGGACAGGGTGACAAAGCAGATCCTGGGTTCCCAGGTGAGGCAGCAATGTCTCATAACATTTTTGGGTAAGAAATAAAGAAGGAGGAAAAGGAGAAACTTGATTCTCCTCTGTTAAAGTGGCAGCTGGAGAATAAATCAAGTGGAGCATCCAGCTTAAGCACTCATTCTAAAGAATAACACGAGTTTGTTAAAGAATAACATATGTGACATGCCTCCACTGATCTAAAACCTCTGAGTGGCCTGCGGCCAGAACCCTATAAAACATTCACTTATGCAGGTGAAAATTTGCCTGGCAATAAACGGTTATACCAATTAGATTTTGAAAGGTGCTCTTAACCTTTTCACCTTATTAGAAAATAGTGAGGATCTGAATCTCCATTATGCTGTGCCAGCTTCACACTGTTATAAATCCTACCAGCTCTGTTTAGATGAACTGATGTGGTAGGAGAGAGAAACAAGGGAGGAAAGGCTTGCGAAGGGATGGGAAGGTTTCAAAAAATGTGTCTCCTTGAAACTAGTAGTTCTATCTGGAGAATTTGTTAGTGTAGACATTCTGTGCTGAATAACACCATCTTGTGTGCTGTGTTTCCTCTTTCCATGATGCTCAAGAAAAAAAAAAAAGCAGTAATGACTCCAATTAGCATCTCACAAGATGACACAAAAAAGTCAACTTGTATGTCTTCCAGTTGCTAAAGGAGGGGGTGATGGTGGAGGTCAAACTCCATATAGATTATATAGATTGTTAGGAATTAACCAGCTTTGACAGGAGCAAGGGAGAAAAGAATATAATTGCCTGTACATGGAGTTCTGCTGCCTCATCACAAGTGTCTGTGTGGTGGTGTTGGCCTCTGCCTGGGTCCTTTTACCTCCCTGGGTAGAGAAGAGACAGGCTGCCCGAAGCAGTTGCTCTTGGCAGTCCTAATTGTCTTCCTGGAAGAGACAAGAAAGATGCAGCCCTAAGAATTGCCCAGCTGGTTAGAAAAGGTAACTAACCAATTTTACAGACTCTGAGATGCTGAGTAGGATCTTTACCATTGATTATAAGCTTTGTTATTTTTGTCGTTTTATAATTTTGTACCATTATTGTAAATGAACATTTCAGTGAAGTTGTTTTTTTTTATTATTCTTCATTATTATCTAGGGATAGAACTGACTCTGAATAACCTAAAAGATGGGGCACTCTGCTATTTTTAAGATTAAAAAGCTTCTTGCAAGGGTCAGGTGGAAAATCTTTGGGGCATCTCGCATATAAACTCTGAATTTCCCAGAACTCCATGTGGAAACTGCTGAGTCTGAAGAATGTAGCTTTAAGTGGTTTTCCCACAAAACCAACATTCATGATAGAATTATAGAATGGCTTGGGTCTGAAGGGATTATAAAGATCACCTCGTTCCAACCTCCCTGTCACAGGCAGAGACACCTCCCGCTAGACCAGGTGACTCAGGTTTGACTCGTCCAGGCTGTAACACAGCATTTTTCCATGTTTTTACAAAACCCTAAATATTTTAAATATATTAAAAAAGGTTACTTTGCCAAAACTATTCATAATGCACTGCAATCTAAAAACCCGCAATGGAACCAAAACCAGAGATCAGTTTAATTACCAGCTATCATTAATGCCTCAGAGATCTGTCACAGGGCTAAAACATTAGATGCTAGAGTTTCCAAGTGTATGAGTGAATGTTCTAGCACTTTCAGCCTTCTTGCTGGAGAGCAAGAGCTAAGCCCAGGTAAAGGCTGGGACAACAAACAAAATTTTGGTTCTTGGTATATCGTGATGTACTCCCCAGACTTGCAAGGTTTAGAAAGCCCATAAAGGCAGACCTGCTGTATGGTGCTGGAGTTCAGCATCTACGTGAGGGATTCTGATGTGACTAACGGCCCTAGCAGATGCTTGACTGAAAAGTAAAATTACTGAAAAGAAGATTGGTTCTGTTCTACCTCAAAGCAGGACAGACCGATGCAGCCAGGCACAGGAAAACTCTCCAGTCTAGGAACGCCCTGCCTGATACAGCTGTCCTTGAATCCTCAGCCATTTTGTAGCCAACTGCCTTCAGGCTTCTGGGCAGAGAATTACAGTTTATAAAATGTAATCCAAGTAATTGTAAAACAGCTGTCATTGCAGTAGAAGGGCTTCCGTACTGTAGAAGTATTCAGGTCACAGGAAAGGGCACTGTGTGCAAACTTGGAAAACATCCTCCCTACCAGTTTTTCCCATTTCCTAAATGAAATGATTAAAATGCCAGTAAAGACCAGTGGGCCATTTGATCCTGTATCCTTACTCCACCAGGAGTTAAAGCCCAATGTTTCTTAGGAAGGTGAAGTAAGTTCATAACGCATGCAAACACACACCCTCACCACCCCCACCCCCATCATTTGCAGCACGAGGGAAATGTGTCCTGTCTTTGATGGGGATCATTCTTTTAGCGTGGTAACCTTTTTCAGGCAAGAATATCTGCAAGTGCCTTGAAGCACAGGGAACATTTATGGATCTACATAAATGCATAATAATAATAGTCAGTGCCCTTAGCCATGAGATTTGATAGACCTTATAATTTAATCTTAACTAGTGCAGCGTGTCTGCAGAGAATGCTCTTTTTTCACAGTCCTACTGCTTGCCACAAAAGATCATGCTGTAGTATTTTAGTACCCTGCAAAAGGAGAAACAAGGCAAGTGTCACCTTTCCATGCAAATAAATATTCTAGTTGTAATTAAGTGAAGTATAGAGAGAAATAAGGACAGCCACAGTTTTATATCATTACAAAAACACCCTGCTCCAGGCATAATAAACATGTCAAATTCTTTCCCTTAGTGCAGTACTTCTTAGGTTTTTGAGTGTCTTTTACACCCATCTTCTGGTGACTGCTGATAGAATTTTGCTTAGGATTGTTTCTTTGCATCATACCTCTTCCTTCTGTTCCTTGTAGAAATACCAAAGATATGCTCATAGAGAGATCGGAAAAGACCCAGCTTTGACTGGGTAAATTGGCACAAAATTGCATCTGAGCAGAAAATTTCCATTTCTGTGGAAGCATGTCAACATGTATTTGCCAAATTTACAGTTGCTTCTTGTATAAACCTGCTGCTGTTCTCCTAATGAAATCAATGCTTGAAATTAAGGTTGTTCAAGAATGGGGAAATATGATTTCAAAAATCTTGTAATATTGCTCAAAGTGATGTTATTAAAGGAGACACATTTTAGCAGCTACTTTTCAGAAGTTTCTGCCCATTTTGGCGCATCAGTGTTAATTTGTTGCGTTTTGCTGTGTACAGAAATTCACTGTCTTTGTGAGTGTCTGAACAAACATTTCTACATATGAAATGGACAATAGGTAACTCATTGTTCTGCAAATGTATCTGCTCAGCACAAAACTTGTGCACAAAATGGAAGATGACTAGTGGCTTAGATTTTAATGTAGAAATAATAAGGAAAAAACAAATGTTTCCTTTCGATCAAGACACTAAACTTGCCAGAGTTCTATCTTTTAGAATACATATATTTTCATAAACTATAAAAAAGTCATATTTTCTATAGCCTTGGTACAATATTTAGAAAAAACATGTGAAGCTGAAATCCAAAGGACAAAAAAATCTGAAGTGTATCTTTACAGCAAACTTAAGGAAGCCCATTCAAAACTGAATATTTGTCTTTCAGTAGGGCAATGATAGTATCTGAGTTTCCAGTTTTCTGACTTATACAGGCAATTTAGCAGGAATAGTATGTTGTGTTTCAGTCACCTGCTCACGGATGTAGAGTCAAAAAAGCTCTTTCTTGATCTTGATTTTCTAAACGCTCCTCCTTTAGGCTCATTAATAGTTTATGTTAATGTATTTTAAAAAGTGGGTTTCTAATTTGATCTAAAGCATATTTATGATTATATTTAGAAAATGCATTTCCTTGCTAAGTTGTTTTCCCACCAAACGCACAGGAAGAATGAGAACTGTAAAGTTGAGCTGCGGAGTCGGAGACAGTCAGGAAAGGCAGTCGGTGCTGAATGCTTTGGATGAGGTGAGCCAAGGAGCAGCAATCGTCATCTTGGTTCAGCAATGGCCTCTTCCATGTCTCTCCAGTTTCAGAGGACATTGTTGCACAACATTCTATTATCGCTTCCGAAATTGGTCTTCAGAGTCAAAAGCTTTTCTGATTGCTCGGAAGCTGAGGCTGAAAGACAGAAGAGAAAAATATCATGGCATTGCAATTTATTCTTGAAACCTGGCGGTTTCCTATTTCCTTAGCTTGGTGGCGAAAGCAGAATGATCAATATGCAGAATGGAAACGGGTGACAGATGCCAACTGACACAGATGCAAAACAAGTCTTATGACCCATGTAAACTCCCAATTTGAGAGCACAATGCTGTAGGAGATCTCGTTAGTGTGCATTTACACGGAACAGAAAGGGGAGTCATTTGAATAACATTAACGTTGCATTAAGCAAGCCAGCCGAGTAGATGGTGTGCAGAAAGATGCCATTCTGAAAAGATACCACATTAAATATAATATCGGATCTGCTCTCATTACCTGGAGAGAGGCACAGTCTCATGTGGAAAATGCAAATACTCAGCATTCCCCCTCATGTGAGACTAGTTTTATTAAAATTACCCCCCCCCCCCCAAAAAAAAAAATAAAATCCCAGCTTTGTGACAGTGCTTTTCAGTTGTTTCAGGTAATGTTTGTAAAATAGCCTTTTTTCAATGCTCTTGGCTCCTTGCGCTGAAGAACCCTGACTTTCTGGCGCTTGCAGGGTTAGTTATAACCGACCATGTTAATGGGGTCTTCAAGGCGGCCGAGGAGCAAAGGGGGGAACTAAAACGCCGGGAGGAAAGCTGGTTCTGCGTTTTCTGTTGTGGCGTGGCAGTTGGGAAGCCTTTCCTGTCTCTTGCTGCCGGGGCTTATGCTGAGGGCATTTAAATTCCCGTTTCCTGTNGGCGGGCCGGGCCGGCCGCGCCCCTCCGCTCCGACCCGACCCCAACCTTGTTCTGTCAACACTCTTCACCCAATGTGTGAGGTATTTTTTGTAGCCTGGGCCTCTACAGAGGCTGGTGTGGTTCGAGAGAGTGCGGTCTCTGAATATGAGTACATACACATCTGTCCTACAAGCGATATGTGCTAGTGTGCTGAATCCAAGTGTCTTACTGTGAAGAAATAACAAACGTAACTTGATGGTATGCACAGAGAAATAAATTTTGTGTACTCGGAGAACATAATCGTAAACCATGCGGAGATTTGAGTGACTGGTGCTTAAAAAGTAAGAGGATCCCTCATGCCTTTACTCTTGCCAAGTCTGAAGAGAAGACTGAACCTAGGAACCTTTATTTCCACCTGTCTGTATGTTTTACCATGCTGGTAATTCAATTAGGGGAACATAGATGTGCTGAAGACATTTTAGCTATACTGATTAGCACTGTTCCTGTTACAATTAGGAGTAAGAAATGTTTACAAATGCCCTTGGGGTAAAAAGACCCCTAAGTAATTATTATAATTGCATGAGAATTGCTTATAATTGCTGGACTTCCCAGAAATGACTTTCAGAGGAAATCCGTGCAGCCAATTGCATTACTGCCTCCTCAGATCAATATTATATTAGTCACAGTGCACGGATGCCCACAGGGCAAAGTAGCAAACTATTAGCATTTCATTAACAATATACCCAATCACAAGACTATTATTCAAACAACTGATGGCCCAGGTAGGACATGTCTTTAAATGTTTATAAAGAACTAGTAATCGCCTCTTTTTCATTTTTTCTCCTCCTTTTCTTCACTGTCTTTTAAATCGTGGCAAAAAAATTTGCCATGATTTCCAGATTACCATGCATTAAATTCTTCCATTAGTAACAAAGTGCGCCAGGTCAGCAATAGTGTAATTGTTTCCAGTGTATTTTTCTGATGAGTTTTAATACTAACATGAAAAAAAAGTCAAGCCCAACACCTTCAAGTTATATCCAAACTGATCTATTTTTCTTTCTTCCAAGACTGACTAAATTGCTGGTAATTAGTGGCAGGTTTCTACATGAAATACTTCACGTGCACTATTGGTCTCCAGTATGTTTGCCCAGGTTTTCCATAAGGGTTGCTATCTGTCAGAGAGCCACTTAAGCTCTTCACAACCAGGCTCCATTTAAATTTAGATGAAAGTGTAGCATCTTTCTGAATAATCCAGTCACTTGTGTGTCTGTAACAGAGGGGAAAAGAGGAAGTAATAACATGAGTAGCATGGCCTTGCTGAAGAACCAGAAATAACTCGGAGACGGAGCCACTGGTTTAAAAAAACCCCCCACATATGCATGTATGTATTGGCATCTAATTATTTAATAAATACAGTAGATACCCCAACTATCCATCAGTCTGCTAAAGCAAAATGAAAGCAAGCAAAAAAAAAAATTAAATACTTAAATTGCTAGAATTAAAACTCCAAAGTTTTGTTCCTATGTACATGTTTAAGCATTTTGTAAGTGTTCAGATGTAGTTTGGAAGAGGCCAAGAGCATCCAGTACTTCTTACTGACTTGAGGTTATTTATTAAGGAAATTATCAAAGATTTGAGGCTTTAAGTTGTAGACATCTGTCTTTCTAAAGACCAAGATCTTTGGAAAATACAAATAGAATGAGCATTTTTTTCAGTTGTTTTTAGGAGGAAATCATTTATTTAAACCCATGTCTGAATTTAAATGGATATGCTCTTTTGAAAAATTAATTAAAAATAAGGAGGTTTTTTTCAAAGGTATTCAGAAGAACATTGTCTTTCAGATTGCTGAGCTACGTCATGTATTTTATAAGCTTGTCCAAACAGCTGTGTTCAAGTCCATAAAATCACTGTATTATCAGCATATCTTTGGGGTTTTGGCTTGTGCATGTTTAAAATGAATTGCTCCACAAACATTAAGGTCATCGTTTTGCATGGGGCAGAGACCCTGAGAGGTCAAGATGAAATGTAAGGCAGCTGCATTCACACAGTTTTCTCTATTTTACCACTGTAGGTATAAAGTTTTATAATTCATGGATTGTTTGCATTTCGTATATGTGTTACAGCCTCTGGTTGATAGAGAGGGATTGGCAAAGATTATTTTGTATGTATATAAACTGGTTTAATTGCTTTGCTGCACAGAATGACGACTAGTCAGGTTATTGATATCATTGTTTTATTTTAGCGATGTCTACAGATGGAAGTTTCAAAATTTCTTCAAACTGTTTTTTGGAATATAGCTTTACTTTCTTCTGTGAGAACAGAAGGGAATCCTCATATAATTGGAGTCACCTTTGCTGTGAAGGGTACGTGAATAAGATCTCAGGCAACAAATGGAAAAATAGCCCATTACAAACCATTCAGTAAAAATTTAATGTATTTAATACATTATATTGCCTATATCATAGTAATAACTACCATTAAGAGGAGGAGTTTTGCTTCAGCCTGATCGTAGTCTGTAGCAATTTACTATTACTTTCTACCCTTAAGAGTTAGTCCAAATAAAAAGTGCATGGGTAGGCTCAGATTTGGTATGAAGTTAAACAGTAATGGATGCTCTTTGATATGCTGATGTTTCCAATAGCAGTTAATCAGGGGATTCTATAAAGATGGAGGCCTGATCCTGTGGCTGTGGCATCTGCAGCTGAATCTGTATTGTGAACCTGGGCACTCGTACCAAGCCGAAAGCAAAAGAGTATCTGCTATGTGACACCAATGAAACACAGCTGAGAAAAATGGAAGAAGATTTAAAAGTAAACAAATAAAAAACTCCAAAAAACCTACCTGGAGAAATATTTTCAGGATTAGGGCTTCACCAAGTAAACAACTTATGAAATTCCTATTGGGCCTTTTGTTTTCAAGGCAGTATTGTGTTTCAGGCTTTAAGCTCCTTATTCAGTATATCTGGGCTCCTGATCTTTACCCTGTTATCTTTCTGGGAAATCCTAGTTTAGACAGAACAGGGGAAATAGGCATGTGCAAAAAATCTTTTAAATTTTGGCCATCTTGGCTCATTCTGAATCATTCTCAGAGTACTTGTGGCATCAAGATGGAGAAGCGTGAAAGGCTAATGATACTGCTAAGGCTACAAATACAAGCTTATCTCTCTTTTCTCATGATCTGGAAAAAAGATTCAGTGAATACAGCGTTCTGTCATTTTATCTGTCACCCTGTGAGATTTATTCAGATATATCACTTTCATCACTGGTCACGACAGGCATCAGCTTCTTTCTGTTATACTTCCGCTGCAAGGGATATGCAGCAGAAACCAACAGTTAGGGAACTGGAAGGGTTAAAGATACCTAAGGATATTGGTAAAGGTGTCAGGAAAATTAATGTGGTATTTGAGTTCTGGTTTTGTCTGTTAAGATCTCTAGGAAATATTCAACGTGTTATCTTAGCAATTTACCCTTTTTTTGAATGTGATTTATCCTTATCCATTTACAGCAGGGTTCCTGCTGTTCATTTTATGGTTTTGTTTTTCGTTGTTTTGGTGAGATATGACATTAATTTGCCTTCACATCTTTTATTCATTTTAAGCATACAGAAATTCTCTGAAATGTATTACCACATGAATTCTGGAAAATACAGCATATGATTTTAGTAAAGATTGGAGATAGACATATATATTTATAAGAAACAGAAATCTGTCTTGGAAGAAGATACGGCAATATTTGTATATCTTAAAGTCACATTTTTTAAAATTAAGGTGAAAGCATCTGGGAACCATAATATCTAATTGATTTGTAAACTGGTGGGGGTTCTGTTCATCCTAGAGTGATACTTGGTGTCTGCCTTCACCGGCTCTCACATGAAGGTCGCTTTACCATGTGCAGGGATCCTTCCTGCTGGCAGCTTGCAATATGAAGACTCGACCCTTTGTGAATTGCAAAGGTTTGACCTGCAAGTATGGGCATAAAGGCTGCAAATGTGCCCATAATCAAAAATGAATTTGCACAAGAAGAATAAATGAATGTATAAAATACCACTGTGCATTAAAACTGATTTACTAGTCAAGTAAGTACATCTTTTCAGCTTTTATTTGTGAGAAGCTCTGGTATCAAATATACAATTCCTTTAATTTACAGTATTTGACGTAAATGTAGATCCTGTTTAAATCTGAACTTAAACTGAATATGACTAATTTGTTAAGCTATGCTACGTTCTAATACCTAATTCCATACACTGCATAAACTGAAAATCATTGTTATATTCTCAAAAAATGATGGCCAGGATTTTGTAGTATAAGGTCACATTTTGACCTTCTGTGCAAGCATAAGATGTTTATAAACTCCCTTACTGCAAGAAACCCAGTCCATTTCTATAGTTATCCACGTGATATTAAACAAGCCCAGAGCAGGCTCAAGACAGTCATGGAGTTTTATTTACTGTTGTTTGTAGTAAACTTATACATAAGTGATAATTTTGTTTTACACTTTCACGCGCCAATGGAAAACAGTTGAGCACAGCCTTCTTAAGTATTTTTCTTCCATTCTGTTTTCGTTAACTTCAAAAGTAAGATGGAATTTCAGTGGCGCACAAGTATTTGCTTGTTAGGGAGAACAGTTTATGTGTCACGGTTTGTGGCAGGTGTAAATTGAATGATTCCATATGATCTTAAAAATGACTCAACCACAGCATCAAATCCCTTGTTAAAAAGTTCAGAAAAATGCAGAACAACCTAACTTAGCATCCATCACTTTAGGAACCTTTAGCTTCTCACTAAGATTGATGAACAGACGAACCATGGCAGATCTGTTATATCCATGCTACTTTGACTGGAAAGCTATTAGGCTCCTGAAAATCATCTTGGAGTCTCATCACTCAAAAAGCAGAGTCTTTGTGAGTCTTCAACCCTCCAAAATGCAGCAGATTTTCTCCATAAACAAAATACCGTAAATATTTCTCCATAAGATCTCATGTTGTGATGGTTGTCTCCAGTATCTGCAAGAGCTAGACTCATCCTTAAGGCTTCGAAGCCAAATATATGACCAAAAATATCCTTGCCAACTTCACCCACATCAACTTCGTCTGTACCGAAACGGTAGTTTTACATCAAAAATTCGTAGCTTTCACTTAAAGTTTGTGACCCTTATTCATCCATATGCAGATTCTGTTGATGACACACTACAGATGCTTATAGGCTATGTCATTCAGGATGTTGTGAACATTTCCCAGGGAAATTACAGCTTGCTTTTACTTTCATGAGATATTAAAGCAGTTTGTAAAGACAAATTACAATGATGACCCATTCTCTGTTCTTTTTAACCTGAGCAAAAATTTGGGGTTGTCATGTATTCGTGCAGTGACTAAAATGTCAGTGCAATTGTGCTTTACAATGCCAATTAATCTGCCTTTTAATAAAGGGAAAATTCACTGTTACTTATTGTAATCCTTAAAAACCAGAAAGTCTACTGACAGATCGAAACCTGCTCTTTTAACTGATGGATATAAAAAAAATGTTCTAACGTAGCTGTGTACCAACAGCCCAAGCTGAAAAAGTCCAAAGGAAAACTTAAAATCTGTATGGCTCTACTTGTTTTAAATTTGTTTATTGGTGGAATGATTATATTGGTCCCTGAGATTTTAAAAATGCTGTGATTAGTTGTATCACCTCAATGATGCATGGTTAGGTCACAATGGCTCTCAGGCCTTGCAGCGCCTCTTTTGTGCTGGTGTGAGGTCTTTGTCCTGTACTCACTGGAAAAGAAAAATAAATAGAATCCAGTAATTGAAATAATTTAACTTAAAGTTTTTTGTTTATTCTCTCTCTTGGAGTGGCCAAATTGATAAAATAATAGATCTAAACCAGCACTAGCAATATCAAGACTGATTAAATTAAATCCAGTTAGAAAGAAAGAATAGGAATGAGAAAAAAATAGGAGCCTCTCTTTTTAGAAACTGACCGTGCCTGGACTTGTGAGTACTTGCAAGTGAGGAAAAGGTTTCCTTGCAGACACTTCTGTTTCCAGTGGCGTGCCTGGTTGTTGGCAGATTTTTTGGATACAGTACACAACTATTTTTTTACATGCCCTGTCTCCTGATGATGGATGGTCATCATCAACTGGATTTTGGAGTTGTAGTGGGCTGTCTCTGGGCAAAAATGAGCTGAAAAAAGTACAGGCAAGGAAAAAAAAAACACATCTCTAGTTATGAATATTGTTTGGTTTGGTGTTTACTGGTCCAGAGCAAATTTTTGTGGTATCGTAAACACTGGGTTAAAAGGTTGCCTTATTCAAACAGTGAAAATAATCTTCAGGCTCCGCTTTGGGTTTGCTGCGAATATCCAGCCAGGTGAACACAACACATGGTCAGCAGAAGTTGGAGGTAAGGCTTAGGTAAACCTGGAGATGCCAACTGCTTTACCTTCATTGTAGCTGGCCTGAAGGACTCGTCTCCTCTGTAAGCTTGGCCCATGTCCAGGAATTAAGGTCTAGGTGTAATGAGGGGTCTGATCTTGGAAATATTTAATTTACAGCTGCCTGCCGCCGGAGTCAGTGTTGGAAGAGCCATCCAGAAGTCCCGTGCTGAGCAGGAGACAACAGTGCTATGGGGAGCCCTTCATGTGCTGCATTTTAGAAGTCTTCAAAAGGAGAAGAACAAGCACTGCGAGGATCAAAACAAGACTCAGACTTGAGGTAAGTACTTTTACTAGTGGCAAATAGAGTCATAGTCATAGTTTTATTTTTCCTCTGGTCTCTGAATCTTGTGTTCTTGCTGCTCTGGGGCCTCAAGTTTTCCCCTGTGGGTTGGTGATGAGAGTGGGGACTCGTGTGTTGGGGCATCTGTAGGGAGGGCAGAGAACTGGGGTTTCTCAAAGTGGGTACCTGCATGTTTCTACCTGAATGCCTCTTTGGTTAGATGGCTCATGGAAGCAGCTGATCTCTAATTCACATGCGTTCACTCAGAGACAGGAAGGATTTTAGGTGCTCGTTTCCCCTGTACGTAGTGTTTTCTGTTCTCAAACTTGCTGTTTCTCTGATTTTGTTTCTTCACTGATTTTGCATGTATTTTCTTAGCCAGCTGTTCCTCTCATTGATTGGAGTGAACCTGGGTGCTGACTCCAGAGTTTGAGTTTCAGAGGGGCAGAGCCATCTGAGGAGAGGACGTTGTGGCACTCAGGGCTCACAGTTCTTTCAGGGTCTCAGTTTACTTACCCCCTGGCATTGGCAATTTTTTGAACTAAACTAACCCAATAATTACTAAGTTTACTTACTTCAGAATCAATACTGTTAAAGACAATGGGACCATTTCTTAATTAAAAAAACAGAATAAAAATTACGGCTAGCTAGCATGTCCCAGCTCTCTGCCCATCAATACCTATTTAGGTATTCCTGCCCTGCCTACCACTGGCCACAATGTTAAACTTAGTTGCAAGTGATATTTTTTATTTCCCTATTTAGCCTGAAAAATAATTAGATATCTTATGTCCTTCTATGGACATATCCATAATGAAGTCATAGTGTAGTCCATAAATAAAATTGGTAATAGTTTGGTGTATGTGGTTGTATGATACTCTGCCTTGCATTTTATGGATTATATTTTAAATCATGACTGAATTCTGCTCTTGAATTTGATATTTTCAAAACAATTTAGAAACAATAGTGCCAAGTTCTAATTTTCATCTAAAAAGGAAAAGTAGGATCTTGTAATCTGCAGAGAAACACACCAGTGCACCGCAAGCCTGCGCAGACTGATGCAGTTGCTTTCCTAAGCAATGAGAGAGGAAAATGGTGACATTCAGTCATTTTTAGCTCATGTTTTGTTTCATTCCAACAGCTTTGCTTGATAATTTTTCCTCCAAAATACAAATAAATGTCACATTGATGAGAACATTGCCAAGCTGTAGCAGAAAATTATTTGCTTTTTAACATAAAATATTTTTTTTAAAGAAAGTGTATCAAGCATCATTAGATCTCATGAAAAAGTAGTTGAGAAATGGTTTTGAGCTGTACAGAATAACCTAAGTCTCCTTACTAAGTTTTAAGATGGATAAAAAATTAGGTTGTTCATACTCAATATTCAGTTTGTCAAACAAAATACATGTAAGAGTCAGTGACAGCAGCATAAATGCTAATTGATAGGATGCTGGGAATGATTTTGTATCAAGTGATAACGTTACCACTCAATAACTGACAATTTTAAGATTATCTTGAATATGTCGAAAATCTGCTGTGCTTTGCAAGTGACTTTGACGGCTGTGGTCTGCAAAGAATCCAGAAAACTCAAGCAGTAGGTTTCCATGTAGCCTATACTGAGTAAAAAATCCTTCATTTACCATAATCAGAATTGGGAAGAATACCTATATGGAATATTACATCTTATTTTTTGAAACTTACGAAGTTTAAATTTGTTCATATTATTGAGAAATGCCACCCTTTCTTATTTCTCTCTGTATGCATGTGTTTCTTTTGTGTTATTATGATGCTGTAGCCAAACCAGTGTAATTTATTTTTGTACAGAAAACTGTAAAAAAATCTTCTACAGGATAGACCTACACAGAAAACTTAAACCAACATATTTTTTTTCCTGGAGTCCTGCATCACTAGAAAGGAATGTGATTCGTCACTTTGCTGGCACAGGACTTCAAAAGTGCCTCTTTCTGCTGAGATATTTAAATTAAATCCGTGGCATTCACAATCAACAAGACGTTCATTTGGCTCTGGTTTAAATACATCCGTTCATTTTGATATTTGCTATTCAACACTTAGATAATTTTAAAAGTCTGAATAAAGCAGGAAAATTTCCTTGGAGTGGAAATGGCAGTACTCAAAACCTGTCTCAGCACTGTGAGGCATCACCCCACCTGTACCATGCGTTTGGTGGGGGCCAGGCAGGACACCCCCCTTGGGGGATGTATTTAAAAGACGTGTAGATGTGGTGCTGAGGGGCGTGGTTTAGTGTTGACTTGGCAGTGCTGGGTTAACACTTGGACTTGGTGATCTTAAAGGTCTCTTCCAACCAAAATGATTCTATGTAGATAGCATGACTGATATCGATCCTCAGTATAGCTTAATAAAAAGTAATTAGTAAATCAATAAACTGCTTCAGTCCTAATTTGGTTTAAAAGATATGAACTGAGCAGTTTTTCCACCTGACAGATAACAAGAATGTTGCTACTGAAGACTGTGACAAGTAGATAATACTTAAGTAAGCTGCTTTTGCAGAAATGTATAATTTTAGTATGGAGTATGCCAAAAGTATTTTTTGGAAAGGTATACTTTGGAAATGTGTTGGGGTTTTTTGGAAATTAAAAATCTTTATTTTTGCACTGCTCCAAAGTGCCAGTAAGATTTTGCTAATGCTAGGAAATAACAGAAACTATGAAAATAACAGAAACTATGAAATGGAAATATGACTTGAATCTAAAAAAAAAAACCAACCCTAAAATAAAAGCAATGCTAGAAAGCTAACACATCAAAATATCCCAGCTGTCAAGTTTCGTAGTTCTACAACAAATCTCGTATCTTGGCTTATTGTCTTGGGTTTGTAGTTTTTTTAATTAGACTTTGAATTCTAATAAGATGAAGATATGTTGGTTTTTTTAAACAGAAATTAGTTTTCAGCCCATTAGCATATTTATATAAGTAATATTGAATGTGACCGTTAGTTAAAAATTCACAGTATATTAACTTTTCCCTTAATAGAAATGATACTTCAGACGTACTTTAATTATCCATAGTAGAACACCATATTAGTCTGAGATAAATTTTCACAGGAAAAATATATTTATATCAATAAACTAAGCTGTGTCAATTTGACTTGAAAGGAATACTTAAGCCTAGAATTTGGTTCAGAAAAAGTTTGAGCATTAAACTCACGTCAGGAGAATGGCAGAATACTAAGCAAAAGTAGAATATATTTTCTCTGTATAGTCAGAGTTTGAAAGTTTATAAATGTGTCCAGTATCTTCATGGTTAGATACTTAAAGCTTTTAAATTAGGTTAGTGTATGTTACAATACATTAGAAACCAAAATACAACCAATGTGTATTTCCAATATACTGGTTTGCAAACATAGAGATAATAATTTGAAAAAATAATTTATGAAATGCTTTTCATAATGGCACTTCATAATGTCACAGAAATGAATAAAAATGCTGGCATTTCCAAGAATTATGTAGGATTTTAGCTTTAGCTCTCCATCTCCTTCCCCACTAAGTGAAATGAATATGTAATGCCTCAAACAAAGTAGTTTCATATTGTAATCTTTGATACCAGTGTGATTAAGAAGAGCATTAATAAAGGTTGCTTCGTGCACTGTGCTGAGAAATCAGTACTGCTGGGGAAAATGATAAATACTGGAAGCCACTATTAAAATGAAAGTGATTACTAATACATCTGTATATTCATGTCACTATTTTTCATTTATTTTTTGTATCGTTACGCATCATGACTAATTCATAAAAATTCCAGATGAAATTAGTGTTAGTAAAATTGTAGAAAACCAACCATTTAAAATAGTCACTAAGCTGGGGTGCTGGACCTAACTCAGAAATCTATTTTGCTTTATTAAAAAATAAAAAAAAAGACGTACTGACCCTTGGGCACTTCACGTGATAAATCAGGATTTGCTTTAGTGAAGCGAAGCTCATAGTTCTGAAGTTTTATTCTTAAGGAGCATGAATTTAACCATGATAACCTGCTCATCTTCTCTCCATTCAGTTGTATGAAGGAACTTTTAGATGGGTTGGCTTGTTTTGGGATCCTAAAACCACTGCAAGCCCATGTGCAGTAGGAGATAGCTGCTAATCCCAGTGTGACCTGGAGATGCAAAACTGAGTTCAAGGCCTTATTTTACTTTCTGACCACGTTTGGTAAGAGGAAGTCAATTCCTTGAGAGCTTTTCTCGCTAAAAAAGCAAGGTAAAAAGGAGAGCAAAACCAAGTGCGCTCCTTTGGGACAAGGTGCTTCAATAGCAGAAGAGCCAAACATGCTGTGCAGGTCCTGCTCACAGGGAATTTGAACAGGAGGGATCACTTGAATAGGAAAAAAGAAAAAAATTACATTGGAACAACCATCTTGTATTCTGCCATTCGCCTGCTGACCTAGATTCACTCTTTGATAGAGTTATGATATTAGAAAAAGACATTACATATTACTTGGGTGCTTACTGGAGTAGAATTGTAAGTTACAATCACTTACTAGATTTAGATGTGTATATCTGGGTTACTTTAAAACTTTGGAAATTATTTAATTTTGAAATGGAACGTGTTATAGGTTGTCTTTCCGTGTATACTAACACAAGGATTAAAGATCTTAAAATGCTAAATGAGTCTCCATTAAGACCCAGACAGATCAACTTTGATCTTTGCAGGCAGAAGGAATAACTACTTGAGCTGTATGAGTTGAAGATGACATAAAAGCAATAACATTTTGGAGGCATATAAATTTGTCTGTCTAGCTATACATAAATCATTTCCTCTCTTTACTGGAAGATTGCATCAGTATTAGGACTAAATTATCTTTCTGTTAGTACTGAAGGGTCTAAGCACCAGAGATGTTGATCTTCTAAGGGTAATCCTTGCCTTTGGAGGCAGGAAGGTTTTGTCTCTGCATGTAAACCAAAAGAGGAGAAGAAATGGTTTTCCCAGGTAATGAACATTGTTGGAGGCTTTAGAAGTTTCTTAATTTGTGTAAGGAGGAAATTAATTTTTTCTAAAGTTCATCACTTAGAAATTTGGGCATTGGCTTATCTGAAAATTCATTCCTGGACCCTGACAGTGGCCCTGTCCTGAGTAGGGATGAACAAGTAACTGGGGGAATCACAGAATTGTAGGGTTGGAAGGGCCNGGAGAGGAAAAAGAAGAGGGCAGAAAGAATTTGCTCAGCATTTGAAGTGTGAATGCGAAAAGTTATGCTTCAGTTTAAGAAAACCTTTATAGAGAAGGTTAATTTGAGAACAAACGTTTGATAAAAACACAAATGAAGTTAAAAAATACTTGCTATGTGGTTTGAAACACTCATTCTTTAAATCACATAAGCAAAGTTTTGGCTTACCAAACTGAAATAACGTGGTAGTGCTGCTGCGCTGTTATCTGTAAGGCCAGCACTGATACTTAGGTTTGTTTAAGAAATATGAAACTTGGGTTCAGTTCATCCATCAGCCAGAGGGTATTTGAATCCTGGCCCAGGAACTTGCTCAAAACATGATGAAGTATCTCGTTTAATAAATTAGCATTTTTTCTACGAAACATTCCTTATCAGCCTTTTTCTCATTGTGGAACATAGTGTAGGGAATCTATAAATTTTTTCTGGTTCAAGAACTTTACCATCTTAATTTTCCAACAGAAATCAGCATATTTTAATATTAAACAAAAATCTTGACTTAAATAATTTCCCTGTGTATTAAACTTGTTAAGAAGTATCAGGCTCTCATATCCATTAATTTAATATGAGTAGTGTCGCCTGCAGTAACGCTACGGAATTTATTGCTGAAAGATAAGATTTGGATAAAGAGACCATTCCCTTACAAATGACTTCTGAAAGAAATCACTGCCCTTATAGACCCTAATTTAATTAATCTTCTAGATGAAGGCAGTAGTCAGTAGGAAGACTATGATGTTGTTTAGCTCTGCTCTTATGAATATTAATATTCAATAAAATTATTCTTCTGTTTATTCATTAATACTATAAATGTGCATTCAGAGCTCCAGCTATGAAAGTTGCCTGTAGTTGTTTTTCTTCCTCTATTCTTGTAAACAAAGACTCTTTGCTTTCCTTCATTTGGTTCATACAAAATTTTAACAACAGAAATTATGGCGGAACTCTCATTTAAGGGAGAAAAGGATTAATGAATGTGGACTCTGCTTGCCCTAAGCTGCACTTGGAGAACTGTACTGTGTGTCTGCGTGTATGACTTGAGAATTAACATCTACAGCACCTGACATTTTAAATGGCATAATTATGCTAGAATACATAAATAGAAGTACAGTTTTTAGGTCCCTATGTGAACAGAATCTAATTTCGTTATAAAAATCATATAAGAAGCCTTTCTTTAAAAGAGCAAAATGAACCAACCTTTGTCTTTTCATGCTCAACAAGCAGATTATTTAAACAGCATTAAACCGGATACAACCAGCTCAGACCCGTCAGTGTCAAAGTGGAGATGTCATGGTTCAGAAGGGGGGCTGGAAGAGGGCCCCCATTTTGCAAAGCCCTTCTGCTTCCCTTCAGAGCTCCCTGCTCACAGAGCAGGGGGAGCCCAAAGGCACAGCAAATTGGTTCAAAACAGTTTACAATCACTTGGTTAGTAACCTTGTAGTAAGCATAGAGGGAGGAAATACCAGTGGTGTAGTATGGCAGATATAGTGCTAAATAACTTGTCCTAAACCTACAGAGGTAACTGCTTCAAGTTCAGGCAGAGAATTCTTGGTACATGACCTCTTCAGTGTTGTAGCAAAATCTTACAAGATTTTGTGTTTTGTTATGGATTTATTTATTTATTTCCCCCACAGAAATACTGTATAATGTTGTAGCTGCATATAGAATAATGGATATCTTTAGATTAAAATGTATGTTGATCTGTTGCATTTAAATACAATTGATTTTTAAAGGAAGCAGTGTCATTTTTTGCAGTACTCTGTTCATGCATGAGAATACTCTGAAGCTTTGGCAAATTGATCATGTGTGCCAGCAGTGTGTAACCGAGCTAAAACGTTTTTAGGAGGATGTAAGTTTAAACATTGCATCTTCTAGAAATATACATCTGCTCTCATTACCATGGCTGAAGTAGATAAAGCATACAAAAAAAAGATTAATAGAGAGGAGAAAAAGGGAGTCTGATGAATTTGGACTTCTGAGTTAATCTAAGAGTGAAAAAATAGTCGCATCTCTGTTTTCAAAATAGTGTATTCTGGTGCCCTTTAATTTCAGGGAATGTTTCTACCAAAATGTGTTTTTCATTCCTCAATTATATATTTCAGGTACAATGAAGAATCCCTTCAAGCTTGATGATACAGCATCCTGAAAGGTAAGATGCAATAGATGTTTTTTTAAATGGCTTTATTGAATGAGACACTTTCCCTTCCCACTTGGGTACAATCTCACAAAGAGCCGAAAGTCATTGCCTTGCAGACTTGGCTTTGCAAAGATGCTCTTAACAGGAGCTCCCATGTTGTGCTCAGACAAGATAAAATCCTGATAATCAGCACTTTTGGTTATCAGCACTGTAGTACTTATGAAAAGAAAGAGCAACAGTTTTTCACTTGCCAGTGGCAGCAGAAAATTGTTTGCCCGTGCTGCTGTACGCTGCACAGAGCATGCTGTATCTTCCGCTTTGGTACGATGGAAAATATACCTGATATGCCATGAGCATAGCAGATACACGTGTTTCTGTGTTGCTGATTAATACAAAATATGTGAGGCCTGACCTAGAACAATACTGCAGCTTAATTCTGTATTTGCAGAGATTACAGTTTTTGTATCAAGGCGCTGAGATGTTTACATGATGTGGATGTTTTCCAAAAGCAAGGAAATAATGAAAAATAATTTTCACAATCTAGTGCAACCATTGCAAGCAATGTAACAGCTGGTGATCTACAATTCCCTGAGAGATGAACAAACTGGTCTAGGCACCTGCAGAGCATAGATAAAAATTAATAAGAAAGTGGGAAGTTAAATAAATAATGAATTGAACATCCAAAGGGGAGAAGGTGAAAGACGAGCAGCAACACATAGTGGTGCAATTAAGTTAGAAATTCCAGTCAGTCATTAAAATAAAAGGTAAGGGTGGAAGAGTTTGCTCAGACCAAAGGTTTAGTAAAACTTGAGCAATGACTCTAGATACTGAACTGACTACCTAGACTTTGCAGGCATTGTTGCTTGTAGACTCACTTCAGAGTATAGCCATTTGCGGATAAAAGCTATTCTAAAGTAACAGTATGGAAATACAGACTGTGATTTTTCTTTTGGAACAGAACTCGCATACAGTTAGGCAGACAGGGGTGGGATAAAGCACAACACTTCAAGCCAAATACAAAAGCAGGGATTCTGGTATTCACTTGCAGTTCCACACATACCCAGAGCAGGCCTGAGCAATTAGGCAAATAAGCTCCCACTTCAAACCAGAAACCAGGGCACTGATAAAACACACACCAAAAAAGTAAGTGTTATTTTAAAAGGCACTTGTGGTTACTTTCTCTTTGATGTGATTCTTGGATAACAGTTGTGTTGCTTATCACATGGGAGTTTTATATCTTGGACTCAGGTTGAATTCCCTTACTCTGGAAACTGTGCGTGTGGAGTCCAGCTGGCTAATCAGGCAGTTTGGTTGTGGCACTTTCCATCGCCCCTGTTGAAGCTGTGCTGTCACACAGCAAAGACTGCCAGGGCAAATCTTGGCTGTCATTACACTAAAAGAGGGTACTTTGGCTAAAATTAACTCATTATTTCTTTGAAAATGCTTTGCAAGTTACTTGAAGAGTATAGCTTCCCACACTATTTTGACTCTAATTTTCATAACCAGAAAAAAAAGGAACAAAAGGGAAGTATTAACTATTCCTTATTTAATATGAAACACAATTAAAATAGCATGTGCCATATGGTTTCGCTTTCCTTGTGAGAAGTTATGTGGCGAACTGAGGAAGAAGCGCAGAGTTTGCTTCCTTTCCAAGATGAGATGATCAGATTTTAATTCTTCCCTATCCAAGCCTCATTTGCCTTACACTGAAATAAATGCCGTCTAAAATGCTGAGGAGGTGACATTTGTCACTTATAAAGTTTTCAGGGCCTGAGCCAAGGTCCCTGCAGTGATGGAAGTATGTCCTCCCCTAGCTGTACACGTTACATGCTCAGTGGAAAAACCTGTGATGAAAATGCGCTGTGCACATGTGGCATAGTTTTTCAAGGGTTCTGTCTCTCCGTAAGCCAATAAAAAGTTCATAAGACTGTTCAAAAGCAATTAGCTCTCAGTGAGGAGCCCTTTCATGCCAAATTTGTGCTCTCCAGCCCAGCTGTTGCAGTTGCAAATGTCTTTGGAAGAAGTTCATAACAGCAACTTTACAGCACAGAAAAAATGATCTCGTCTTTCTCCTTTTCACTCTTAGTGTGTGGATTGCAGGGCACCTTTTGTACTCAGTCTCTCAACAAATACTTACCTTCCCTCAGAAACCAACCCTGATTTCATCATTTCAAGCGTTGTTGTAAACTTAAAGAATCTGGAAAGGGGCTTCAGGTAAACTATAGCAGTTGTTTGCATACATGTACTGAAACTGAAGCATAATGGGTAGCCTTAGCTTTTCTAGTTTCTCATGAGGTGAGTCAGTTATGGCTCCCCATCTGGATTACATATAAATAAAAGTGGCAACTTACTTAACAGTTGGTAAAAGTGGAAGGCTTCTATTTCATAGATAAGTAATTTTTGTTTATTGGTATGAGATTATTTGTATTTACAGGTAAAACCCCATTTTTGAAATGACCAGTATTTTCTCTAACTTGACAACATTTTCATCAAGCTGGAAAACTCTCCTATTAAATTCACTTTGAAAAAAGAACCGTACAAAGACTAGATTTATTACTCAACAGATGCTCATCACATTGCTTAGTGCTTTATTTCATGGTCCATATTCATCATCCTTTTTTGATTCTTAAATCTATACCCAATTCTTTTTGAACATCTGGTGTTCCTTCTCTTCTATGTTTTTAACAGAATCATTTGTTTGGGCAAAGTGTTTCTTCTTATAATGCTCTTAATCCTCATGTATGTTCGGAACACAGAGAGGAGAGTAGGACTTCTGCAATTAAATGTAAAGATGTTTGCAAGATTGTTTCATTTTCTGATAAATATAAATTTGTTCCTTCAATGACATCATCTGTTGGCAGCCTTTGACATAAATCTGCTGTCACTGTGATCTGTGCAGAATGTCCTTGTAAAGGAAATTGTTCTGTGAACAGTCGATCTGTGTGCAGACTTCAAGTTAAAAAAATAAACAAACTTAGATTTCTTTTTAGGATGAGCATTAAACTTGGGAATATAGTTTATTGAAAATTTACAAATTGTTAACATATTTTCATATTACAATACGCTGTATCATATTGATTTGCTTTTTGGTAAACACATGTATCATAGAATCATTCAGGTTGGAAAAGCCCCTTGGGATCATCAAGTGCAACCATCAACCCCACTCTGCAAAGTTCTCCCCTACACCACATCCCCCAACGCCACATCTAAACGGCTCTTAAACACATTGAGGGATGGTGACTCCACCACCGCCCTGGGCAGCCCATTCTAGTGTCTGACCACTCTTTCTGTGAAAAATTATTTTCTAATGTCCAGTCTAAAACTACCCTCCTGCGGCTTGAAGCCATTCCCTCTTGTTCTATCGCTAATTACCTGTGAGAAGAGACCAGCACCAGCCTCTCTACAATGTCCTTTAAGGTAGTTGTAGAGAGTGATGAGGGTCTCCCCTCAGCCTCCTCTTCCTCAAACTAAGCAGTCCCAATGGGGACTACCGATAGTCCCAATGGAGTATCTAATGGGACTGCTGTCAACACATCATCTGAATGGCTAATATAGCACTACTGAAAATAAAGGTTGGGTTTGTGGTTTGGTTTTTTTTTTAAGTCATAGATACGTTCTGAGAAAAATAAAACACAAATAGGAAAATTTCGGTAATTCATCACAGTGCCATACACCGTATCTGAAATCTCATTCTGTTCCTGTCTGCCACTGCATGCTCCCCTCATTTCAATGGAGTTGCTAATACACATTAGCCAAAAAAAGTAGGAAGGAAATATATAACGTACTATTTTTTTTATTACCAGATTCCAGTAGTTTTTTCAGATACAAATTTACATGTTAACAGTATTGAAATTTCATGTTAAATCTTCCAGGGCACATTTCCTTTCCTTTAAAAAAGGAAAAAGAAAACAGAAAAAAACCCCCACCAATCCTAGGAAATTTATTGCCACGATGGTAATGCTTTTAGGCAAAAATATGGTCATTCCGCCTAGGAAAGAGAATTAAAGCAGACACTCTAACTCAGCTGTTCTTTCTTTGATATATTGATATTCTTTCATTGCTTTGGTGACTCTAGGGAGAGAAAGCTGCCTGCACCTGACCTCCATGGAACTGCTGACTTTGCCTGGAGGAAACATTACATCTGCTGAATTATACAGCTCTTTCATTCTTCAGCCCAGGTTGCTGGTGAAGACTTTATATGTTCTCCCTCGTCTTTAATACTTCCAGCTGTTCTTCTTTCCCATGAAAGGAAATCCCTGCGTAGAGACACAGCAGTCCTCAAGGTATGCTCAGATTTGCTTCTGGTATTCAAACATCGTCGTGTGGGGCAGAAAACTCTCTTGCCGCAATCTCAGTTCTGCTGACCCACTGTAACACAGTTCCTTTCCCCTCAGCACAGGTGTGTCTAGCATGGTTCTGACAGTGAGCTCTTGAGTAGGCTTCACCTGCTGCAAAAGAGGAGAGTAATGACAAAGTATTGCACTATTTCCCAGTTTGCTTGAGTTATAGAAAAGATCGGCAGTGCTACCATAAGTTATTGCAACGGCCCATTTATTCTGCTAAGAAGCCTTCTTGGAAATTTCATCCAGGAACAACTCACAGACTATTTGTAAATCCCTCTCACCTTAGCAGATCCACACAGCATTTATTCTTAGTTTAGGACACTCTGAGAAGGATCCAAAACTGGAAAATCTAGCAGACCTTTTTTTTATTTTGATACTTGGCTATCTCTTGGTTTGCAGTGTGCCATAGGAAGGATGCCTTGTCGAGTAGGTGGTTTTAGCAGCACACAACAAGGCCTGAACTTGAGGGAGGAACTGCTGAGTGTCTCGGGTTCCAGAGCTCCTGGGAAGGAACCAAAAGGGAGCTCCAAGAGCAGCCAAACCTCTCCTATAAACTTAAGTGGCTGCAGGAAGAGTGCAGGTTCAGAAAACACCAGTGCAAGCCAAAATGGAGTTTTTAGGCCAGTAGTCGATTATGAAGTGCATTACTGACTCACATGAAATTTGAACAAAGACTAAGAAACAGTTTTAGTACATCAGAAAAATAATTACAGTGTGTGAGCCTTTGTTTAATTGTTGCCTCTTGAAGAGCAGTTCCACTTCAGTTCTGTCAGCATGAAAAATAGCTCCCTTTCATTCGTTTCCATGCCTTTACTGGGGGACAGGGTGAGGAAACTGCAGTCTCTTTACCCTCCATAGGTCTGTCAGCAGAATGACTTGGGCATAGGGTATGTACCAGGCCATCTCTAGCTTTGCTTCTCTCTTCTTCATTCTCATCACCAGCAGTTGTCTGCAAGCTTTGTTTTGTGTAATACCATGAAGCATTAAGAGGGTCTTCTCTTAAAAACAGGCAAAGCATTTGATCTTCAACTGCATGATGAATTTCTAGCCCTACTGTTGAAATAAGCTGGAAGTTCTCTAAGTGTGGAAGATGATAGAGATGATAAAAATTCTGGAGTTTCTGTGCTGCGTTCTGTAACATACTGACACCTGCTATGTAAGTTGTCTGCTTACAGAAGTTGCTTACCAGCAGAAATAAATCGACTATGCTAGGTCAGTACCAGCGTATGCACACCAGCCACACCGCTGCGGCTTTTTGCCAACCCTGGGCTCTGCTTTCCATTGATAAAAAAGCAAAACAAAAGAAAACAAGTTCTTTGAAACCTAGGGCCTGGTGTAGGAGCGTGACAGCTTGCCCTGCTATAATTATGGAAGGTCTTTTAAGCCTGGTTTGGGTGGTTTTAAGCGCAGCCTGTATCAACTTGCATCCCTTGAATGGGGGGAAGAAAGGAAGGGTGTGCAGACTGGGGGCCTCTGTTCCATCTAACAGCAGATTAGCTAATATGGTACATACTGCTGGGTTTGGCATGTAGAACGTGGAATATGTGGTGCTGGAAATCAAGCGTTATCAGAGAACGTGGCGAAGCCCTTTTTAACTGAAAGGAGAACTGAAAAGGTGGCAGTCTTTGTCTTTTTAGCCACCCTCAGGTGGGCCCCTGGTTCTTTTTGGGAAGCACCAATTACAACTTCTGTTATTATGAAAGCAATCATGTGAAAACCTTGTGTTTTTGTAAAAATAGATACTTTTGAATTATGGTAATTTTAAAATTTTTAATGTCATATTTGGTGAAGCACCAGAAGGCTGGGAACAGTGAAATCTCTTTACAACTTTTCAGCCTGCTGGTGCTTTGTTGGCCTGAAATATATGAAGATTTACACGTATTTTCCCAAGAGGTTGCCATTTCTCTGGTAAGCATTGAAATAGTAGTTGACATCTTTATTTAAAAAATGGAGCCAGGGAGCATAATGAGTGAATTAAAACAGCCATTAATTTGATTCTAGTTTTGATCTAAAAAAAAGAAAAGTAGTCTAGACATGAATTGATATTAAAAAACCCACTATGATTATAAAAGTAATCCTTGGCTGGAATCAGATATTAGAGATTATTTATGATGAGACAGCACAAGTTCAAAGTTCTACTGCTAAAAGTTGACATAAATAATTGGAAATTGGGGAGTAAAATAACTAAATTTTAGATGCACTGGTTTGTGAAACAATTTCTGGGTACAGTTGTTTTTTTCTCAGCAGAGAAAGGCTAATCTGTTCTACCTATAAAATAATATTAGGTTTTCTAGTCGTCTTCATTTTTTTTGAGTTGATATTTTTATTTGCTTCTAAATTGAGGGGGTTAGCTTCAGTAATTGCTTGTTGATTGTTCATATGCAGTACTCATATTCTTTGTTCATATGCACATGTTTTCTGCCTTGTTAGATCCTTATGGATTTATTCAAAATCTTTTGCATTCTTGAGCTACCTGAAAAAGTTTTCGTCGTCTGTAAATTTTGTCAGTTCACTGCACTATTTCTATAAAATAGCTGAAAGAAATAACAGGAACAGCATCTATTCAGGTGGTTTGACATTCAAATTTTCATAGTTCTTTAACTTTATCAGCGTTAAATGGATTTAAACTATCCATGTGGGCTGTATCTGTTTGGCATAGGCCATCTTTTCCAATAAATCACGGTTAAGAGTGAAAAAAGTAATCTGTAAAGATTCATCAACTTAAACGGAGAAATAGGAGAATGTATTGTCAACTTGTAAATATTTCATTGGTAAATATTTCATTTTTTTGAGCAGGGTTGGTTAGAAAATGTATTTTTATTAGGTATGTTTTGTATCTTACTGAGTAATTCATTAGTGATGTATGATCTGATCAAGTGATGTATGTCTCAAAACCACGCATGATGTGGAAGTGCTTAGCGCAGAGCAGGCATTAGCCCCTATTAGTCATTACTTGGTAAAGTATTTGGAGAACATGGATGTGATGGCATACTTTTTCTTGATATTTTTATTGGAAACGTAGTCCTTGTGAATTTAGAGAAAGGCTTGAAAGTGCCAGGACCAGTTCTGAGAGACAGAAATAAGTTTGTGTTCCCCAAGTATGGTTTCTGGAGGTTCAACTGCTAATTCTGGGTGTTTGGGATAGCCAAAGGTTGAAATCGTTATTTAGGGATTTTACTTCCTTCCCTGGGAGGTTTCTTGATTGTGCTGTATTTAGCAGTAAAGGAAGCCTTTTTATGTGGATTCTAAAAGTTTGCATATTTGTAATGGCAAAATGGGGAATCATACTGAGACACAAATAACATACTGATGCCTAAATGATGACCTCAGTGGTTTACTGAAGACTGTCATCAGCTATGTTTCTGGTACTCAGTGCTTCAGATGAAGTCTTTGTAGACTATTGCACAAGTTTCTAGCGAGACTTTGAAACCAGTCGGGGTTTTGAAACCACAGATAGTGAATTACTGTAGCTCATTGCATTTATTTTTTAAATGGTGTAAGCTAAATAAGCGTATAACAGAGTTTCTAAATGAGAAACTGAACCATAACTTGGCACATTTCCAAAACATCACTGAGGGTCAGAGTGTAGATCACTGAGCAACTTTATTAAATTACAGTTTTTAATTCGATTGAAGATTACTTTGCATTTTTAAACTCTGATGTCCTTGCTTTGATCTTATCCTTTCATTCTTAAATTATCTCAGAGCAGTAAATTTTAGTAATAGAAGTACAAAGAACAGTTGAATTTTTTTTCTCCCCCATCATTGAAATTTGTTCAGCTGTTCTGTATCCAGTTCTTGTAGCTTTTCCAAGTTGTATCGGAGGAATACAGTAGGCCTTATTTTGATCTCTTCTACATGGATCTAATACCCTTGTATTTCTTGCTTGTGAAGGAGCCAAAAAAGGGCGAGTCTGTAAAGAGAAAAGGTAGTGAATGTTTTTTTTGGCAACAAGAATTAATTTACCTGTAAAATTAGGAGTTGAATAAGATATTGGTTACAAAGCAAAGTGGTATGGTGATAGCATTGTTTTATGAGATTTTTCACATGAAGTTTGATTCTTTTTTTTCCCGCTAATAAAAGCGTATGTATTATTTCTGCCCCAAGGGCCTATTTCCTTGTCTTGTTACAACTGTGTGACTAAACCAGCTGCAAGACAGGATCTGGTTATAACTGAGTGTCTGCCTGACCCAACTGTTGTAGCAGACTTTTTCTAGATGTGCCTTCTCTCTTCAGGTTACTGTTCTTTGAGCAAAAGACAAGTGAAAGAAGAAATCTAGAGATCCCTGACACTTCCAGTGCAGGCTTAACTTCAGTTTGTAATTGTGAGCTTTTTCACTGGTATGGCCTCTACTCTATCCCTTGGGTACAGATGATCTTGGTTTTGCTTAACTGTTCTGTATTTCACTGGATGCAAATGGTTAAAACATATATGATTCTGAGAAAACAAATTTTGCTCAGAATATCAAACCCTGCCTTTTCTTCCTTTTCTCCATTCTGTTTGGTGCAAATTTGTAGGAAAACTGATGGCATTCAATATGCAATACGGAGAAATGTCACATAATTTAAACCAAAGCATTTCCTTGGACTACAGATAGCTAAATTAACCAAAATATGTGCGGAGTCTGCTAAGATGCTTTGTATCAGATCCAACTTGGCACTACTGTAAAACAGTAACCATAAAGGTGAAATCAAGACCCATTAAGCAACAGGAAATTAAATCTAACAGATTGAGGTTAAAGTTTTTTAATGTTTGCAAAACCATTGAAATTTATAAAATGTTCCTTCAGATGGCATGGCACAAATGTCAGTTAGAACTCGTTTTCTTGTCAATGACTTTCAAATATTTGAGTCTGATATTAACACATTTATCCCTGTATGTAACATTCCAAAATGTCTACCTGGTGAGACAGTTGCAAAATTTAATTCTTTATATTTGTTTATTGAGTGATACATGGTTGTGGAGTCTCATGGGATATTTATAATTTAATTCCTAATACTATTTGCCTGAATTATTCATTTGCTGTATTACTGCAATGATTTTGGGGCAAAGGTGATGTTGGCCTCATGATGATACAGCTAATGCTTAGCTGTATTTCTACAAGTTCTTAAAAAATAATTGGATTAGAAATCATGCACTGAGAACCTACTTATTATTCTTAATGATTCAGGACTTATTTAAGTGTTTTAATCAAGCAGTAAATGATGTATATCTCAGACTACTTTCATTCCTGGTTTTTGAATCACAATTTGTAGGCACTAGAGCACAAGCCTTTTTCATTAGGAAAAACAAATTTTTGCAGCGTTTTGTCTTTCTCATTCCACACAGTAGGAAATAAAACCCAGACATGAATGTTAGAGGCAAGCCATACTATGCTGTCTAAATAAATACACAGAATTAGCACATCGGTAAACTAACAAGATCATAATTAATCTAATACACCTGCAGAATGTCTAACCCAAATCACTCTTAATTGATTGCCATTGATATTTGTCTGAATCGCTAATAGAAATAGAGCTTTTAGTGAGGAAAACAGTCTGGTGTGTATTTTCATTAGACTTCCTGTGGCTGTATCGCGCTGCACCTGCCTGCTCCCCAAACGCCTGTTATACCTGTCATATACTTTTATGAGGATGGGAGCAATGTTCTGGCAAGCTAACTTGACTCAAATTGTGTTCGGATATAAAACGTGAAGACCCACTTGTGATTGCAAAGGTAGTAAGTCTAATTTGATTAGTGCTCCGGTGACATGGCATATTATGAACGTCATTTGTCATTTCTCGTAACTACTCATGAAAGGATCATTTTCAGTGAAGGCATAATTGAAGCCTGTGAACACATTTCAGGGGAAGAGCTGGGGAGAGGCAGGGAAACAGCAGTGGATCGTAATCAATATTGGCTTTAAAACAAAAAGAAACAGGAAAAGCAACAGCCAGGAAACCCTACCTTCTAAAATGAGTAAAAAATATTCAGTGGGAGTAGGATTTTCTCATGAAGATTTATGTTACTGAGTCTCGGCTATTAAAAACCCCCACAATTTAAAACCTTAAAACTCTGTTGTTAAACAACTGGGTCTTATTTTCTAAGAATTTTCTAAAAAAAACCCAACTTTCCATGAGTTGCTAAGCAACTGGTCTTGAAGAAAAAGGGCAGATCCTCAGTTTATCTGAGGATTTCTATGTATATGTGTGTAAATAACTCCCCTCACACACAGATTTTTCAAAGATATGCAGGTTAGTGTGTCTGTCAGGCACGTTTAGTTGTGTACACACAAATCAGCTGATTAAATGGTTTTACAGAGATGGCAAAAATTAAATGTTCTGACAGTGTCAGTACAATAAGAAAAATAAGTTCTCGTGGAAAATTGCAAAGGTTTTAAATTTTTCTTTCTCAAGCATCCTGCTGGAATATGTGTTTAAAACTTGTTTTCTGCTTTTCCATTTTTAAGAGTGTTGGTATATAAACATGGCTGAAAGGATTCATTATAGAAGGCCATGAATACTGGGGGAAGAAGTAGGGTGGGGAAAGGCCTCTTTTTCTCTTTTATTACAGAATATTCTCTCTTTGTCAAAAATATGACGAAACTTAGTGTTAAGATAACACTAGTGTGACCCCAAAGTGACAGTGATTGATATTTATGTCGTTTTTTTATTTATACGATTAATTTCACAGTAGTGGTATATTAACGATACTTCCTACTGTTGTACCTGGGAAGATGGAAGACTAATACAACTGTGAACCAGGAATAAATTTAATTAATTTATTAATTTAATGGGACCAACCTAGTGAATATAGCTGGACTTTGCAAAGCAGTGTAAGGGAAATACCTTTGGACACCAAACTATCTTTGGGTTCGCTACTAAAATAATTGGAATTTCTGCCACTGGACTCCTATGAAATACAAACTTTTTAGGGAATTTTGGGCTCTGATTCAATTGCCAAATGGGATTTTCATAGTAGAGTAATTTAAACGGTTCCAAAAATAGATCATGTATGTATACTCTTTTCTTAATCATTTGTGTTAAAAATGGACATGCGTATTTAGAATTCTGTATTTAGAATAACCTAGAAATCAAATGTATATGGGGGCGTCACTGTATTCTTTTTTCTGAATCTTTTTTTTTTTTTTTTTTCCTAGAAAAGTACAAATAGCTTACATATACCTCCTTGGAAACACCAAAAAGGAGTGCTCACCACAGGTGGCAGCTCTAAACTGGGTGAAGGACCGTGTCAGTGGAGGGAATGAGGAAAGGTCTGCAGTCTTTTTCAGTATAATAAATATCGTTTGGGGATTTTGTCCTACAAGCATTATAGATAAATACAATACACGGTGCTGCTGAATTAGAGTTGCTTTGAGAAATAACTTGTAGGCTACACAAATGGAACAATAAAAAGGAGTTTGGGAAAAACCACGGTAGCTGGGATATCTCCAGCAGCTTCGTGTTTCTTCTCTGGGGGCTCTCCGCCGTCTGTACTGCTGGCAGTCGTTCTGTCCTCCTTCCGTTAGGTGTCTTCCAAGAAGCCTGCTTGAAAGTTAAGGGAACAAGCAGAAGTTAGGTGGAGAAAAAGTAAAAGACACTATCAATATAATGCTAATGTTCAGTTCATCTTCCAGTGGGGATACTGGTAGTGAAACAACCTTAATTCTTCAAAAACTGAGTAAGGTCTGTTGGGGTTTTGTAATAAATAAATTATACTAGATATTATCAGGAGACCATTACACTTTTTGAAGCCATGTGTCTTGCATTTTAATTATCACCCAACATCTAGTGCATTGAATGCTTTTGAGCTTGTTCAATCCATTAAAGCAGCAACTGTGTTAATAAATTCTAGTCACTGATTGATATTAAATGACATATGTAGCAAACAGTCCATCTGTCTCTGTTGTGTCGTTTCATGCCTTCTTTCATGTTTCCATTACAAATTCTGTAATAAATAGTCTGATCATTTTGAGTGACATGTGGGATCTTTATTGGACAGGACATTTCAAGTACATCTGTCTTACTACTGGTTTGTAGCTGACAGTTCTAACATCTATTACCTTCCAAAAGGCTGCATTCAAAGTATTCTCTATATTCTCCCTCCTGCTTTTTCTGTTTGTTTATTCCAGGGCGCCTATTGCATTTCTTTTTTATTTTGTTTTAAAAGTTACTGTGAGCATAACTGTTTGAGCTTGCTTTATATAATAAGTAAATTTTGCACTCAAGGTGAGCAGTAACAGTTAAAAAATCAGTCTTTGTTACAGACAAACCAAAGTTTGATTAAAATTAAGTTTATTTTTGATATGGGGAAGTAAAAATAAAATCCTTGCCTGTTTCCCTTTGGTGTGTCAGCACATTTAGTCCAACAGTGAGGTATAGTAATTGTTAGGGACTAAACTGTAGTGTGATGTATTAAATTCTGAGCTTGTAGTTCTCTACTTTAAAATATTAATATTTCATTATTGCAATACTTTATTTTCAAGTCTTATGGAGAATGCAGCGTCATAAATTTTTAATTTTTCAGCCATACACTTCCCGTATACATGAGTTTTAATAGCGTTTCCTTCTGTTTCAGATTGGATTGGATGGCTCAAGGGGCCAAGCAGTAGCTCAAGAGCTTCTCACCTGAACGCCTCATCCACACTGGAAGCCACTGGTGCCAGCAGGTTTGGAAGGAGCCCTGAGTTGGGGTCAGTCCTCAACGCCTGACGAAGTCCCTGTGGCATCACTGAGATCAAACGATCTCCTTGCTTGCAGTCAAAATCCGGGACAAGTGAACTACTGTTAGTATCTAAAGCCCTTTGACAGCATTTAAGTGTTTATAGCTGAGATTTTGGGTTGACCTAGTCTCTTAAAAGCAAACACTACTATGTTTTCTGGTCTTTCTCCCCTCGTACACAGTCACATCCTACAATATTACCATATGCAGTCAGGTGGATATAAGTGAATTGTAAAAATACTATAGGAATTCTTATTTCTTTTTTCTTTTAATTTATTTTTCTAAAATGTTAACCATCTTTAAACAAAACAATACATTTGCTTAAAAACGTAGCTGTGGGACATTGAGAATTTCCAGAATGGCTTACCACACTATGGGAATAAGCAGGAGAACTGCCATACTCCTACTGCATTGTATAAGAAGAGCCTTTGAATATCTAAGTGTCTACTGGCACCTCTGCACAACTGTGAAAGCATTGAAAAAAAAACAGGCCAAAATGTCTAGGATCCATCTCAAAGTGGATGACAGAAAGTGCTGAAAGTTTTCAGCTTTTCATCATCATGTTTCTGTTTTTCCTTCTCCCTCAAAAGACAGGGACTGGCATGTGTTTAGAAGTCGAAGTGTACACTTAATAAATAGTATATAAAATAGGGCTGAATCAAGTCACATTTTAAATCCAAGGAGCTCTAGTTCAAGGTCACATAATTTACTCAATTTTAGCCATAAATCTCCCGATCAATAGCAGAGGTGGAACCTGATGAGAAATATTTAACCTTTGGCAAACCCTTCTATCTGTTTTGTATAGACCTTGTCAACACAAAATCCCAGCTCTGTGTCTGTGCGGGCACACGTGCCTACAGTAGTTACCCTTGGAAGAAACAGAAATGGCATTTATATTGGGCAAAACATAACATGTATGCAACAGTGTTCCACTATTCAAAATTCTCTGTTTATTTGTTCTCAAAAATTCCAGCTATGATTTTTATATGAAAATTAAATACAAAGGTGTTTTTAAACGCAAAAGTATGTATTTAAATTTGAAAACATACGCATAAAGAAAACAACCAGGATGGGTTGACATGGGAGAATTAAGGGTACCATAAGATTTCTTTTGCTATTATCTAGTGCTGCTCAGAATTGATTTGTTTCTTCGGCTACTGAATTCAAAACTTAAAGCATTTTAATTAAGTATGACTTGGAGAGCGTGGCTTTTGTTACTGTTTTCCGTTTCACTGGAGGAAAATACAAGTCTTAATACTTTTTTCTGGTTTCTGCTATTTTCAGTTTTGCTGAAGAAAAACACAGACCACTAAAATTATTTTGTCATCTAGGATGTTATTATTTTTGGTCTAACTGATGGGTTCTATTTTCAGATGTGAAAAGAAGTTCAAGAAATGAAGTGGCAAACTTCCCAAACTTTTGTAGGAACCAATTGCTGTTGCTGTCCCTCTTAAGCTAAGAATTTCAGATTACTGGTCTGTGTTCGATGGATACTTAAGTTTTGAAAAAGAAGCAAAAGAGCTCGAATATGTGATGCCTTCCGGTCCAATGAGGAGCACGCTTCAGTGGCAGGTGAAAGACAGTAAGTAAAGAACTGGGATTCCGATTTCTGATGCTCTGACCAGGGAGCAGTATGATAAGAAGCAGCAACAGCATTCCAATTTTTCCTTTTCTATTCAAACATTGTTCCAAAACGAAAGAATTGATGAGTTTGGCCTGAATCAGCAAATAGTATTGTAATGATAGATAAAATATTTTCTAGAAAAAATTGTTTTGCATAATGAAGTTTTGAAAAGGGACATCTTCTGGAAATACTGCATTCAAGTAGCATTTATCTGCTATGCATGTTAAAACGTAAGTAAAATATTCTATCTGGTCTGAAGTGGACAGAAAGTACAAACCAGCTAGAGAAGCTGCTGAAATACTTGGAAACATGAGGAGAGAAGAGAAATAAAAGGTAAAAAAAATGCAAAGAGGCAGCAGAACAGACAGCTTGCTTGTCTTCTGATTTGTCAGGGACTATCACTTAGTGGGTGGGAGATGTAAATAAGAAACACGCTAAAGTTGTAGAGCAGCCAGTTTAAGTCGAGAAAAAACTTGGATGAGTAAATCAGAAATAAACAACAGCAAAAATCCAGAGGTGGAGGTGGGAGGAGAGGATATGGCCTCCATGAGGATTTACTTTTGCTTTCTATTCTCTGTGTATGGCCCTGGAAAGAGTATTTGACAGATTAACTGTGCAAGAAATTTCCACCCAGTAAAGAGAAATTCAGACAAGATAAGGTGAGGACTGGAAACTGCAAAGTAAAGTTTACAAAGTGAATGTGATTATTCCTTCCTAAAACTTCCAGGTGAGGAGAAAGGAAACAAATATTACACTATAGCCATCAATTCTTTTGGGTTTGGATGCAAGTATAGAAAAGTACAAGGAAGTCTACCTGGGTGTGTCCCCTGTAGATTGACCCAAAAAGCGTGTTGCCTTTTCATGTATGACTCACAGCCTTTATATCTATGAGAATCTGGATGTTAAGAATTCATTTTGGTGTCACTAGTGAGATTATTTTCAGGCCAATAAAGCCTTACTGAGTTCAGCTTGAGAAAAACAATTGTTATGATGAGGTATGAGCGAGAGAAATAGCTAAGTAGAATATCACTGTCAAGCAAAGAAGGAAAAAAAAAACTTTCGCTCTCATCTGTTATATCCAAGCAAGCAGGACTCACTCTGGACACGAATGCATATTTAATAGCTTTGGAAGTGTTATTATCACAGGTGCAAAGCGGGCAGGAAGGTCTAGTTGCTTGTTCGTGCAAAGCCTTGGAGCAGCAAGGTACACTAAGTCTGTTCCAGTATCCTCATTTGAGCATGCCTGTCTCATGGGTGGCACTGTATAGCGATTCAAAAGGCAGTTGGTCAACCTTTCATGATAGGATTATCTGTATATATTGGAAGTATATAATGCTTAACTTGAATTCATTAACTTTCCTAGCAACTTGGAGCAACAAAGTTCATAAACGCATTGCTTAGTTTATTTTAACTTCATCTCTCAGCAGTACAGGGTCTTCAGATTCTCTCGAGCTTCTGCTAAGCGTCATTCTGTGAAGCCCTGAGAGAGACCTGATGAGATGAAAAAGAAACAAAACCACAAAGTTTTGATTGTTAAACTGGTTGGATATCAGAAAGAACTCTTTTTAGGCAATTCTTTGAAAAAAATCAGTAACAAATTAACTTTAATCTCTCTATGACTATGATCACACAAGTATCTAAAGGGAAAAAGCCAGAGCACATCAAATGCAATTTGCAATAAGTCCTGGGTACAGCTTGTTCTGCCATCCACTGCAATCAATAAAAACCTTTCACTGATGTTAATGGTTTGGGATTGAGGCCTGCGAAGTGAACGGCTTCATCTTGGTGACGGATTTGTGCACTCTTTCACCGAGTTTGGCAGATATTTTGAGCCAAAATAGAAAAAGTGACCAAGCAACTGATTCACAAAAGGTTAGAACAATAGAAATCGATTTGAAAAACTATAACTTTTGGTGATTTTTTTTTAGGTTGGTATTTGATCATGTAAAAAATAATTTGAAAATGTGTATTTCTCAAGCCTAAAATCTACGTTTTTGTTTTGAGCCTTCTTAATCCTGTTTTGGGTCAATATCTAGTAGAAAATGCAAATGGATTTGTGTGAAAGAGCATTTGGCAGAACATTTGCAATTAAATAGTAATATCAAAGATTCAAATGGAAGAGCTTTCTTGATTTCTAGTATTTCTCCCCAAAATGCTACTGAAGCCAGGATTTTGCTGCTTGTTTTGTCTTGTGGAACCAGGGAGGACTTCCCAGGCATGGTCTGGCTCCATGCTGGAACCAGACCAAGTCTGACAAGTCGGATTCCCCTAGGAGCAGGATGTACATCTGTTTTGGGAAGAACCAGGTCTAAAGTTAAGGTAAGACTTACTTAAGTGGGGTTGTCTGTTAGTTCATGAGCAACTTTAAAGATAAAAATTGTCCTTTTAAGGTATTCAAAACATAGTAATGCTTAGTGTGCAAAAGGAATCAGCAAGTGTTCTAGTAATTTTCTGGTGAGTTAATAAATGGGACTGTGCGTATTAACCAGAGCTTCACTTTTCTCAGTCATCATGGCACAACTCACTCTAAAGGTCATTTACTGTGATAATTGCAATACTTTCCTGCATAAAACCCACTTGTCAAAAACCCTGCACCCCTTCTAAATGGCCCAGTGCTTTAAAACAGGTCTTCGTATAACCTGGATCTTGCGATGACCCAAACTCCAAGGCAAGGAGGAATGCTAAAGACAAAAGGGATTAGGGGCAGAATAGGTAGATGGAAATGAGGAGGAGGAAGTCGCAGACAAAGTAGCAGCTCTGGAACAAACTCCCTGTTAAAGCGCAACTGTTCTGAAATAAAGCTTGGGGTCTTGTAGGGTTAATATAACATTGGCTTGGCTACATAACCAGAGGAAGAAAGGGATACGTGCATAAAGCAGCACACCTTATGGATGTGGTCTGGAAGCCTGTCTGGCAATGGAGGTGCAAACCACAAAAACCACAGTTTGCCTTTCTCATTATAAAAAGTATGTTAAGCTTTAATCTCTGTGGAAAATTACTATTACAAGACTGGTATGTGTTAACACCCCAATAATGGTTCAGACTGTCACATCTCTAATTAAGTCTGTTCCAGTATTTGGGATATATAAATTCGGCAAAAGTGCATGAATGTTAGACAAACCATTCAGTAGAGTATTTAGTATACTGTAGTGAATTTCTGTTAGGGAAGTCAAGGGCACTTGATTATTACACAGTATTTCTATATCCTTTCTTTGCAGGCTATCATAGACAATTCATTTAATAACCCAAAGTCTCTGAAAGATGACAGGAATAGGAAGAGTATAAGCAGAAGGATTTCTGAAGGTTTACTAGTGGTTGACAAGTTATGTTGGGTTTTTTGTTTGGTTGTTTTTTAAATCAAATTTCAATTGTGATAGATGTGCAGAATGCAGAAGATGCTGTGTTCCCCCCGCCCCGAAAAGTGGAGAATGCTTTTTGTTTGTTGCCGCTATCTATTAACAGGACATACTATACTGGCAGTCTCACAGGCAGCTGGACAACGAGTGGGCATCTCGTGACAACTTATAAAGGTGATTTTTGTTTTATTAAAATGAATATTACCCTGAAGCAGATGAAAGAGTGAGAGTAGATTTGACTATATCATCCATATTAATGAAGTAGAAATCAATTTGGGAAAGACAGAATACATAGAGAAATATTTAAAAAATTCTTTTACCCATTTCTTAATTTCACATCTCTTTTCAGTATATAAACTATTTTTTGTGAAAGAAGGTTCACATATTAATTTACATTATATTAAAAAGGGTTTCTTGATTTTTAAAAATACAAAAAAGTTTGAAAAAACAGCCTGTAAGACTGGAGGGAATCATTAACTGATGATAGCAATCACAATAAATAAATATGAATATGTAAGCTCTCAGATACCATCTGAGATATTAATATTGTAATTTAATAAACTTGTTAAGCATATAAGATGGAGGAAGCTGAAAGTGGACATAAGAGACAGAACAAAAGGAAATGCAATATGGTACTTCCAAAAGTAATCACTCAGGAGAGAATTATTGCAAACCTAGATCCTTAATGGGAGGAAACTGCACAGGAGGCAGAAATGACTGAAATGACCTAGAGATGACAGTGCCTGCAAAAATGAGGTAAGCGCTAATGATGCGGTACAGAGGGAAAAATGCAAACACACCACATTATGGATCAACAAATAGACAGTCCCCGTTTATGTGGCACCATTGAGACCATCTGAAAATGCCGCGTTGGCAGACGGTAATGGTAAAGAGAAAAGTAACGACACAGAATGTTCAGAAGGAATTTAGAAGTGAAAAAATCCGAGGAAATGGATTAAAATTGTTAGAACAATTTATTTTTTTTAGTAGTATCAAAATTCTTTGTGTTGCTTGTAGAATTCACTGAATTACTTATTTTGGAAAAAAAACCCCAACAAATTCTATTTTACAACTTCAAAATATATTAGGAGAGAAAATACCTAGTTTTTTCTTTTTTTTTAACTTTGAATATTTCTTTTAGAAATTATTTTTACGTAAATACTTTATTCTTATCAGAAAGAATATTTCTAACCCAAAATGAATTCACATAAATATATATTGAACAGCCTGGTCTAGTGGGAGGTGTCCCTGCCCATGGCAGGGGGGCTAGAAACCTATGATCTTTAAGGTCCCTTCTAATCCGAACCATTCTATGATTCTGTGATACGTGTGAGAGTGTGTGTTATGTTATTATTTTTTTTTCCAGTTGCCAAATGACTGATGTATTGAAAAATCACAGTGGCTCAAGAAGAAGGGGAGACTAGTGTTTGTGATTCAAGCAGCAATATTTGTCAGCGTACAAAAATGGCACCTCAGCAAGGCAATTCTGATTCCCTCAGGCCACAGAGTATCCGGAAGCAAAAAAGGTCATAGAGTAGGTATAATTACAGGTTGAAAAAACCCAACCAAGTAACAACTCAACCAACCATAGCTGGCTTTCTTCATGCCTTGTTTTTTTTAAGTCACCCCTATGCAAGATACTTGTGCAACATTACTCTTAACCATTTCTGCACAAAGTGGTGTGAACCTGCTGGGGTGAAGCCAGTGGACTCCTGCGTTTCATTGCTTTTGAAGCACTAAAGTGTTACAGTCTGGTAGCTGGTACTCTCCAATTTGGGGCTTATGCGCTTTGACAAGACACTCTTTATTTTATAAATATCTTGAATGAAAGTTGGGGGGAAATACGCTTTGCTTTTTAGTTTGGCTTTGGGGGGGGTTGTTTGTTTGTTTGTTTTTAAAATGATTTTAAAATTTATTTTTCCTTCTTTTTTTTTTCCTTTCCAAAGTGAGCCTGCAAGACTGACTCAGTAACCTCTTGAGACTCTCTCTTCCATCCAGCTGTGGCTGCAGACAGTGAGGAGCAGTGATTTGCCTCCCCTCCCATGGCAAGAAAGACCAGGACTTAGACTGCCAGGAGATAGGTATTGGAGTAGAGTCTAAGGACAGATTTGAATTTGTTTAGAATATAGTTACGGCTCTGTTCAAGGACTTACATAGAGTGTTGCTTTAATTTCTTATGGGTTGAGGGGTTTTAATACTTTTTCTGGTTTGTTTTCTATGGCATGAAGGTGCTGTGGTTTGATACTGCTGCAGTCCGTACAGTGATTATGGAGATGTGAAAGACATACAGAAAAGCACTTCAGGCTTCTTGGACACAGATAAAATATTTAGGGAAAAAATCCAAAAGGAGTTACTTTTTCTTTTACATTTCTTTTTGGGAAGGAATTTCTTTCAGATAGTATCACTGGAAGAAGTGCAAACTTACAATTTTCTTATCAAGGTTTTGTGCTCAGTTTTCATATGGTGTTTTGAAAATCCACCCTTACTGCCTGGTTTGAAATTATGAAGTGAACTGAAGATAAAAAAATGGATTTATTGTCAGTGATTGCTCAAAATCTGGATGTTACAGCAAATTCCAAGTTGCCTGGAGAAGTCTGAAATCATTCTGTCCACCTTTGGCAAGGAAGGATTGTGACCCAGAGCTGAAACTAAAAGTTCTTCAAAAGGCAACAGTGTCAAGCGTACTGTGGGGGCAAATACTGTGATGCAGCTGAATGTCATTGGGAGGCAAGGTACTGTATATCAGCCCTACATAATGAATGCAAATTGTTGTTTTAGGATCCAAATGGGAAAGCGTAAAAGGCTGCGAAAGCTTCAGTTTATTATTTGTTCATTTAAAGCTTCAGACCATTAAGTACCCATTAAATCACTATTTTATATGCTGCTAAGTGCATCTCTATCATCAGAATAAAAAAATTGTTTTAATTCACCCTGTATCAAATAAAACATTTTAATTGAGGGCATTTGTGATAACAAATTGACTGGAATTGGAAAGTAAATTAATGCTGAGCTCTGATAACAGGACACCTTTGTGATTTTGCTTTTAGTGTCTTGTACGTGCATGAACAGTTACATTATACATGTGTTTATTTGTGTTTACATTTCAATTACAAGGATTCTTCTCCAAATAAAATGTTCATTGCACTGGTAGGGTTCCCTAGACTCATGTCTTTCATACTAACTTTTGCTGATTTTTACAGATCATCTCTTTTTAACCATTTTTATAGTGCCCTTGCCTCACTGCTAAGGGCATCCGTTATTTAGGCTGTGTCCTGAAAATGGGGGAATAGAAACAAGTTGATGAGAAGAAATTGCACGTTTTCCTTCCCAAGGATATTTCAGTGTTTGCTTTTATTTCAAGAGAAGATGAAGTTTTAACACCTGCCTTCAGAATATGGTGGTTTCAAAAAACATTCATTTGGAAATGTTGACATACTTTGTTTTGGCATTTTTGATTGAAATTTTCTCTGTGGGGCTGAGAAATACCCCTCCCAGGATGAAGTGATTGAAATACATGTAGCTACATAATGAACTACACGACTAAATCATCTACAGCAACTTGAAGCTCTTGCTCACTGGTGCTAAAGACATCCAAATTCCCAGAAGGCAGTATTCTAAGAAAACACAGTTGCCAGTCATTGATTTTTAAGCAAAATGTGTTCTGTTTAATACAGTAAATTGTTCTGATTTGATGAAAACAGACCCAAGACTAAATTTTCTGAAGAAAAATTTGGCATTATGAAAATATTTCTAGACATAATTTTTAGGTAAAGTTACTTCCTAATAGTTCTGAAATTGAATTCTGTGTCAGTATGTGCATCTGAAAAGGTCACCCTCTGTCTCAGGAACTGCTGGATTGCTTCTGTAATGACTATTTCTCATTAATGGGGGGGGTTCTCAACTGTGGGAAGGAGAAACCTGAAAGCAGAAGGGCAGAAGAGAATACCTATATCAATCTGCAGCCTAGAAAGACAAGTAAAGGGCAATCCTGCAGATCCTGGCTCAGACATGCTAGCCAGTTAAGCAATTATATTATCCTGGGCTTCTCAGAGTAGCTTTTTCTGCCAGCCCATCTGGTCTTCTCCTTAGCTTCTTGTACAAGCTTTCTATTTGCAGGTTTTCCATCTTCCCCGGAGTTGCTTCTCCATTACATGTTTCTACTTTCTGGCTCTGTCTTTCCCCCAGCTTCTTCCCTATTATTGATCAAGTCACAGCAACTCATTGCTAAAAATTGCTAGACAAAAACTTCACATTTTTATGTCAATCTTCTGTGAATATTCAGTATGCTGTTGAAAGGCACTTTTAAAATATGTTTATTTTGAATCTGGTTTTAGTGACCCTCATGCTTATCCATATGTGAATAATTCCTCTAAGAATTTTCAAATTCAGCAGCTTAAAAGTTTTCCAGTATTAAAGGGTGCCTGGGAAGAGGGGGAAGGCTCTCTTTTCAGAAGCAACCACGTGGAGATGACAGGGGGCAACGTGTACAAGTTGCACTGGGCAAGGTTTCATCTTGATATAAGAAAGAAATTTTTTTACAGTGAGAGGAATCAATCATTGGAACGACCTCCCCAGGGATGTGGTGGAGTCTCCGTCACTGGAGGTTTCCAAGACGAGACTGGACAGGTGGCTAGATAATCTCATCTAGGCTTCCTTTTCCATGAAACGTTGGACCAGATGATCTTTTGAGGTCCATCGTGACCTGGGCTGTTCTATGATTCTTTTTTTTTTTTTAATAATTGAACCAAAGATAGAGTATGTCACAGGAAAAACTGAAGCACTTAAAGGAAGATGAAAGGCTACCTTTAAGAGGACTTGTGCACAAGTTTTGCAGCAGTGTCCATCCAACACTTTGTGGTGGTGTTCTCTTTTATATCAGATCCTAAAATTCAGCAACTTCAATACAGATTTATTCACATTTTCCAGGTATCATAGAAAAGACTTGGCTCTGGGTTGCAGGGGTTTTGTGTGGGTTTTTTTTTCCCTTTAGCAGACCTTTTGTTTCTGCACATTGAAAATCAATGTTATTTAATGCTTTGGGAAACTCTCTTAAGACTCACTGCCTTTCACTTTGGGTTATCCTCTCAGCCAAATCCTGTGAGATTATAATTGATTTTAAAAGTCAGCAGCAAAAGTATTTGATCTTTAGGTGACAGTCAACGAGGAGCCCTCAGGATCGGTGTTAAACGTCAATGAAATTAGATTCATGCTAGGATAGGCAGGTTACAAAAATTCAAATCAAGCTGTAATAGTGACAGTAATAAATGGAAACTCAGCAAAATGAATCTATTAGTCAACAATGTGTAATGTCATAAACTTGAACAAATGATTATGGAGCAGCTCAGGCCTGAATTAAAACCGAACAAGCTGAAACAAGCAATATCATTGAGATGGATAAGTAAATTTATTCAAGTGGATATCATGACACTTACATTAGAAGAAAAGCCAAAGTTTTAACTGATCTGTTTAAGATAATCTGGACATCATCACTCAAAAGGGCAACAGCACCTGCATGCGCTGCTACTGGTACCAGGATGTTGAACATTGAATGCTGAAGCCTGTTAGAGCTAGAGGGAATAGAACGTTGTAGGCAGCCAAAGTTGTTAAAAATCTTCATCAGTTGTACTGTAAAATATGTGGGATGGAACAAAGAAGTTACGGGCAATTTTGTCTATTGCTTGCAGGCAACAGTGGTGGGGCTGTTTACTTGTGTGCTGCCATAAGCTGCCACACTCAGTGCTGTTTGTGCCAAAACAAAAAAAGAAAATGTTAACTGACACCTAAAGAAAGGGCCAAAACCTCTCGTTGGTGGTTTTCCTCTTTCTTTTGTGGTGCTTTAAAGAATCTGTATCAAAAACTGTAGAGATCTTTCTTAGGGCCTCAGAAATGTTCTGATGAAAATATGCAAGCTATTTAGAATCAAGAACACCCCAAACAATACTGGTATGCAGAATGGCAAGAGAACCTTAGCAAAAACCAAGGTCAAATTAAACTGGCCTGGCATGAAAGAGCACAAATCAGCCCGAAAGCCACGTAGCCACAGGAAAGATGTATAGGATACTTCAAACCTCTTGACGCAACCTCGGATAAAATAACCAGAAAACTGCTTCCAGGACGAAAACCTTTCATGGCGTGTAGTGTACTTCCTGAACCATAAGAAATACAAATAATGAGAGAAAAATAGTGTTCTTTTGGAAAGCATTAATGAATTAATTAAATGGTATAGCACATAGTGTTATGTTGTACTTTTATATGCAGCTTGTTTTCAAACAATGCAAAACACAGTGTCAAGGGACTTAAATGCTAGCTCTATGAATGCTATAAAATTTGTAATTTTTCTATAAAGTCAGGTTTTCTAAATTATACCTTTAACATCTTCAGCAAATGAAGCAGAGTGCACATGTTGATTTTTCTGCAGCAAGAATGCTAAGTGAAGATACTGGAATAGTCCAACTATATATATAAGTAGATTAAGAGATACATAATGCTGAAACAAAAATTTCAAGCTGTGCATAAAAATGAATGCTACCACTTAAGTCATGCAAAGTTTTGCCTTTTTTTGTTTGGCATATATGTTAGCAGAAACTGAGCAATCATTTTCTTTTTTCAGGTTTAGAAGAGCAGGTGACACTTGTTAGCAGCAAATCCAAGATGCCTCTGGATGCAAAGCAGCAATTTTGTTTAATTCATCGTACCTTTTGGATCACCCTGTTGTGAGTCGAAAACATGCAAAAACAGAGCTTGTATTACTTCTTTTCTGTAATCTGTGAGCCTCTGAAAGTGTTGCTTCTTCCGATTGCCTATTTTTTAAGTGGAAAAATGGATTACTGAGCTTTATTTCTCACCCAAGATGTGCTTAATTGGGATGGACCAGATTTCAGCTGATTCTCCTTTTTTTTTATTTTTTTAACCTGGAAGTAGGAAACAGCATGCTAGATCTTGCATATAAGTCCACTCCTTTACTGGAAATCGGTAACTCCAAAGATATAAATACAGGTCTAAAACTCAATCTGATGTGTTTAAACGATGAGGGAAATAATTGACTAGTAGCTGTGCAATACAAGAATACAAAAGCAAGATTGGATTTAATTTTCATTCCAGGCCCAAATATTTAATCATCACAGACAAAAAGTGGTGCACTCAATTAAGTCCACTCGTGTAGTTCACTCAATGCATAGAGCACATGTGGGCCTGTCTGTGAAATACGCATTATTCAAGTTAATGAAAAGCCTTCTACTACTGCTTAGAATGAGGTGACTTTTAAATCTTTTATTAGTGCTCTGAAATCTAGGCCTTCTCCAGCCTCCATTAAAGTAAGTGAAAAACGTTTTATTGACTGGGAGGAAAACTGGCTGGAATAAATGGCTTGGTTGCCTGTCTGCCCTCCTTCCTTCTTTCCTTCCTTCTAGTTTTCATCTGGGTGGTGGCTTTCCTAGCTGTATCTCCAGGCGACGCAGGGATATCGGCAGTTAACTCGGACACAAATAACAAGCCAAAATAAACTGCACAAATCATGTTCTTTTATCTAACATTTTCAAGTTTGTGAGACGTTTTAGAGGGCACCTAGGTGACTCTGTGCCAGCTGGTGCCCTTGTAGTACTCCACCTTGGCCGTGTTCTCATTTTCAAGGGCTTTCTGTTGTTTTTCCCTTGGTTGTACTAAAATCTGCATGTTGCCTTGGCAAATATTTGTTTCCATTTCTGTGTAAGTAAACATCTAACATAAAATTGTTTCAAGATTCAGTATTCAGATGACTGCTGTGCTACTGTTTACCGGAGTTCAAAACCTGGGCAAACAGCAATTTGTTTGGGCTGAATAAGTAATACCTTATTTTAGAGGGCACAAATAGCCATGTAATTATTTTGAATTAAGAAATTACCATATCGTTTCAGGCTCATTACATGGGTATTTATTCTCAGCAGATTATATGCAGACTGTTACAATAGTAACTAGTGTAACTTTTATTTTAAAAGGGAAATAGAGTAGGGACATGCTTCTGGTAAACTTAAAGTCCTTTAAACGGGAGATCCACCACAGATGTGTGAAGCTCAAGTTGAAAAGTCTTTTCCAAGTTGAAAAGACTTACTATTCTTGCATAACATTTTAGTGAAGAAGCAACTAGCCAATGCACTTTTTATTTTGCCCTTTTTCATGTGGCGTGGCAAACCACACAGTCCTAATGAGAAAGGGCAGAAGCCCTTCAGATGGCTGAAGGAATCACTTATGTGTGTTTCAGCTATAATTTCTAAAAGAAATTGTCAAATCAGAAGTAAATTTCTGATGGCCATCATTCTAGTTTTTTTCAATATCTTATGGGGAAACCAGCTCACCTGAAAACCGTGACAATCCTGGAAGCATTCTGTTGTAGCTGAGCTCTTGCAACAGAAGTGCTCTCAATTCACACAAGGGAACCTGGGAGTTTCGAGAGCCATAACTCAGGCAGAGACTCTGAGGACAAGGAGATTAGTGCTGGCTCGGCTTTATAATCTTCATTCTAACCTGGAAGTCAGGAAACTGAAAGCACCCCCAGGACTTGATTCCTGTGCTCAGGCCTTGAGGACCACTCCCTGAACTACTCAGATTGGTGATTTTATAGCTTTACCGTGAGCCACAAGATTTGGGAACAATATGCATCGTTCCATCCATAGTTTCCATGTGACTGATGGATGTTTCAATGGGGAGGGAGTAGTGCTAATTCTGGAAAACCTGTGTTGTCAAAATACTGAAACAATAAAGTAAAACCGTATCCAAACTGGGTAACAGTGTCTATGACTTGTGTGTCCCTGGTAGAAAGTAAGTAGTTGTAATTTTCTGAGCAGCAGTCCTGGCATTGGTTAGGATATCCATGGATTTTAGCACTCTGTTAGAGCAATTAACTTGTTTCTTAATGCTAATTCTCTTCCATTTTCTCAGTGTCCATCATGTTCCTGTGCTGAACTGCACTGCGATGGTGTTGTGTCCTTCCACCTTTCTAGCCCTCACCTCTCACGTGGCAGCTGCAACTAACCGCCCACCTTACCTTTATCCAAGAGATGGATGGACTATGGAGAAGGGGAACCAACAATCACCAAAGGGCCTCCGAAGGACACAGTGAGTCTTCAGGCCTCTGTTACCTTCCAGCTTGTTCTGCAGGACACACAGCTGGCCCAAGTCCTCTGCTTCCCTGGTCCAGCTTCCTCAAACAAGAGCAAGGTTGCTTATGGTTTCCTTTCATGACTATAAATGCTTATTTAATCTTTCTAATCTTCTTAGCACCAACTGAAAAGGCTAGCATGCAAAAATGTGAGAAATATTTGCTGTGAGGTAGAAATTCACCTAGTCATAAAATAATTGCTTCTAAACTCTTAGTCATTCATGGCATGATTTTAATTGCGTTATACTTAAGGGATCATAATGAAACAGATTTACAAATTTACCCTGGAGCATTTTTTGTGCAGTATTGGGTTGGAAAGCTGTAATTTGAATAAATGGAATGAGTAACTGAAGACAGACTTTCCCTCTCCCCAATACATCTCGTTTTAAAAAAAGAACCAGCAAAGAAGAAAACTGTATCATTTAAGTAATTAGCAAGATGCTGACAAAATGCAGGAAGCGTGCAGTAGACATTTTGTATCTCAGCTGAAAACAAATTAATAAAGCAGATTTCTGTACAGAGAAGCTAAGCTCGTTTTCAGAAGGGAAAAATTCGTATGTTTGTACCATCAACTGAAGATGAAAGAGGCAGTAAGAGAAGAAATGTTCATGAAAGCCTAGCAATAGCCTTGTTACTCATTTGCGAAAGGGAAAGCAATAACATTCAAAAAGCCCTTAGGTGTATTATATAGCTGTCAGACCTTAGGTCTTCGAGTAGAGGAGATAATGACTGCTTTTGCTGCTTAGCACAAGGGAAACCAAGAGATGCTGAGGGATGGCAGTATTGTGCTGTGATACACAATAACAAGAAATTACCAAATTCTACCTTAGACCCTTCCCCATTTTCTCCTCCTCTCCCATGAGGTTGCTCTTGAGCTGCTTTGCTCAGCCATCGTGGCAGTTTCCTCAGTTTGCTCCCCATCACGTAGTCAGGGCTTTGCTGAAAGTCGCAACTTCCTTCTTACTCCAATTCAGTGCATCTCCTTCTTGTTCCTTTCATAAATAATGGTTGAAGTACAATTTCCTTTTTTTTCTTTCATCCTCAAAAGTATTGATATCAAGTTGCTTAAAACAGCACCAAGTTTGCTGGAAGCTATAACCTGAAAGACTCCACAGGTTCAAAAAAGGGATCAGAAACAAGGATCAGTTCAATTCTATGAATCCTTCATTAGAACCTAGTTGGAGACTTGTTACTCATGAATGAAGCATAAAACTAAAGAAATTTGTAGTTGGAAGTTGACCTCTCAAGAGGTCACTGGTCCATTCTCTTTCAGTGGGGCAGAATCAAGAATATGTACATCTCATATGGTCCCTATTTCCTGACCAAAAATGACAATTCTGCAATGATGTTGCCTGGCCGGTGTGAAAAATAGTAATTGGCTAACAATAGTGAAGGGTTTCCATAATACCAAGCCACAGTCTTATTCAGTGACAATCTATTCTTCTCTCATGGCTTCTACTTTCTACTTCTAGTTCATCATTGTATTGCTAGAGAGGTTGTGACAAAATCAAAATCTATATTCTCTCAAAGGTTTGAGCATATTTATTATACATTTGAAGTGAAACCCCATTTTGAAACATCACATGGATTTTTAGATCACTTAGATTTTTCTCATCAGAAGCAAAATGTCACTGAAATCAGCATAAGCCAGTAAACTAAAGCATATGGCTGCTGATGTATCAAAACTTCTTGAAGGGGAAGAAAATAGCCCTCTGGCAGAAAATTTCTGAACACCATAGCATCTAAATTCCTGGGTCGATGGAAATATTTTGTGCTTTTTTGCAAGCACTTTTTTTTTTTTCATCTTGATCATGATTATTTAAATCCTTCTGTTTCAAATTCAAAGATTTCTTTCTTCTCCCTTCCTGCCAAGTGTTTGAGTGAAGCTACAGTGAAAAAACATTCTGAACAGATATATTTTTGTGACAGACGTTTCTGTTAGCAATCAGGGGAAATGCACTGCCTGGTCACTGGCAAACCAATATTTTAAGATTTCTAGTTCAGAGCATTATAAAATGCTGGAAGCCTACACTCAGTATTATCTAAGCAAACTGTGTTACGACCTCCAAAAGAACCAGTTTTTCCATGATATGTAAGGTGCGCTCTATCTGGATAGAAAGATACTAGGGCAAGTACATGAAATGATGTACTTGTTGATATATCATTTTGGAACTGTCATTGAATAATGTATTGGTATTACTGTTTCAGGCTTTGAAAGGTATGAAGCTCTGCCGGACCCCGTTGTGTTAACAGCCTGCCCACACTTGGGACTAAAAGATAACTCCAGAACTTGCAGTTTAACGCAGGTACGTGGAAAGGTACCACCAATGGACAGAGACAAGAAGGTAAGGAAATAAACTGTTGATTGGTATGATTGGTGGTTACCTCAACAACTTCGAAATACTGTTGAAATGCAAGATACTTTGGCTACGTTTACTCATCGATAAGAAGCAACATAGCGTTTCTGTAGGGCACTAGGGGGAAGGAATTTAAAGAGCACATGTTCTTATCTACGCCAGTCTCCAGTTAAGCTAGAATGCACCAGTATTGCATACATATCTACTTATATAATGGTTTTTGCACTCTTCATTCTGATCTCTCTTTTACAATCTTAAAACTACTGAAATAGATGTCTACGTGCTTCTGCATGCAATCTGAATAAATGTAATTTTAATCCAAAAGTGAATCTTAATTGCATATCTACAAGATGATATGGTTCATTCAGTTTACATGAGATACATTTTTAATGATGAAAAAGAACCTTAAGTAAATGGGTGAAGAATGTTATCCATCATTTTCCCCAAATCGTAATACATTATTTGATTGAAACCTTTGTCAGGCATGCAGCAGTTCGTTTTCCTAAACCGAACATTAGAGACAGCTGACTAACAGTAATGTTGCTCAAAGAAAATTGAACACACGCTGTTAAATGGGGCAAATAATATTACTATTGTCAGCAGCATGGAAGTCTGAATTCCTGCAGCTGCTTGCAGAGGTGTATCCTGGTGTCCCTTCCTCTGCTCACCCTGTAGCACTGACCAGTTTGCATTCCCAGATCAAAAAAAAAAGAGCTTTTAAGTGGCACACGTGTTTTTCTCAGTTGTTTGAAAATCCAAAGCTCAGATATGATCTTTCCTGAAACCACATTCAACACATACTGGAGTGTAAGGGTGGAAATGAAGAGATTTAGCCTAATTAGATTAATCTTTATCTGTGTATTGTATCTGTCTAGAGCAGAGCTCGAGTCTGTAAGCTGTAACCAGATCTCCGTTCCCATTTTTCAGAGGAACATAGAGTCACTCTATGGAAGTTTGTGCTCAGAGACCTGCTATGAAGCATTTCGCAGGATTTTTCTTTCCACAGTCATTTTATATAAGTAAGAAAATCTATCCTTACTTAATATAAAGGAAAGAATCCACAAGCTGCTAGAGGAGAAGGTAGATTTCCAAGGATTAAAAAAAAACAACAAATGCACTTTGTAATGGCTGACTTTAAAAAACTTGTGTGATCCGTTTTTCCAAGATAACTATTTTTTCCTGTAGTAAAAAATTCTCATCCATAGTTGAGCCCTTTCTCCAGAATGTATACTCCAGTATTGGGGTATAAAATTATTTGTTATTGCCAGTAAAAAAAGAGGATTCCCCATTAATTAGATGGATAATATTGATTGTGCAGGCTGAGACTATGGGTGAAATATTACATGCAGGCCTGTATTTCAAAATAAAAACTATAATTTCATTCCAAAATGCTTGTTATTTCACACATCAAGATTAAAAAAGATTGCTTTCATAAATGGAAATGCAGGTGTATGTAGTCAAAGTGGTGTTGGTATAGACACACAGCCACAATAATTTTGAACCTTTTAAAAATGTTAAAAATTTTACCTGCAAAAGAACCAGAAGAAATATCCATCTGTTTCTATCTTTTCTTTGGTCACTTCACCCATAGAAAATTAAATAAAGAACGAAAAGGGGGTAAACTCATAATACCGTGAGTTATCTTTATTTCATATCCTCTGTTTCAAATCATGCTATTCTTTAGCTTTGGAATTACAGATGGCAGTTGCACTATAGAGCTTCTGAAAGCATCATGTAGGTTTAAGCACCAGACCACCAGAATACCAGCTACTAGTTAACAATCAAGTTTTGATTTAATTGAATCTAACTTTTTCCTTTTTCTAGTTATTTTTCCTTCGACTAGAGTGGAGACAAGTTTTGTTTTGTTTTGTTTTTAAAAAAGAGTAGTATAAGAATATGAAAGAAACATAGATACTACTACCAACATTATTTTCTTCTCCCCAGCCTCCCAGTCTACAGAAGATTCACAGCCTCTATTTTGTGAGGGTTATTGGGCCGATGAATAAATGCTCTGCAGTTTATTTCAGAGACTTCAAGTCTTCTGTTGGGGCTTTCAAAATAGTCATTTGGATTTGCAAACTTTTGCAGCACTTTGGCAGCACTGCTTGGTACTTCTCTACACAACAGAGACCTTTCCCCAGACACATTAATTATGCAAGCAAACCTAGCATATTATGAAAAATGCCTGTAGAGATTCTTATAGATCAAACTATGAGGTCAGTAGAAGAGAAAGACCATGCTCTTGCCTCTTTTTGCTGCCAGACACCCCGGCCCTGACAGACAGCAGGTCACTGCATGCTCCTTTGCTCTCCTCTTATTTCCCCAGCAAGCTGCACAAATATTCATCCCCTGTGTAACCAGCTGCAAGGCTGAACCAAGGCATGACATGCTCAATGTTGAAATATCCTTGGGGCCTAAGAGTGAAGTGTGGGGTGGGCTTTGCAGGCATCTCTTTTATGGTAGCTTGATGTGGAGTGTATTTCCTTACACTGATGCACCAGTGGTCAATATGACAAAGCTGTTAATAAGATCTATCAAGTCTGTCCCAATCCACTTGGTGCATTATTCTACTCATGGGAACTTACTAGGTTCCAACTGAAGGCCAAAAACCAGCCATTCTTGTACTCTAATCTCTGTTAAACCACTTGAGCTAGTTTCTGATGACTCTACTACATTTTGGAAGGGATGCACCAGGCCCACATGCACCTGCTCTGAGTATAAATCTCCATAGAGTAAATGCAATCTGAATTTGAAATCTCAGAATAAGACGGATGTGTGGCAGTAATGAATTTTATCTCCATCTTTCTTTCTGAAGATACAGATGGTCCCCAGGGACTGTCCCTGCTCTCTGTGGGTACTTCTCCACCAGGAAACCCCAGAGGACCCCCAAATCCAGAGATCCCAGATGCAAGTCAGCTCTTTGTTAAGGTGAGATCCCCTTTCCCCTTCCTTTCCTAGACATCCTTGGAAGGAAGACAGCAAATCAAAGTATGCCCCAAGCAGTCGCCTGATGGGTGGAGAGGATCCTGGAGCATGCTGTGGGGGCTCTGCCAGTCAGGTGTTGATGTCCCTCTTGTCTTCTCTAGAATAAGGACCATTGGCTCACAGACGACTTCTGTCAGTGCTTGAAACAATTTTATAGCTGGACAGGTGATGTGAATACATGTTATTCACTAATGTTTTTTCAACTCATTTTTTGTCCTTTCCCCAGACTGACCTACTGTCATGCTTGATAATGCCAATATGCTTAGTATGCATTCTGAAAATACATTTTCTTTACAATTACAAATTCACAGAGATCCTGCTAATGTGATTGTTTTAGCACTGAGGGTGTTTTGCTGTAGTGCTAGTTGTGTGCTGGGATACCCAGAGGCTGTAGAAGCAGTTCTAATATTATTGTTTCAATCAAAATAAATGCGATAAAGGCAGAAAGAAACCCGTTAGCTAAGAGCCTTGAAAACGCATTCATGCCTTCTGCCAGAGCCATGAAATTGCAGTAAATCTAAGTGAATACAGCAAATGAAAATTTTGTATTGTGATTAATTCCAGTATCAGAACATACCTATGGCTTTTCATCCCTTAATTAAACCATAGGTATTTCTTTGTTTCCCCTTCCTAAGTATGTTTTGCTTTTATCAAGGATGGAAAGCCTAAAAGGCTTCAGGATTGTGCTTTGTCTCAGAAATGGCTCCGACCGGGCGCTGTGAGAATGACGGTGAGTCTGTGGTTTGCTGTGAATTAGCCTCGTGCACTTGCTGAGACTGGAAATCATGTACTGTAACTAAGGCGATAGACCATTCACGGCTTTAAATTTGTAAGGTTCAGTGAGCCTCCTGCAAAGTGCTTGCTTTTAGTGCATCTTGGAGGACTTGAAAGAACATGAGGTTTGCAGGAAAAAAAAAGAAAAAATACGCAAATCCTAATGCAAATACATTGTTTCCTGTCAGCTTTTCTAAGTACAGACAGCATGTTACAGGTTATTGTTGGTGAAAAGAGATCAGTTTTCCAGCAAAATACCCCTTTTGCATTTTCTCAGGCAGGGAAAGGATCTGTTTTCTGTTTCAACTTCTAAAATATAGCATGTAAGGGGAGCTCCATTTCATTTGTCAGGATGCAAGAGTAAATACTCTGTATTACATATACACACTATTTATGCAAAGTCTCATGATTTTGCTTGATTCACTGGTATTTTAAAATGTAAAAATATTTCTTTCTGAGATTAGGTTTAAAAAAAAAAGCAGAAGAAGAAGAAAAAAGAAAAAAAGTGCCCTGGAAGAGTTTGAGGCACAAGCTCTGTGGTTCTCTCCTTCGCATTTCAGGCAGGAGCCCTTCCTGGAGCTGTGAATGTAGGCTTGGCTCATCCCTCCAAAGCCACGCTTGGATGCTAGCCCACATGGAGCAGAGTTTAGCTATCTCTGCCACACAGTCCTTGACGTTAGGAGGCTTTTCTGAGTGATTTGAGAGGGTATTGAAGAAGAGCAGTGGAGGAGTTTGGCAGGCCAGGGAGAAACACAGACCTCAGCTGCACCCAACTGGAATTTGTAAGCACGGCTTTTGTCTCCCTGCAGAAATAGCTGATTTCTCAACTTCTGTTTTCACCTCTGTTTCCAAACAACTGCACACGCTGTTTTTTAGAAAGCTTGTGGTAAGCATGTCCACCAGTCTGTGGTATGCTATAGTGTTTTATCCATCTTCAGGAAAACAAAAGCCAAATCCCAGAGTCCTTTTCAGGAGGGAATCTTGTGTGGCATCTCAGGATCGAGTGCAGGTAGCAGGTAAGAAAAACAGTGGGAATTGGGGCATAATAATTACCTCCTAGTGTCTCCCCAAAAGTGTAATTATGCCTTGTTCCTTCATAGAATTGTCCAGGTTGGAAGGGACCTTTAAGATCACCCAGTCCAACCATTAACCCAGCATTGCCAAAACCACCTCTAACCCATGTCCCTCAGCACCACATCCACCCATCTTTTAAATACCTCCAGGGATGGCAACGCCACCGCTTCCCTGGGCAGCCTGTTCCAGCGTTTGATAAGCCTTTTGGTGTAGAAGTTTTTCCTAATAGCCCATCTAAACCTCCTCTGGTGCAAAATCTCTCTAGATTTATACGGCACTTTCCAAGACTTAGAGTTGGTTTGTTCTCTTTTGTTCATTTTTTCCTCTATCGGTTACAAATGTGTGTAAAACCCAGGCTAATTTAGAGTGTAACATAATCAGGGATTTTGCTTATTCATAACAATTTATTAAGCCGCGCAGAGATACTTCTATTTTTAAAGTTTTTAGATTGTATCTCTTATCTTCTTAAAGAGTAGTAAATGCAAATGGCTTCTACAATCAGCTCTATCTGCTTAAACTTGCTAAATCATAAGGAGTCATGTTACAAAACAGCGCAGAGCTGTTCCAGGCAACACTCTAAATCTATGGTACAATGATGCCAGATGACAATAGAATTGCAAAGGAAGTGCTTAGTATATCAAAAATTAATACCTAGTGAGTCCATTTTTTTATGGTGATGATTATAAGTATTCATTATGTGTTTGAACATAATCCGCTCAGAACAGCAGTTTGCTAAATGTACTAGCGATTATTGAACAAAATACAAGTTGAGGTCGTGTTTGGGTTTTCATTGGGCAAATAACTGTCATTTTCTTCTCAACCAAAACTCAAATTGCAATGTTACGGGAGGTACTTGGCTTCAGTGCATACAAATGGGAAGTTGTTAACTGTGCTCTGAGCAAATCAGAGGCGTACAGACGAAAATCAGCACATCACATACTTTTCTTGGTTATGAGAATAAATGCATCATATGACTCCAGGAGCTGTTACTGAAATATCAAAACACTGACCAAACCTCATAAGAGGTGGCAATGCTACTGAGTCCCATGTGGTCACGGGCAGCTAACTTAGTATAAATACCCAGTAAAGCAGGAAAGTGATAAAAGGCCATCGTCCTTCAGCAAAAGATGGGAGGGAGGGAGGAGTTCAGCCTCTCTCTACGCGGGGCTAACTCGGTTCCTCCTGAACAACAACCAGACCTTTACAGTGTACCCTTCAAATAAAAGTGTCACAAGCCTTGTAATTTCACTACCTTGTAATCCCTTTGTTGTATTGATATTATGTACCTATTTTATTTCAAGTAACAAATGGGTTATAAACATTTATTTTTAATAATGAGTCCCACCTCTGGGCGCACTTAACCAGAGCTCTGTATGGTCTATCCAGCACTCCGTGCGCAGCTCTGTCCCTCAAATAAAAAACGTGTAACTTAATCCGTTGTAACCTTAGCTAGATACCAGGAGGGCTGTTGATCCTAAATAGGAAGAAATCATCCTCTTTTTTTGTTTATTGTTTCATTTTATTTGTTTATTTGACTTTGTTTATTATTTCACATTTCAGTGAAAATTTACATTTCATTTTCATGCAACATGCAAGAGCCATATAGTTTATTTTAGCAGCAATCATAAAATTGAATTATTTGTTTCTAGGCATGCTCTTTGCTAATTTGTGATGCAGTAAATTTATTTCAGTCAATTTTGTATCTTTTACCACAGCTCCTCATATGCATTTGCATACAAACCCAGACAAACAACTATTAGAACTGAAAAAGCATTCAGCAGGGTTGTTTGTGGTGTATAGCATACCCTGACTAATTAGGCCAGCATTTACTGTAGTTAATGTGCAATTTATTCAAAATGCAAAGGAGGTATAAAGAGGGTCACTAACTGTGTTGCGTGTTAAACTATGAATGTCCTTCCTCTTTTTTGCTTCCCCCCAATTTGGAAATTTTCCTGCCTGTGTTACCCAGGAGATAATGTAAATGCAGTGTAAGACATTAATGAGACCAGCCCACTTAGCTTTGAGGTTTGGCTTTTTTTTTTTCCCCCGAGCTTCCTATTAATGATCTGATAGTTTGTTGCTACAGGGAAGAGAGAGAGATGCATCTCTGGAAACTAAAGGTCAGGCGCCCTGGGCTGCATGGGCTGATCAGACCCGGGGAGAGAACAGAAGGGTGATGCTTTCTCAGTGTTGAGAGCGGCCTCTCAAAAGAAATGTATTTGAAATAACAATGGTCAGAAGCAGCATGTCACTAACCTCCCGTTCAGTGGTGCTGGAGAAAAAAGGGGGGAAAAAAAAAAAAGCCCAAACCCTTGAATATTTAACGATGGCTGAACAAATTGGGAATGCGCTGAGGAAGGGAAAAGTCACAGAAGTTAACGCTCCCAAAATGCAGCAAAGCTCAGTAGTCCTTAAAAGCAATTAATGAGCTTTTACCATCTGTTAAGTAATTACCTATCATCATTAGTTATTAGAAGTAGGAAATGATGTAAAGGGCACAAACATAATATACAAAGAACAGCCAGATTCTTGTGGGTTTCTTGAATTAGGTCATAAAAACCTGGTTATTAATACGGAAATAAAAATGACAAACATTTACAGGCATTTTTGTAGCTGCTCCGCTTCAAAAATAAAAGCACTACATTTTTCCTAGCTGTAAATATTTAGCTTGATTCTTGCAGTTGTTACTAGTATGATAAGAAGTTTATTATAATATTCATCTCCAAAAACCAACATAAGATGAAGAAGATTTAGGGTTTCTAAATTCAGTGCATTATAGCTTAGCTAAAACCAATTATGGAAAACACAATTTGAGGATCATGAGTTGGAACAGATTAAAACCAAGTAACCAGAAACCCCCAAAGCTGTGTGTGCTTTTGAGCTGCACGACTCTACGCATAAACATATGCACACATTCTTACTTGTATGTCAAAATGGGCTTCTCTTTCCCTAATCTCTAATTCTAATTTCTTTTTCCCCCTTCTTAGTCAAAATAGGTTCCCTAAAATGTATTTCTTCCAAGGTATTAGCTGCATATCTTTAAACTTTCTGCAAGAATTTAAGTCTATAGGTCTGAGGTTGCACAAGGATCCTTGGGCATGTACTTTGCCAGCTTTTAGTCTTATTTCATTCAGAGAATGGGCAATGAACTAAATTGATAAATCTCACTGCAAGTTTATAGTACATGTTAGAGTTATACAAATGCATGAAAGCTCTGTTTGCACAATTTTTAAGATGTGCTCGCAGTTGTTTTTCATCAGCTGGTTCAGGAAAACATCCAAAACCCGATGTGCTTTTCCAGTGGGGGAGGATAATTCTGTGTCAGTCAAAAAAACTCAGCAGGGTGCAGGTTTGCTTTTAATGTATTTAAATCTGAAATTTCGTAGTTGTAGCTATTTTTTGTCAGGTTCTTTGCTGGAAGAGTCCTTGCAGACGCATTATTTGGCCTCCTGTTAAACTAAAATAGGTTACAATTAGCAAAGTTCTGCTGGGGGCAGCTCATGGGGGCTGAGTTTGCCCATGCTGCAACTGAGTGAAGGTCAAGAAAATACCTTTTCCTTGACAGAATTGGTTGGCTGTTTGTGAAAAACCAAACAGGCCCATAGGTGGCGAAGGATGAGCCGTGGCTGCAGCAAGGTGTACAGACAAATTACCTGTCCTGAATGTGTCGTTCGAGACAGCAGCCTGAGAAACTACCTGTATCAAAAACAAATAATGCCCAAGTGAGTGGCCTATCCTGGCCATATAGTAGCACAAACAAAATAGAAATGAAAGAAACTGTTGAACCTTTATGTCCATGAAGAAAAAGTCATATCCATGCTGTCCAGGCTCCCCCTGGTTTATGGCTGCAATAACAAGATAGCAGTGTGAGAAACGAACGAGTCTTGTCAATAATAAAATAGGGAGTTAGCAGATTGCTATAGCGGATTGTCAAGAAAACTGTACAGTAAATACCAAAAAAGGGGTATTAGGACAGCAAAATCAGGGCCACTGGGGTAAGAGCACACAGGGCAAGCTGTGTAACTGGGAGAGACAAGGGGTTTGAAAGGGATGAACATGGGAAGCAGAATAAGGTAATAAAAGGTGTAAAAACTGATGCTGCTCCAGGGCTCCTTTCAGGCAGCTCCATGCCTGATCAATGCGATTGTTGCCACCGTAATCCTGTCTGACTTGCTTCTCCATCTGGGAGGGAGATGGCACGTCTTCCCTGGCCTCGGGGGATCTCCACAAGCTCATCCCAGCATCAACCACAGATGGGAGCATCTCAGGGACTGCCCGGCATCATCGGCCCTTCATGACCCCCTGCATGAGGCTGGCGGATCTCTGGCTGCAGGTACCGAGGATGGCGATGTCTCTGTGCATATGCGCTGCCTTCTTTCTTTCTGCGGGTCTGTTACAAAATCTAGTGAAGAGTGTTAGAGTATTTTCTTTCTTGGAGTACTTTTTTTTTCCCTGTGCAGATTTACATTACCTTTTTTTTAATATATGAAGTGTGCTATATAAAAAATGTACTGCATATTTAAAAAAAAAAAACAACCCGTAATTGTATTTGATTTTGGCAGCTGCAAGTCTAAACATTTAGGCAAAGAACAGAGGCATTAGATTTCTGTTGCCAAAGTCTTACTCATAAGGTACCCTGTCCCATTATTTTTTCCATCTGTTTTGTCTCTTAGAGATTATTTCAGCAGCTTAAGAGTTTGATTCATTTCCACCAAGACATAGGAAGAGAATGTGAGAAGAGCCAGAACTGCTTAAAACCACAGTCTTAACTGCTGAAATATTCTATTCATGAAAATACTTTCTCAATTGATGTTCAAAATCCTCCACCTGATTTGCTGAATGAGGAGGAAGAGAGAGCAGGGGATTTTTCTCTGTCAGCTCTCCCCAAGTACAGCTGTATTGAATATTTAAATCCAGCATTTGCCGTCAGTGCATATTGTTAGATGCTTTTTTCTGGTGAACAACAACTTGTGAAAGATTACATTTACCTTTTTATTCGAGTGAAAACAAAATATCAAACAAAGACTGAGTAATATTTTCCAGTAAGTTGACATTATTTTCTATCTCAATCAAAAACTTTGTGACTTCCCTGCCTTTGTTGCTTCAAACCCCAACAGCAGTTTTGGTAGACGTGTTACAGGCAGCACGTTGTGGGATGATGGTGGCAGTAAAGAAACCGAGAACAAAGACAGTATTTGCAAAAGTGAGCACCTTTTAATCTGTATCCTGTACATTCTGTAAAAGCTGATCGGCACAGTCCTCAAGCACCCAAACGCCGCTTGCACAAGCAGCTTCATTCTGCAGAATCGCTCTGTCTCTGCAGACAGGTCAATCCGCTCTCAGACTCCCCGTGCACCCGAAACACGTCTCCAAACCAGAAATAATAGTTTCTCGCTGGGGCAGAGCCTCACTCCTGGAGGCTGATCTATGGACCTTCAGGAAGAGCCGGCCAGCCCTCGAGGCCGGAGACCCAGCCCTCCATGTTTGAGTATCCAGGAGGATATCAGAGTGGTAAAGCTGAAATCCTGACTGTCTTGTGTGCGGGGGACTCTTGCTCCTGGGAGGTGGAGGACCTATCCCACCAGCTCCCAGCTGCTCACCCCGAAAACCGCACTAATTCCCCGTTTCACCTCCAAAACTTTCCAGCCTCTCTGTGTTTTGGTTCGGCACTCCTGACAACTATTTCCTCAGCACCTACCAATTCAGAATGAAACTTTAAAATGTGAAACTTTCTGGCTTCCAAAACCTGTTCTCCATGGACAAAGCCATGGGTCTGTCCTGACTTGTCGGCTGAGCCGGTCGGCTCAGCGACAGAGAGCTGGTCGGCTTTTATTGATACAGGGGTACTGTAATATACTATCTATCCGTTAGCGTAATTGTTGGGTTAAAGTCCCTTTGTTCTGAAAAACATGCAAAAATAATTTCGGTTTGGGTTTGCTGGGGTTGTTTTCTAGAAAAATGGGGGCAGCTTGCATGGAGCGGTGGTTGAGGGGAGGACTAATCAGGGCATCTTAATGGCATTGGAAGGTAACAAAAAGACAAGAGGATGAGCGCCTCTGTGAACTGGTACCAGCACCAAATCCCTTGGTATGTTCTTGGTGAGTCAGAACTTGTAGCACGTTTAAAGCTGTGACAAAGAAGGTGTGACAGATAAAAAGTAAATATCAAAAGTAAAATGAAATAGTTCTTTGAACAGGCTGACCTCTAAATAATTAAAACGCAGAAAAAGTGTTAGAAGCGAAGCAGAAACAATTGTTGGTGCTAGTATTTGAAAGCTATGAAATGCCTTCGTGTGTGCATGCCTCGGTTTTCTTCAGGATGTCAGATTTCACGTAAGAGAAGGTGATCACCCCCAGACTGCTCTCTGGGGAACTGCTCGGTGTCTAATCGGGTAGGGAGAGGAGTTAACCATTACAAGCTGGGAAATGACATCAGTGTGAGGACCCTGCTGCGGACGGGGGCGTGCTGCTGGTTGGCTGGTCAGCGGCGGAAGGTGATGGGACCTGCGACGCGTGGGGAGGGACTGAGCATCGCTGAGATGCGGGAGGAGGCTGCCTCCTGGTCTTCAGCGCCCAGCAGACGCTCAGCGTGCTTTTAATTGCACCGTAAGTGCCTTTAACCCTGGCTTTCAGCCCTTACCAGCAAGAATTTGGACAGGTCAGTGGGAAGCACACAGAAACCCAAATTGTGAGTGCTTTCCTGGGTTTTAACCTAGAGGCACAACAGCTGTTTCATTCTATAAATCCATAAATATTGCTGCACGCCTTCGGTTGTGACGCTGCTTTATAATTCTGTGTGGAAGAGTTGGGGTTTTTCTTTTTAATATTGAAAAAAATGGAAGAAAGTGTTGAGTTGATGATGTAGTGGAGAGTAAGGATTTGTGGAGGAATGAGGGAAAGCAGCGACGCTCCGTGACAGCAGAACTGAAAGCAGAAAGAGGGGACTAGGTTACAGTCTCTATCCACCAGAAACAACGACAGTCAGCAGCTGCCACCCGGGGCGCGAGAGAGCTCCAGAGCCGCCCAGGGCACAGCTCTGGAGCGTGAGCTTCAGGCAGAATGCGCCTGGGGCTTTCTTTTTATTGCTTTTCTTTTTTTGGGGGGGAGGGAAGTGTGTGTGTTCTATTGCTGGGGGGCTTTTCTGTCGAGTCAGTGTGTTGAATGATCCTCCATCAGGGTCAAACAGGAGGTGCCGGCAGCCCAGGGGGGGACATCCAGGGGGGACACGGGAGAGGTACAGAGAAGGAAGGGGGGATGCGAAGAGCTGTGAGGCTGGTGTGTCCCAGCTTAGGAGCTCCGTCCTGAAGCCTGAGGCTGTGTTGGTAGCCTTGGAGGTGTGAGGCCTCAAGGGCCTTCCATGGCTGTCCGGTGGACATTATTTAAATTATTCTGGACTTTGAAATAATTTGAAATTATTTAACCAGGAACATTTTATCAAAATTAAGATCTTTTGGTTCCACAAAGTAGGTGAGTCCAGTGAGCAGATCTCAGAACCTTTGGAAATTTGAAAAGCTGATTTACAGTTCAGCTGTTTTCTGGACTCCATTGGACTGTATTGTCCAATACCCCGGTGTTGCTCCGAGGTGTGGTGCCCCAGAAGCGTAGGTGGTCCCTGGGTGGGGCCGTGCCTGCGAGCTGGAGCCTATCAGTTACCCACCTGGGAAGGAACGGGCTGGAGCGGAGGGGCTCGGGCCACAAGGCAAGGATGTGGGCTGTCCGGGACCACCATGAGGCGGCCCAGCTCCTTGGAATTCCACAGCTTGTGGCATCAACAGCCTTTCCTGCAGTGCAGATCCCAGCCCTTTCTTCATACCTTGACGTTTTCCAGAACCTGCAAAGAAAGAGTGAGGCTTTCCTCCTGCGTCACGGAACGGGGGGCGTTAATGCTCGTGAGTATCGGAAGGAAGTTAGGAAATTGGTTGCTGGAAGGAAGGAAGTTAGGAACTTGGAAGGAAAGAAAGAAGCCAGTAAAGAAGTTACAAACTAAGAAGTTAGTAAGTTCATCACATAGGAAATTAGGAAGTAAGTTCATAAGACAGAAAATTGGGAAATAAGTATTTAGGAACATCAGAAGTAAGCTAGGAAGTTAGGAATATAAGAAGTACATAGGGAATTGGGAAGTAATATAGAAAGTTAGGAATGAGGTAATGAAATAAGAAGTCGGGAAGTAAGTATGAAAGTTAGGAAGTAAGTTTAGAATTAAGTTTGGAAGTTAGGAAGTTCAGAAACAATATAGGGAATTGGGAAGTGCCAGAAGTTGCGCCCT
>VXBO01002387.1:0-65190 GCA_013400135.1 Rhinoptilus africanus
CTCCCTTAATTTGTTGTAAGTGCAGAACCCTTTCTGCAGTTGAATCATGCTCAGTTGAAGGGTCTGTACATGCAACTACTTTCCCAAATCACAAATTTAACTGAGTGGAAAATGGCTCCTGAAAAATGAAATTCTCTCTTGTGTTTAACTGAGAATAGAGTACACGTGTGCAGTATTAGCATGGCAGGTTTTTGTTTAGTAATTGATTATTCAGTTTTTTCAGCCAAAGGTGTAGTGCCCTGTTGTCCACAGCTGTCCAAAGTGATGTCGGTACCACCATATATGAATCACTCACTGATGAAAGATGTGGATTTTTTGCCCATGGGAGTTTTGAAGAGCTATGGAGAGCAGAGCACTGAAGCCATGTGCTATTATTTAGATCTCAGAAGAATTTTTCCTGAGCGACGTGTTAAAAACTTTCATGTTAACTTAAAAAGAAACACAGAAGCTGAAAAAAAAGAGATTAAAGCAGAAGAAACAGTAGAAGTAATTATTAAATAATTGAAAATGGAAGAAATATGTAGTGGTGCTATCTGTAGAAATATGTGGCTCACAGTGAGGGTGTTTTCTCATGAATTGTATTCTAAAGTGCCCAGTTCCTGTGTTTTCTAAAGTTGTCAGTGGACGGACAGTCATGTATTTATATTCTCTGAATTTTTCTTTTGATGGAGTAGTACTCATCTATACAGAGATTTTTGTAGTTCAGCACTGTATGAATAAAAATGAGAATGTGAAGCAAATTGAGTAAAAATGTTGTGGATGACACTGGACAGATGAGGATGGAACTTGGCGCTGCAAGAAAGATTGGTATGGGAGACTGGGTATAGAGATACCCATTGATATGGGAGACTGGTGCAGAGACTGAATGGGTCAGTACTGGAGAATGTGATACCAGAGACACAAGATTAGTTTGAATGGCTGGGCAGTATTTCCTTAAGAGAGGAGATGAAGTGTCTGGCTATTAAAGGAAAAAAAAAAAAATTGAAAGTGAAGGAGAAAAGAAAAAAAAGAGTAAGTGAATGGCAACCCTTGGAGAACATATGGTCATGTGCAACTACACACAGGTGTTGGTTTATTTCAAATGTTTCTGTTTTTCCTAATTCACCTTTAGAAATGGCATTTCCCAAAACAGCACTCCCTGCACTTAGGTTTTTGAAAAAAACCTGAACATGTATCAGTGAGTAGACAGGTGAACAGTGCTTAAAATGTCCTTGTTAGTTTGATGAGCAAGTCAGTGGCAGATCTGCCTGTGGGTCCTGCATACTTAGGTGGCCCTTATGTGATTTGTGATGTGACGGAGGCTCCCCCAAGCTGACATGTGCATTAGTGACATGACATGTGTTTTACTGTGAGACTGTCTGTACTAGGCATGTGAAGAGAAAAGCAGACAAGACTAATTTTATCAGTTTTGCATCTTGTATTTTCTAGAAGAAAATTTCTGTATCTTGTGTTCTCTGTTATCATACCTCTAAGAATGCGTGGCTTGCTGTGTCTTTGGTTATATATCATCTTCAGTTCTTTTAAATCTACTGCATGGCTGTACACAGTGTAGTTTTTCTAGGAGTGAACAAGTTAAAATTCAGCATACTTGATCAATATTCCTGCCTGAATTATATTTTAGAAATTGATCTGATGTTTTAGTTCATGTCTAAAAATTGTGAGCTCTTGTACACCAACAGACTACATTGGATATTTGACTCTTGGTAATTATTTACCTGTGCAGTGCAGGAGCACTTACTTCATTAAACTTCTGTAGACTTGGCTCATGATTCAGTAAGTTATTTAAATCTGTGCCTAACTTTGTGAGTAATCCCGTTTAATTCACTTCAGCTACTTATGTAAGTAGCTTACTGTAAGCAAGCTAAATTAGGTATATGCTAAAATGCTTTGTCAAATGGTAGCCTTTATAAATATGTTTTTTGGGGTGGTTTTTTGTTTTTTTGGGTTTTTTTTTGACATTAGGCTGTGTTTCACTGCTAAGCCTCCTAGGTCTGTATTTTGGAAGATTATTTTCAGGCTAATCAGCTGCAGGAAAATGCCCCAAAATGGAAAAGGAATGAAGAAAATGTCATGACTTTGACCTCCAATGGTAGCATTGGCCTAAAAATAAGCATGATCTTAGTCTAATGGGTTTTCATTAGTGCAGTCATTTTTTTGAGAAGCAGTTTATTGCAGTTATTGCAATGTTTTTAGGGAAACAAAGTGTTTGCTTTCTTCCTCAGTGACATGCGGAGTAGAAGGTGAAGCTGATGAGCTTTGACTCGGCTTCTCATTAACAGTGCTCTGTGATGACGATTGTGTCAGAATAAAAAGATGCCATCTATTAAAAAATCCAACCAAACAGTCCAAAAATATTGACTAAAACCTGTCCAACTATATTATTAAAAAATAACAATCATATAACTCTGTTGAACCAGGACAAGGAAAAACTTTCTCCCTGCTCTAAGTTTGTGATGGTTTTGTTTGTAAGGATTATTTGGAACATCGACAATTTGTACAGGAAGGAGATGACAACCCGCTTCTCTCCCTTCCCACCTACCTCATTGCAGCATATAAGGCAACTGCCAAATGTTAGGTCAGATAACTCTGAAATTGTGTATGGTTTGGTTCCTCCCCTCCCTGCCCACCTTCCGCCTGCCCCGTGTTTTACTAGTGAGTACAGTAATTGCTATTGGCCTCAAATAGCTAGATATTTTTTTCAGTGCTTAGTCTAATCCTCCGTGGTATTTTCCTTTTATGCCTATGTTTCTCTCTAAGGTGAATGGCTTTCCTGGGATAGCTTCTACCTGTCAATTGTATTTAGCATTACCTTCCCCTCTTCTACCCGTATATATTCTTGTAGGGCCCTCTCTTTTTCTTGGACGTATGTTTCTTGAACAAGTGTGGTGGAAGCAGTCATACATGGATTCTGTTGTCAGGAAAAGGCCTTCAGCCAGGTGAATGGTGACCACATACTTCTTGAAGCCACGCTTGCCTCCTTACTTGATCCTGTGTTTCTGTGTGATAGCCTGGAGAGTGCAGTGGCAATTAAATCATGCTGTGGCATGGAAGTAAGAGAATTGCTGTTGTGAATTTAATTTTCATATAAATTTGAGAACAGAGAGATTGTGAGGAAAAGAAACCAACTCCAAACCAAAAATGAAGACAAAGGTGGTCTGATTCAAAACCAAGACATTGCTAGCAGCTTGTAAAATATTCTTTTGACACTGCTAGAAGTTGTCGAAATGCAGTGGTCATGCACTCTTCATCACTGTATTGTATCAGCTCTTCATTGTTACGTTTCATTTAGGCTGATTCAAAAATTGTTCAGAAGTGGATGGATGGTGTGAAAGACTTCTTAATGACAGAAAAGGCTGTTCAAGGAGATACTGAAGGACTTCAGAGACAACTTGACCAGTGCACAGTGAGTTTCTTTTAAGGAATCTTTTGAAAATATATAGTAACTAGCATCTCTTCTTTATTATTTTGCTTCTATTATTAAATATTGTCCATGGCATACTGCATAAAGCAGGCCAGAAGAATTGTCTTATCTTTCTTCAGGGCACATTTTAATTGGTTCCTCGTGTGTAGCCATAACACTTTGTACTTTTCAAAGGTCTTCACCATATTTACAAGTACTCATCTACAAGCTGATGTTACTTCCTGAGAAAATGTTTATGTATTTCTCCCAATTTTGCGATTAGGGAATTGAATCTGTGAGTGAAAAGTGCTTTCTGCATTAAACTTCCAAGGGCAATAAAAATAACAAGCAAATAACTCTGGTGAAACTCCTAGGGTTTAGGAGTTATATATACCTTGCAAGTAAGATTCCTTCCTCGCTAGTGACAAATAGTGATCACAAATAGGTAGAATTGCAACTTATAGTAAGTAATTACAGTGTACCTTCCAATGTTTGTTTCTGGGAGAAGAATAAGAGTCTGAGGTATGCCCGAAACATCAGGGTATGTAGTGCACATAATCTTCAAATTTGTGTTGTTCCAGTTTTGACATGTGGCATGTGAGAATGTTTACACTGTTTATGACAAGCTGTATTTTGCATTTTAATTGTGTAGTTCTGATGTTTTGGGCCCCTGAAGGATTGTTTTAAGCAGTCTGGTACGGAACACAGCATATCTCTGCTTTTTTTTATTAAAGTTTCTCTGGAATAATTAAAAATTACAAACTTACTGGTATCCTATAAATTACCTAATGTCTTGCTAAAGAGGAACATTCATTTTCTCTGGTGTATGCTCAGGTGTTTGTCAATGAAATGGAGAAGATAGAACCATCACTGAAAGAGATGAAAGAAGTAGAGTCTGCTTTAAGAGCTCAACCTATCACAGGCATAAATACTTGGGTAAAATCTCGGCTAGTAGACTGCCAGACTCAATGGGAGAAACTGAGCAAGCAGGTGAGTTCTCCATATATTGCTGTTGCTTGCATGTTACTGCAGGTGTTCGGTTGTATGGCAATGGTAGGATGGCGAAGAGGTCAAGCAGCAAAACAGTGGGACAGGTATGTTTCACTTGTTCCACTGTCGAAGTGGGTGAAATCCAAAGTGTCCGAGTGAATCCTTCAGGAGCGGAAATATGTTAGAGGATACCTGTTCAATAGTAGTTTTGTCTGAATACGTGCGCTTCTCAGTACCTAGGAGTTCACTGTGCTCCTTCCAGTTTAATTGTTTGTAACTAAAGATTAATTTGTTCACTTTCCCTCATGCTACTATTTCTGGGATGCGTGGGAGGGAAGACTGACCTTTTTGTTCTGTTGTTCCTGAAATCTGGAATATTCTTCTGGCCTGTGTAATTTCTGCCTGCTTCCAAGCAGCTTTGAAAAATAAATGGCTATAAATAGACTACCACTTCAGTCTGGTGTATTTGGTTGTTTCTTTTGGGTGAAAGCTTTCTGCTGTCTGTAGAAGCATATTTTGTTAGTTGCAATGTCTGGCGAGGGTCTGTGCTGGAGAACCTTGCTGTTAATATAGAATCCAGATTACCTGGGCTGTGGAAAGAAACAAGGTTTTAGTGTTCTGTATAAAGATTTATCTAACTATATGATACTTGTCATGAGAAGAGGTTGGGGTTTTTTTTTCCATCTGACTTTTTACAGGGATTGTTACCAGTTTCCATGCAATGAAGAAAAAAAGTCATTTTCCTCCTTCCCTCACCTCTAGATTTTGTTGAACTGCTAAAAAGAGATCCTGCGTTTGTGTGTGTGTATAAAAGTCTTTTGTTAATTAAAAAGGCCTGAAAATGTTTTGATAGTAAAATGTTTTAACAAAGACTTGTGTTTTTTCACATATACAAGGACATTTAAGTAACAAAACTGCTGTTTCTTTCTCCACCTTGGATTCTAGATCATTAGTCAGAAAAATCGCCTGTCTGAAAGTCAGGAAAAAGCTGTAAATCTGAAGAAGGATTTGGCAGAGATGCAAGAATGGATGACCCAAGCTGAAGAAGAATATTTGGAAAAGGATTTTGAATACAAGTCCCCTGAAGAGCTAGAGAATGCAGTGGAGGAAATGAAGGTCAGGAATACCGGGTCATTGTAGACACCTGATTAAAGAGAAACAAAACTTAGTGGCTTTGGGTGTTGACCTTTTGCGGAATTACTGTCTATGTGGAAAGGAGCTCAGGTCAAGGCAAGATTTAGTGGTATTTTTAAGCTTTGCTTTGTGGAATTTTTGCTTTTAAAGCACAAACTACAAAAGCAGATGTTCTGTTTGGCCACGAGGGGTAGGGATTTCATAACGAATAGCAGTTTGCCCAGTTGTTGAGCCAGGCTTGCTATATATAGCATATTAAACACTAAGAATATGGAAACTTACTGCAGGAGACAAAACTTGAGAAAGAAAGAAAAGGTGATGTTATACCTAAGTTAGTGGTTGTGAAAACATATTCTTCTGCTTCTAGCTGCTGGGCTTTAGGTTCTTGTCCTCTGGATATAGTAACTCCACATTTAGAAAAGCAGTTTAAAACAGTTCTGTGGTAAGGTTATCTTGTGTTCCTCGTCTGTTGCAAACAGTGATGCTGGTCCCTGCTTCTCTAATTTTGGGACTGGTGGACAAAAAAATGGAGAAGGAGGAGCTATTTTTATCTCATTATGGTTTAGCTATTGAGTTGATAATTTTCTTGGATGTATGTACAGAGTAAACAATAATTCTCTCTGACTTGACTGCATGTTATTTAAATGAGTATGCACTACGCTGCTACTTGGTGGAGCATAAAAAAAGGATTTTTTTTTTTCCTTACAAGTGCTTTAACAAATCTTTTTGAAGTTTTCAAGTGTTGTTTTTGAAGGGACTTTCTGAAGCAATCTTTAACAAGTGTTTCAATATATTCATGTCCCTTGAAACCATTTGACATCACATAGTCTGACAGCCTGCTGAACATAAGCCAGGAAAAGGAAGAACCTTCTTTCCATTGGCAAATCTGAGAGACTATGAGCACATTTATATTTTTCAAGTCCAGATTATATTCTGTACTTTTAAATTTGGCAGATATGTCAGTGAGCCATTAAACTTACTGTAACGCTTGCATATTGTATTGCATTTGCACTAAGAATATTATGCTGGGACTACTTTTAGGACTGGGAAAGAACACACTCTGGATATTTGACCAGAAGCATTTTTGCTTCAGGTTTTGAAAAACTTTTGAGCTTGCCTAATTCTGCTCTTGTTTGAATAGAGAGTGGAAGTCCTGCTACATTTAAAGAAGTAGATTTAAGATGAGTCTAGGTGGTTTTTGATAATTCTGCAATAAAATATGTTTCCCAACTTTTCAATTTTTTGCCCTTCCATTAACTGGTGCTTTTTTTTAATTGCCTTACATTTAAAAGACATCTTGAACAATATGTGCAACAATAATACTGTCATGTTATAAATTCTACCATAAAGTACAGTGCCTGATATATCAGAAGTACTTCGAACTTCATAAAACTGCCCTTGAAACCTGAATAGAGAGAGATATGGACAGTGTCTATTTCTGGAGCCCTCTAGTTGTCTCAATAGAGACAGGCTCAGAGTGGTCTTCAGCATCTGTTTTCCAGCTATTCTGCTCCTGAATTCTGTTTAGGGCAAAATCCAACAACTGATAATATGATTTCTCCAGGTCTGTGTGGTGGGAGTTTTACTGTGCTTATCCTGTCTATTTGTTACCAACCATCTCTCAGTGCAGTTGGGCTGAAGGAATTCTTCTGGTTGTCCTTTTTGCATGTTCCTCTAGCACATCCAACAGCTGTGGGAGAGGTCCCAGTTTTGTAGTTGCAGGTGTCCTGGGTAATTACGTCATCTTGCCTGGATAACTTTGGGAGATAGTTCCTGAGCTCTGAGTCTCATAACTCCTGTAAATTCACCCTATGTTCTTCTCCCCGATATGCTTATTTTTAGCAAACCTCTATTTTTCTCTGGTACATTTCTCTTTTTCATATCTGCAGGCTAGTGTATAAACAGCACTGAGCTTAATCTTTTTCGCTTTGAGTCATAGATTTTTAATGAACAAACCGTAAATGGTAAATATGTCTGGATGTTTAATGAAATAGAGTTTTTCAGCGCTTACTAGCATCATTTGAATTCTGTGGAAGTTAGTGCCATATTTTGTTGTGCTGAGACCCAAGATTACTTTGGCAGCCATGCTTCCAAGGTTAAACAGCTGATCTTTGGTTTGAGTGGTGAATAGCTGGCCGTATGGCAATTGAGGGCTGATTGTGTAATACATTTCTTTGCTCAGAGAGCGAAGGAGGATGTGTTGCAGAAGGAGGTGCGGGTGAAGATTCTCAAAGACAACATCAAGATGTTGGCCACCAAAGTGCCGTCTAGCGGTCAGGACCTGGCGTCCGAGCTGAATATTGTGCTGGAGAACTACCAGCTACTGTGCAATCGGATCCGGGGGAAATGCCACACTTTGGAGGTAAGAATAATAGCTCTCAGCTTAGTAAAATGGAGGCAGGTGGCAGAAGAGGAATGAAGAAGGACACTGAAAATGTGCATTTTTTAATACAGTAGCTTTAGCATAAACATATTTTGCTGTGGCTCCTTTACAAGATTTCTTTTGCTTGAGAGGACATCCTTGGAATCCATGAGGCACCATCTAACTTTGTTTTTATAATCTGTTTTTATAATCAACACTTGTGCAAATAAGTAACCTTGTCTCGCAGCTCTCTTATCCATCCATGTATCTTCCAAAATGACAAAAAGAAACTTCTCGGAGATTAAAGGTTGAAATATGACAATAATTAGAACAGGTCAATTATAGTTTGGGGTAGATTGTTTATGTCCTGTCTTTCAAGAGGAGTGGATACTTTTTGTTATGTTCTTAAATTGTTATAAGAATCTGGATGTCAGAGATAATTTTTGCATGAGTGTAGAGACTTCTATGTGTATTTTGGTAATTCTTTTTATCTTGCTGCTATAGTTGCAGGTTTTTCTGTCTACTACTTCCTGTGCCATGGCATGGTTTTGAATATTTACAGCTTTCCTATTTGACATAAATGTCTCAGACACAGTAGTACTTTAAGCTGTTCATAGAGTATATGAGCTCTGCCTGGCATTATAGGCTAATTTGTTTTTTTCTGTTGCTCATAGGAGGTGTGGTCCTGTTGGATTGAACTGCTTCAGTATCTTGATTTAGAAACAGCTTGGCTAAACAATCTGGAAGAAAGGGTGCAAATGACAGAAAATCTGCCTGATAAGTTGGATGCTGTCAATGACGCTCTTGAGGTATTGTAGTCATTCTATCGGATTGGTAACTTTTCTGATAGCCCTGTTCAAGAAAACATTAAGTTCTACACTTCAGTAGAATACTGAAATACATGTTGAATATTCTGATTCTTCAGGTTTAATAAACTTATTACTCTGAATTTGGTGTGGATATTTGTAAGATCCTCTACCAAAAGCTGATGCTGTACATAATTGTGCCATACTTGATACCATGATAAAATTGTATGCTGTCTCCTGTCCTATGTAAATTGATTAATTCCTTCCAGCACTATTGTACGAAATGATATGAATAGGCGAGAAGCTCTGTGAAGTTCAATTATCTAAAGCAAAATGACCACTGTATTTGCCTCGTGCCATCATGGATTAAGCCATAACTAATTCATGCTTTTAGAGCACTCTCAAGACATTTGAAGTGTAAAACTTCTGTGCATGCAGCCAGATTTCCACCGCTGAAGATGCCATATCATTCAGTGTCTTGACCTTTAAAAGTCTCTCTTCTAATTAGTCCCTGGAATCAGTCCTGCGTCATCCAGCTGATAATCGAACCCAGATTCGGGAACTTGGGCAGACGTTGATTGATGGAGGGATTCTTGATGATATCATCAGTGAAAAATTGGAGGCTTTCAATGCCCGCTATGAGGAATTGAGTCACTTGGTAAGAATTTGGGGGCACAGTTGAAGTAGACTGGGTTTTTCAGCTCAGTAGTCTGAAATGATTCCTGTTAGATAGCTGAATTCATAGATGCAGGACTGCAATACAGGAAAAGAGGAAAAACATTCACAACGTTGTCAGCTGTTTTCAATTTGGAATAATAGAATCATAGAATCANTTTTTTCCAGGTAATTTTGACAAATTCCAATCTCAAGGGTGGTGGTTCAAAAACTGAGGTTAATATTCCTATCCTAGTGCCATAAATACTGGCGAGCTGGTCACTAACATGAATAAGTGACTTTTTGACTCTTTGAAATGGCTAGGAAGAAATTGCACTGAAATGAGGAACAGAAGGAAAACATTCTTCTCATTCCTCATCTGTTATGTTGTCCCCTTCTTCTCCTACTTTAGTCTAATCTTTTCTAGATTTAATAAGTAGAGGAAGACTGTCTGTATTTCAGATTGCATACATTTGTAACTTGTGTTCTGTATCCTGGTAGTACAGGTCGCTGCCAAATTGCAGGATAGTAGGATAGTGGTTTGTTTGTTTGTTTTTTTTCTCCTGTTACAGCCTAATAGTAGTCATAGAGGGAACTTCAGTTCATCCTCATTACAGTGAGCAACATGAATGCAGTGCCCTCAGCTGGGGGCTACGTGCTGTCATTAAAGTTAGCATTCACAATTGTTTTTCCTGTTACAACAGTGTTTATATGGCAGTAAAGTACTGTCTGCTTTGGCAGCTGCAGCCTTGACACTGGGCTGTTGACAACTTCCACATCTCTGTGTCTGTATGTACGCACCCAGTGGTCTGTGCATGTGTTGATAGTGGGGAATCTGTGTTCCCATGCAACACTGAGCTGTAGTGTATTACAAAGTCTCTGATTCCAATTGACGAGCTAGTTTTTGAAACTGGTGTGTTTTGAACAGAATACTTCACTATGAGGTGCTAGGAGAGACCTGTTTTCACTGTCCTGTATATCTAGCAGGTAGAACTCTCCTTGTATGCCACTGTTTGTCAGTTACCAGTCTAAATCACAGTAGGCTTCAAAAAATGCTGCCTTCTGGGGCTTTCTTTTGCTCTTTTAGACAGTCCTCCTGGCATAGGAGTTTTTGAGTCTCCCCCACCTTGTTTTGAGAAAGTTTGATATAATTCATATTGAATTACTGCTCCATCTTGTCTCACCTTTCCACCCCACTCAGGCGGTGAGCCGGCAGATAGCCTTGGAACAGCAGCTTCAGACCATGCGAGAAACGGACCACATGTTGCAGGTCTTGCAAGAAAACTTAGTGGAGCTGGATAGACAGCTGACATCTTATCTGACTGATAGGGTAGATGCCTTTCAGATGCCTCAGGAGGCCCAGGTATTCCAGTATATCTTTTCACTACAAAACATTTTGAAATATCTCATGATAGTTCTCAGCCTAGACTTAGTAATTCATGAAGGCTTCATTTCAGTCCTGTGCTGATGTACGAGGTGATATTTTTTTACAATCTGAATTGTTTTCCTGTTCTAAGAAGGTTGTATTGAATGACAATCTTAACAGCTTTCAATTTAGCAAGCTGTCACCAGCACCAGAATATTTAAAATAAATCTGGTAGCGTTTAACTTTTACAGGGTGTATTTACTTCTGATGGGTAGTGGGTAGTAAGCAAATTCTTCTTCCCTTCTCTGCAAGCAGTTTTGTAACATATTTTTTTCCTGTTTCTGTGATGTGTCAGAAAATTCAAGCTGAGATTGCAGCTCATGAATCCACCTTAGAGGAGCTCAAGAAAAGTGCTCGCTCTTTCCCTCCTGCTTCTCCTGAATGCAGGTCCCCCCGTGGTGGAACTCAGCTGGATGCTTTGCAGGTAAAAATATGAGCGTTGCACTAAGAATTTAAATGTGAAGAGCTTCTGGTTTTCAATTACACACTACTGTTGACAGCCTGTAAATTGCTTGGTGCAGTCAACCAAACCTCAGAAGTAAATAGTATATGCTTTAACATGCTTTCATTAAGAAACAAGCAGCATTAGATGAACTGAATAAGTTTAAATTTCATAAGTATCATGGGACAAATGATGAAAGTCAGAAAGTCTCTGTATTTTAGTAGAATGGATATTTTGAAAGTATATGAAACAGAATTATAGCTCTCTCTTGCACCTCAGGTGGAGATTAGGAATAGGTGATGGAATTTGGCTTGGCAAATAGTGTTGCCATGTATACTGAGTTGTGGTGGCATAAGAGGTGAGTTAGGATCTGTGGGAGGGGATGTTTTAAGTGTTATTTTTTTTGAAGTGCAGATATTAATTTAAAACAATCTTTTAAACATAATACTCATTAAAACAGAGAAAACTCCGTGAAGTGTCTACAAAGTATCAGCTTTTCCAGAAACCAGCCAATTTTGAGCAGCGTATGTTGGATTGCAAGCGGGTATTGGATGGTGTAAAAGGAGAACTTCATGTCTTGGATGTGAAGGATACTGACCCAGATGTAATCCAAGCTCATCTGGACAGCTGCATGGTAAATATGCAAAGTTCTTAATTCATGCTTGGAGGTGTTTGTTTCTTGTGTGATTTTTTTCTTGCCTAAACTCTCTCCTGAGGAAATTTCTGCTTGAAGTCATGGAACTGTTACAACTTTTTGCAAAACACCAACAGAACTATTGATACCTAAAAGCCATTAGTTCTTCTGGGTGACAATGTGGACACTTCCACAGTGTCCACAGTAGTGGATTGTTGATCACAGATGCGGTAGAACAGATGAGTTTATAAAAACTCCCTTCCCTGGGTCATCCTCTTCTTACGGAGAAGCATCACTCCAGGGGCAAGTTTGCTTGGTTCTTAGTATTTGAACAGAACAAATACTCTACGTAAGATCAAGTACAGGTTACAATGTTAGCCTTGCCACATGTGTTGATGTTATGGAGTAAACAGTAGTAAATTACCAGGTTAACTCTTTTTTTTGGGATGAAAATGAAAACTAGAATAAAATATGGAACATCAGGAGTTTAAAATCTTGGCAGACGTTGTTCTTAATCCATAGCTCAGTTTAAGTGCAATCTGATGGTCAGGTCACCAAATGAAGCAAAGTTTGAAAATGTGTACTACAAATTGATCACCAATAAATATATTTGTGTCTTTAGAAACTCTATAAGACCCTCAGTGAGGTGAAATTGGAGATTGAAACTGTTATCAAGACAGGAAGGCAAATTGTACAGAAACAGCAAACAGATAATCCCAAAGCGATGGATGAGCAACTGACAGCATTGAAATTTCTTTACAATGAGTTGGGGGCACAGGTAAGAAAACCAAACGTACATATGAACATCTGTCTGCATATAAATTCCCTTCTTTGTTGTTTTGATGTCAGATGATGTTTTGATTCTGAAGCTGGTACTGTATAGGCTAGTTCCAACATCCGAGAATTGAGAGATTAAGGATTACACATAACAATGCTGTAGTTGTGCAAGACTCATGTGCTCACAGAGTGTTCCTGAAGGGGAGGTAGCCTTGAAGAAAGGAAAGTTCCCAGAGTTTTTATCATCCTGGCAAAGCTGGCCTTCTATTCATTAAAGTCTCTGAGCACTGTTGTACATTCTCTTGTCTGTAAACCAGCCTGCAACACAATTTACTATCAGATAATCTTATGAAAAGTTTGAGTTGATGTAATTTTGTTTTTTAAAGAGGTGTCATGATGGCTTCTGATTGTAATCCATCTAAAGGGTTGCTCTCAGTATGAAATAGAAAACACAGGCAAACCTACGTTTTCTATGAACTGCATTAAGATGTGGATTCTAGTGGAACCTGTACATCTATAGCTCAGAAAGCATGTGGACAAGAAATTGAGAAAGGACAGAAAGGTAGAGTTATTTGCGGTATAATGTTATGATTTTCTTAGTGTCTGAATTTATTTTTTTAGATCTTCAGAGTGCATTATTTTGAATAAATGCATGCAAACACTAAGCTGAGACAGAGGACAATTTTTCTAAATGTCAATTGATTCTGACTGCTATTGTTGGATTTATTCTCAAATTTGTGTTAAAGTTTGACCAGACTAATTGTGTAGCCAGTGTGAACCAGAATTGATTATATTGCAGCAAACATCAAATTCCATATTCACTTTACTGAAATGTTTTCAAGGGCAGACTAGATTTTCAGTGAATTTTTTCTTTACAGCTAGCAGATCTACCAAACCACGAAAAGGCATTGAATTTTACCTGTGTAAGTGTCTAACTGGATTCTATATCCCCCGAGTTTCAATTAAAGGGTCATAATAAACCAAGTTTAAACATCAATTTAGTGATCGGTAGCTGTAAATAAGTTAGTATGCAGGTTTCTTTGTCTCCTTTAAGTGTATCTTAATTTAAAATTCTTCTAGTTTTATATATTCTGCTTTGTATAGTAAGATGCAGATGTTTATAAACTATTTTTTCTTTTCAGTGTCTTTCACAGTCTTCAGATGCAAGGATTTTTATATATTTAGGTGGATATTTTAGGTGGCTAGCACTTTCATATTTGCTATCTTTTAAAATCTAATTTTGTTTTCTTTTTTCCTTTTTTTTTTTTTTGTAGGTGACAGAAGGAAAGCAAGACCTAGAAAGGGCATCCCAGCTGGCACGCAAAATGAGGAAAGAGGCTACCTCTTTGTCAGAGTGGCTAGCTACCACTGAGGCTGAGCTCGTGCAGAAGTCCACTTCAGAGAGCTTGCTTTCTGATCTGGATTCAGAAATTGCCTGGGCCAAAGTAAGCACGCTCTAAATATCTGCAGAATAAATTTTTAACATTATGGCAATACTGTGTAGAAGTGGCTGTGAATTTAAATCCCTGTAACTTGTTTCTAAATCTCTTACATTATGAAATTTTGGTAGATTCAGTAGATCATGTTCAGTACCTCACTGAGTCTCAGCTGTTTCATCTCAGGCATCTTGCCTCAAACTTAAATGGCCAGTACATATTAAAGATATTCTTGCATATTTGGTATTAATAGGCATTTAAGTGACTTACTGTATCTCTAACACAGTTCATAATATTCTTAATTATCAGCAAATAAAATATTTGACCCAGACCAAAATTATACTAGTAGAGCAAACTGAAAGTTCATTAACATTTTTAATGAAAAATTGAGTTTGTAACTTTCCATTGAAACAGCTTCGTCTTCAAAATTGCGACTTTGCAAAAAAAAAAAAAGCTCCCGTAATTCCTTATTTTCTTCCATCTACAAATTGGAACTTTTCATGGAAGTAGGCAAATGTGTTCTAATCATTCTGAAGCCAAGTATTATGTTCTCACTCTGTGGAAAGTTGTATATGGAATAGTTGGAGTTTGCAACAAGTGTCAGTTGATATAGTTAAGCAATGCTGGTCTTTCCAGTCATTGTCTTCCGTTACCTTTTAATTTTGGAGTAGGTCTGTGTACAATCTTAAAACTTAAAAGCTTACAAAATTAGAAAAGCATCTAGTTATAACCTGTTGTCACCCGTTTCACTCAGGATTAGCAGTTATTAGCACTACACTTCTACTATGGCAGTATCCCTAAGATTTCTTTCCAAACAAGCTTGTAAATACTAATTGAAGTATACTTACTGTACATCTGTAAGCATTGTAAACAGTTCATGAACTCTTATGCTGCACCATCAGAATGAGCCCTTAAGTAGCATGCAAAGTTGTCCTTCCTGTCTTAAGGTTTTCTAGAGGCAATTTTAAAATGTAGTAACTTGAGTATTTATTTATTTATCTAAGAATAATAAGTTATGAGTAAATAATAAAGTATTTACTTCACAGATAGTATGTTCAAGGAGCTCTAGATGGTAGTTGTGATTAGCTGTATTCTTCTACACGCTGTATGCTGACATCAAAGAGCTTTCTAAATAGACAGATGTTACCAATAATAATTGGTGATCTTACATGGCAAGAGGTGCTATTTTCACATGGAAACAAGTGACGTTCAAGAGATGACATATGACTTAATATGTATGTCAGTATGCTTTTTTTCAAATAAGGTGATTATTGGTTTTTTAGGTTAAAAACAAAGCCTGTTTAAAATCAGAGATGACCTGGAAAAAATGTTAGAGCTGAAGATACGTATATTTTCTTATCTATGTGTAGGTAATCTAACAATGGGGCTTCTGTAATATGTAGCAAGTGAACTGAACATATGCAGTAATGAGTGGTGGAGAGGTGGTGGTTCTCAAAACAAACGTTCAGCCTTGTCCTACCACTCTTCTGGTTGTCGCCAGCTGTAAAAGTACTTTAATAGAAAAAAATACAGAGAAATCCAAAGTGTCTCTTGAAAATTGTGTTCTTTGTGGTGCTTGGCAGTGCAGAAAAGAACCTTTTAAAATTGCATCTCTAATACGATTTGATGCATGCGCTTTACCTACATAATGAAAAGGAATTGTGAAGACATTATAAAACAAAACAAAAAGTCTCAAGCTAAGTTATTCAGGAGACTTACACGCATTGTGCTTTTGCTTACTCCTCTCTCAAAAAAGAGAGATTGTTAGCTACAGAGAGTGTGTATAAACAGAAGGTGTTTGTACTTGGTTTGATTTTTCTCAAGTGAAGATCATCTGTGAAATTATTCGTTTCCTGTGGAGGTAAAAATCTGGGTCCCTTGCCCTTGGGAGCAGTGTGCAGTGTTAATGGCTTCTCTTGTTTCAGAGTGTGCTGAGAGAGCTGGAGAGGAGGAAAGCTGATCTAAAGAGCATCACTGAAAGCTGCACCGCACTCCAGGCTCTGGTGGAAGGGAGTGAGACTTGCCTGGAGGAGAAGCTGTGTGTCCTTAATGCTGGTTGGAGCAGAGTTCGGACCTGGACTGAGGACTGGTGTGACACGTTGTTGGTAAGCTGCAAATGTGCAGGGTAGTTCTTCCTCCACACCAAGTTTTTACTTGTCTCACCTCTCTGTGATGCAAAGCTTCCGTGGTGCCTCATGATCTTAAAGGAATGCAGAATGGATATCTGGTTATTCTGTAGATGGAGATGTGAGTTTTGGGGTTATATTCAAGGAGGAAGGTGGGAAACTGTTTTGTAAGTGTTTTAGATGTGCTGATAGGCATTTGTACCGTGTGCTTGGTAGTAGTGGCTATTGCTCAGTGCGTAGAGGATGAAAATGCAGAATCTGGGTGTGAGAGTGATAGAACGATGTAAATATCCCAGACAGACAGTTACCTTGACCAAGTGGAAATGATCTACTTAGTTGTAGAGAACAAAACTGTAGGTTTAACTTTTTTTCCCCCTTTCCCTTTCTCCTGGTTTCAGTGCTAGACTCTTTTCTTGTTCTTAGTTTCCCTAGACTTTGTGGTGTAGTTCCTCTTTTCTGTAGAAAATCCAGCATGCGCTTAGTGAACACCTTTTACACGTCTTGGTTTAATCTTTATCATTCCCCTTTTATGTGCCATCACGTTACACTTTTTTAATTATTTGCCCTTATTAAATTTTTTTTTCTTTGTACCTCTTCCCTGTTAATGTTTTATCACCTTCTGTCTTGCTGCAACAAAAGTGCTAGTCTTTTGCATCCAGTTGTTGTTTAGCTCATAATACCATTCTTGCTAGGCTAGTGCATAGAAGTAACTTTCTAAACAATCCTGAAAGGGGGCATCTACCACTGCAGATGGACTGAGCGGGTTATGGGGCATACAAGCATTCATAAAACTGCTAGTGGGTTTACTCATTAACTGGTAGTAGCTGATTCTGCCAGATTAAAATGAGGGGAAAAAAGCCACCAGGTTATGGAAATGTTGTTTGTTTTGTAACAGGTTAGAGCCCAGAAGTTGTATCTTGTGTTTTCTATGTAACTTTCTATAAGCTCATGAATTTATTAACATAAGTAGAAAACAAAAGGAACTAGCCCAAAAGGATTGGTTTCCATGAGGCTGCTGTGTGTGCTGCTCTTCATTCGGCCTGAAAGAAACCTCTGTGCCAGCTCCAGCATGAGCAGAGTGTTTTTGTGTCGATAGATTTCCTTGAGACCCAGATGATGGCTGTTTAATGGACAATTGATAACTTCCTAGTGGTGTTCAGCAAAGCACTTGGGGACCCTCTGTCAGCCTATTGCTCTTTTGGACAACCCATCACTGCAAGCGTTTAAGAATATGCCAACTCTGAGTTGAGGCCAACAGTGTCTGGCTGAGTAAATGGAAGACTGAGCGTATTATACAGCCTAAAGCTGCGAATTTTGCTAAATAGACATGAAACGGTCTACCATTGATGCTAATATCAGACTGATTTTTTCACATAGTTAAGGTATTTCTGTGGTGTTCATCTAGTTATGACACTCCACCTTCAGAAGTCCCTGATATGGGCTAAAATTGTGGAAACTTTGGTGAATACCTGGATGGTGAGCTCTGTGCATCCTGTCCAGTGCCTGTTGCAGGTCATACTGATCATTTTATAACCCAACGGTGTTCATGGTAGGAGCAGTCACATAGTTTACCCTTATTTGTAAATGCTGTGAGGGTGATCTGCAACTGAAAAGCTTCTAAATGATGTTCAAGTCTGGTGGTGACTATTGTCCTTGTGCTGTCTTTGTTAGGTTAAATTCGCTCAGTGAAGATCTAAATTTCTTGATGCTAACAGAGAGCCTTCTATCTCCTTCCTCCCCTCCCTTTATTTTGTTAGTCTAAAAGATCAAAGCTTAGCTACCCTTTTTTTGGGTAAGAAGATCTGTGCTTAAGCAGGATGGTACTTCTCTGAATCTGAGCTTTGCTTTGTCAGACAGAATAACATGTTGTTTCTGTTTGTGGCACCTAATATTACAATTTCTGACTACATACGAAAGCAGACCTAATTAACATCTCTACAAGTGTGGTGACTTTTCTTAAGATGAAGAAATATTTTAATGTAATCACTAAAATATCAAAACTTGACTATTACAATTTGTAGGTTTTGGTGTAATCCTTTTTCAATTAAAAAAAACCACCCAACAACAATGGCAGCATAATGCATACTGGTGTATCTGATGGTAATAATTGAAAAAATCATGACTTTTAGCTGACTGAGATGATGTGGTCTGGCTGTAATGTTTTAATACACTGCCTATCTTTATTTAGATGGAAAAAACACCTCAGCTGTTTGTTTGACTTTCTATGAATTAGGAACAATAACATCGAAGGGTCTAGAATGAAAATTGAATTCTTGTAAATACTTATTGAAGGTGAAAGGTACAATCTAATTTTCAGTGTTCCTTTCCAAGGTGTATCCATAACACTGGATCACCTTCTTACTCATAATGGTTTTTTGGAAGGGTTTTTTGTTGGTGTGTGTGGTTTTTTTGTGTGGGTGGTTTTGGTTTTTGTGTTAGGTTTTTGTGTGGATTTTTTTTAAGTTTCTCACATTGATAGATTTTTTTCATCTTTTTCCAGAATCATCAGAGCCAGCTGGAAATTTTTGATGAAAATGTTGCCCACATAAGTACTTGGTTGTATCAGGCTGAAGCCTTGCTGGATGAGATTGAGAAAAAATCAGCAAGCAAAAAGGAGGAAACTGTTAAGGTAGGAAATGTCGCTGTCAAGTAATCACTTCTGGTTTCTAAGTGAAGTAAAGTCAGGTTTGCTGCCTGGATTTTTTAAAAATATTTTTTGCTTTCCTAGGGTAACCATTTGCATTTTCTTTCACTTCTTAGCGCTTAACATCTGAATTAGATGATGTTAGTCTGCGAGTGGATAATGTGCGTGACCAGGCTATCATCCTAATGAATGGTCGAGGGGTGTCATGTCGTGAACTTGTTGAACCCAAACTGGCAGAACTGAACCGTAACTTTGAGAAGGTCTCTCAGCACATCAAGAGTGCGAAGGTGAGGATGAATGAGCCCCAGAACATGCTTGGGGGCTCTGTGCCAAAATGACGTACAATAGCTTTAGGGGATAGATCTTTACATTTTAGAACGGTACTTCTCTGCTTTTGGTTTTCTTTTAAGTGTAGATATTTATATGTGAAAAATCAACAGGCTGATTTTTAGACCAACCACTTTTTTTACTGGAGTAGCAGGTGATGACTTGAGTTGCAAGGGAAAACTTACAAATAACTGTGTGTTATAAAGATTCAGAAAAATTTATATACTGCAGTACATATTTATATAAACTACAGAACGCCACCATAAGCTAATGTGACTGGAGGGTTTTTGTTTGTTTTGAGACCAAAATGCTCAGATTGGAGTTTGAGTGGAAGCTCGGTAATGCCAATCAACACTGTGTCCAGGCTAAGTTGATGTTAGATTAAACAACCCTTGCAGTTCTTTTATGCTGATATCCGATGGTCCTTCAAACTGGTATACCTGTTAATGAAGAATTGGTTTAGATCATTAAACTGTATGTGACAGCTCAGGCTAGATTTTCAACTTGAACAAATTTTTATTTTGCTTTGTAGATGCTTGTTGGACAAGAACGACTTCCTGTCACGTCAGAGCCCCATGAAGTCAGAGTAGCTTTTCCAGACCTGGAAAAATTTGAAAGTGACATACAGAATATGTTAAGAGTTGTGGAAAAGCATCTGGAGTTGGGTGGGGAAGATGAAAAGGTTTGTGAGCAGTGGAAGAATTAAATAACTGACTAACTCCCTTTCTGTTTTGTCCACGTGTTACTTTCCTCCTGACTTCCAGGGGGAATTCTTCTCAGAGAATCTTTTTAAGACAGGAGTAGAAAATGAAGGGGATTACTAGGCTGTTGGAAACACTGCACAATTTTCCCATACTTTTCCCATAGCTGCTGCCTCTTGGCTGGTGCCTTGAGAGTAACTAGTCATACATCAGTCTGTATTTTCATCATGGTTTTATACAATTCAGGTAGTAAACTTTGATTTCCATTTATCTTCTCTTTTCTACTCAAGGTAGCTGTTTATAAGGAATCCTTCCTGTAAAAGTAATAGATTGAGAGCCTTTTTTTAAACTTTCTTCTTATCTAACTGTCTGAACTGATGTTGAAATGATTACTTAATGCATCTGAGACTCTTACAATGTATTTGACAACTTTGGGCCTCTAATCTATTGCATTGGGAAGATATTTCTTTCACTTGAAATTCAAGCTGGTATGATATATTGAATCACAGTGCATAGGTTTAAATTTAAGATGGTATGATATATTAAATAACAGTGCATAGGTCAGGTCAGTGTATGTTTTTGAGATGAGGTGCAAATAAGTGTTGTAATATGTCTCATAGCAAGTCCAAAAAAGAATTTGGAACAAAATTTGTCTTTTTCTAGAGTTTTATCTAGGCTCTGCTATTCACCTGTATAAAAACTGTCATACTTTTGTTTACATCTTGTCTAGAATAGCCTTGTTGGCTACAAAATTGGGTAAAGTCCTGCCAGGCCACCCTATTTGCCTTCCTTTTAAGCACATAAAAAGCACATCAAAATTTAAGCACTATTATAAATGGGGCTGGAAAGGTAAATATAAATATGGAAAGTGGCATTAATACTACAGAAAACAATTTTTAAAAAGCCCCTGTGGAAGGACCTATTGTTATAGAGTATATGCTTATTTTTTTGCTGTTTTATTATAAGCTGTTTTCATTTTCTTGCTATTCTGCTCTGAGCTTGCTTATTATTGTCAAGGAATGTTTAGAATGGAGCTGAAGTCATAACATCCTCTTGCTGCGGTTGCCTACTGCTGGCTCACTGAGTGAGCTTCCTGCAGGGTATACCCTTATGAAGTTTATGGAATGACCAAGTTGGATTTCAGGATTTGGTAGTTGTGGAGGAGAATCTCTGCTTGAATGTGTTTGGCTCATATTTGAAGAATAAAACAACAGTTGGGTTCCATTACTGTTAATATCTGAGCAGGTAATAAATTCATTTTGGAAATCATAGCTGAGTTCTGTGTAGATAATACAGGCTTGTGTAATTTTAGCTGGACCAAGAGCGAGCTCAGATTGAAGACGTTTTACAGAGAGGAGGGCAGTTGTTACAGCAGCCTATGGAGGACCATAAGAGAGAGAAAATCCGCATTCAGCTGTTGCTTCTGCAGAAAAAGTACAACAGTGTGCAGGTATGATTATGCTAGTTACTATAGTTAAAGCTCATTTATGCAGTCTTCCCTTTGGTATCCCACTTACAACCTCGTGAAGACTTTTTAACTATACTTACAGCTATTCATGGAGTTCTCAGCTGAAGAGGTTTATGTGAATATGAGTCTGCTCCTGAATTCCTCTTGCTTCCTGTAAGAGGATATTATCAGCAATTGCAGACTCTAGTATGTTGTGGTGCTTTCATGCACATGTCATATTAAAAATGTTTTTGTATATAACAAAGGGGATCTGTATTCTTATACTCTTTTAACTCACCTTCAGGCCAGCTGTGATTACCTGTCTGGCCAGATAAATAGAATATGGCTATTTAAAAAAATAAATGGCTACCTCAAGTATTTTTGTTTTTCAAATAACTCCTGTGCTGTTCGTTACTTCCCTCTTCTTATACCATATCTTCCTAATACCTTGGATTTGTAGGAGTGTAGGTCATTTCAAAGGAGGCAGGTGATGGAACTCACTCCAGTGTTTTCCCAGTATAAAAAGGAACATGACAGTTTAATGAAGTGGTTGGATGAGGCTGAGCACCGTCTGTCAGGGCTGCAAGGTGTGGAAGATGAACAAAAACTACAGGTAAAGGAGACTTGTTTTTCTTAGATCAGAGTGAAGGCTATGTATGAGCTTTAGAGAATCATATATTAGGGTTTTATGGCTGTTCTTTTGACACATTCTTGGAAAGAAGAGTTTTCAAAATGACAGTATTAATTTTTCATTAGGAAATCATCTGCATACACTAGTTTGAGATTTCTACATAGTCATCGTAGGTCCAAAATATCCCAGCCATCAGGCCCGAGTCTTAGAGCGTGATCTGGGCAGTATGGTTGAGTCAGGACAGTTTCTCTTGCCAGTCTTGCTCATGGGGATTAGACTTACCTCTTCAATACCCTGTCTCAAACAGCCTGATTCAATGGCTGGTTGGTGCAGGTATGATAAAAGCCTTGTTTGAGGCTTAGACTCAGTGTCCTTTCATCCTGTGTTTGGGATATTGTAACTGCGCTGCCTTTCACTGCCTCAAGTGCTTAGGGAGTGATAACTACCCTCATGTGATTGATATTACTTTACACAATGAAGATTAATAAAAATGACAAGGGTTGAAGTATTTTTGATGAGATGAGTTATGTGTGATAATGTGTATGTGCGGGTCTTGACAAACAATTTCACAACTGATTTAATAGGATGTCAGAGTCTGATAAAATTTACTGCCTAGAAAGCTGTATGTCTTAATTGTTGGGGGTACAGATACTTTCTTGTTATGGTGTGATTTGTTTTTTTTTTAAATTTTATTTCTCCTCTTCATCCTTCAAGATACTTTGACTGCATGGTAATTACATTAATATTTTAGGCAATAACAGTGAGGAACCTTGTGAAGCAGTAAGTAATTTCTTGGACAAGCTTGGGGGCTAAGCAATCTGTCAAGTACTTCTCAGTATCTGCGCATGAAGCTTCATAATTAAAACCAATCAATCTCTTTGACTGCTCTGTAACTCTTTAACCCAGCACCAATTAACTTGGAGGCAGGGGTAAAATGCTCTGGTTCCCTGTGAGTCTCACACCACAAAATCATAACATGGTGCTCTTCATTCACAGCTGTAGTGCTGTGTGGCTTCAGCTTCCTACGATGGCTGTAGACCAATAGCATATGGTCTGCTCTCCTTGGTGACGCTGGCTATTCCACACCAGCTATGAAATTAGACCTTCTAAATCTGCTTGTCTTTAGAGAAACTTCTTCAAATTATAAAGCTCCCACACAGAGCTGGGCAGCAAAGATGGCCCCAGGATCTGTTTAACTGCTTGACATCTGACTGCTCTGTTGAGTCCCCAGCAGTCACTCCTGCTGCAGCGGGGTACTTGCACACGAGTTCTTTGGGACCTGACTGATGCCAGGGAATTTGAAGGAAATGGGGATCCATACACATTTAAAGTAAAACAGCATGATTCAGTTGTTCTGTTTGACCATCAACTGCTTTGAGTGAATCTATTACTGGATTGAACAGGGAAAGAACCATCCACCTGGATGGTTCTTTGCTAAAGGGATCAGTCCAATTGTGACACAGACTGGTCTTCTGTGTCACTGTCGGTCGTGCTGCAGGTTGACTAATCTTCTCTAAGGAAGATCCTTTCCTTTGCCTCCTATAAAGCCTTTTTCTTTAGGCACATACTGCAGCTAATCCCTAGCACTACTGGATCCATTCCTGGATTACTGCATCTTGGTATCTGGACGCTGAATGCAGAATATCATGTAAATATGCATTACCATAGCAATTGCCGTAGACTATTGATGGAGAAATGTTATCTTTGCTCAGAATTAGTTAAGCTCTGTAAAATTATCCTTATACTTCCAGATATAGTTTCTAGTCTGGCTGAGTCAGCTAGACTTTTGGAAAGGGACCACAGCAGTTTCCATTACTGCCGTGAAACTCGGAAACTGCTGCTTTTGCTTTATGTGCCTGTGCCTCTAGCTTTCTGGTATTTAAGTGATAAGCCAGCCTGTCTCAGGCAACCTTATTTTACTTTTGTGGCTTGTTCTTTCACCTGCTTTGCTAATTTTTGAACACCAAAAATGGTATGAGACCATACCATTTCTGAAGGGAGAAATAGTGTTCCCAAATACCCATCATTTTAGTTTAACACAGTTGCTCCAGAATTTTCTTCAAGCCACCAGACTTGACTTACCCTCCACAACAGGGAGGACCCTAATGCTAAAATTCTGCAACAGGAACTGCCTCTCCCCAGTTGTTACCATCTATTCTGTGCTTGAAAGCTGTCCCTCCCCTTTCTTTTAGTCAGTGGGGAAATTTGATGAAGTTGGGGAAAGGGAAACCCTGGATTTATCCACGGGGCCCCTAGACTACCAAATAGCAAATTGCAGTGCTTTTTGCTTGTCTTAGCTCAGGACTGAGAAGCATTAAATGAATTCTTGACCCATGAGTGTGCAGCTGGCTCAGATCCTCACCTTGACGTGAGGAAGGTTCAGTGAGCAGAGGAAGAGAAACTAGTGTTTGAAATGAACAAACAGGAAGGGAAATAAAGATTTCAGCCTCCAAGCTGGGGAGTAGACTTCAATTAAGTTTTTATGTATGTAATACATTATTTTTGTTTTTGTAAGTGAGAGTGGAGGAGAGGACTTATTTATGGTGCTTGAAGGTCATATATATCTATATATTGATTTCCTGGAAGTTGCTGGATCATAAATATTCCTCATCATTTATGCTTCTAGGGATTATGTAGCTAAGTGTCTCTGAAATATTGGTAACTCTTCTGCATAGCAGGTACTTCTGAATAACCCTTGTTTTACCACAAATCTGTTAGCTAGAAAAGCATGCACTGGAAGTTTGTATCTCCTTGAGTTCCTTCTTTTCTACCTCAGCTTTAGTATTTATTTAAATTGCTCTATTCTGACTTGGCTTGGATTGAGGGAAAGGGAAAAATTAAACCTTAAATTGCAGAGGTAATTAGTTGACTAAAGATCCTGAGAGATTTTTACAGGTTTTAGAGAACTGTTTTGAAGTGAAAATGATAATTTTGCAGATGGTAAGTGAATTTGCTGTTGCAGGCAAAGTGCAGCTTTTCCTATAAACAGAAACACAGACACCATCTTGAAGGCTCTTGAAGTATTATTCCTATAATAAAAAAAAATGTTTGTTTACCTATTGTGCTTTTTATACGGAAAGTTCTGGGTTACTTAAATATGAACCATTAGCTACATTGCCCACAAATATATTGCTTACTGACTGCATGAATTAACCCAGAAGAACAAATATAATGGGCCTGATATTTTAGCTTTTCCTAGAAAACTGGCTATGAAATATTTTGATTATGAGAGAGAAGGGGCAAGTAATGGTTAAACAGCGAGCATTTCTAATCAAAAGGGTATTTATTTGTAAAGATGATGATAATGGGTGGTGATCTGAGATTATACTTGGTAAACATTTTTGGTTAAAATGTTTATGGATTTTAACATTCACGGTAAGTTATTTAATTTTATGTTAATTTCTTGGGCAGTATTTTCCAAAATCCACTTGGAAGCAAGTCAGAGTATCTCCTTGAGTTGAATCTTTGGTAGATTTTCTTTCAAAATACACAAAAGTGTAAAAGGGGAAGAAAATCTGAAAACAAAATCTAAATTGCTGGTCAAACTAGATGCTAAGTGTAGGAGGAAACACGTTTTTATTTGACCGCTGAATTAAAATTATTTTAAAAGCTCTCATTGAGAAGTTTTTTTATAGAATGTACACTAGTAACTGAGTATTCCTTTTATTCTCCCAGTCCTACATCCTTCCTAGTAGAGAGACCAAATTTAATAAACGTGGTCTGTCACCACTGAAATGAAAGTAGAAAAGGGCTATTAAGTCATCCAGTCAGATCTCCTTCTAAATAACTTTGATTAACTTTTTTTTTGGTGGGTGCTTAAGAAAAGAGTTTGCTTGCCTGTTTTGTTCTTTTTTTCTTTCATTTTAAAACCCCAACATTTAAAACCCATAAACCCCAGCTTCTGTGACATTTAGGTGTTTGACTTGCGTAAGACAGTTACGTCAAACTTCTGCCTTTCCATTTTTTAGTACATTATGCTGCATTTTAGAAGCTGCCAGACTGCAATGCAAGGTAGAGAACAGCTGAACAATTAAAACTCAGCTATAGTAAAGCACTAATGTGTTCATAATGCTTACATCTGTTCACCTTTAAGAAGGAGTGTTGTGAAAGGGAGGAAACATGTTCTCAGTGATGGGAGGCAGCTGAAGGAGATTAGTAAGGAGGTGTGCTCTGCAGGAGCCAGCACCAGGAGGAATTCGTAGATAACTGGAAGAGCAGCAACTTGGCCCAGGACGGTGCTACTGGGGATGCAGAAAGCTTTGGTATATGTCAGTGGTGGCAACAAGTGGAAAACAAGTTTGCTGCATGCCAATATATGCTATTTTAAATCTTGTGAAAGTTTTTTCTAATGGGAGATATAGCACTGGGTGTGAAGTAGATAAATAATAAAGTCCAGTGACCTATTAATTTAGGTGAAGTCCAGATTCTGGACTGTTGCCTGTGTGAGAATGGCACTTGTGGGATGATGGAGAGCTGAGAAAGCACCTCCATGTTGCAGACGGCTGTGCTGCAGCAGGCATCCTGGTGTTTGTTCAAACACAGGCTTATTCCACATTGCTAGGGGAGAGATACTTTGAGTTGCACAAGCTTTGTCTGATCTATTTGGAGCTGAGACCTCTCCTTCCACAGGAAATCATACCGCTGTCTAAGCCTTGGGCTTTTGCTACAAATTTCAGTGATGGACGCTGACAAAATATATACAGTGCCTCAAGAATATGCATTTGGGGAGCATCAGGGACCAAGATGCTGGATTTGTTACTAAAGCATATGGAATAATTTATGGTTTTTACTGCGGTGCTTGCTTGCTGCACTGTTACTGAATCAAAAGCAGCGCTGAATGTTTTATGGTGCTTGTCTGTAATACTTGTTTTCAGTAGACTCAATTTATGCTTATGTGCCTGTCCATCCTACTGCTTTAGTGTGCAATGAATGACTGAAAGCATACCATGTTTGGTATGTGAAGGTGGGTCTTGTGGAAATACAACTGTATCCCCAGTTTCAATACAGTGATGACTGTCTACTTAATAAAATAACACAAAAAACCCAAACCAACACAAAACAAATAAAATCCTTAGGACCATTCAGTGTGTGAGAAGAAATCCTGAATCGTGAATACATGAACATACATTGTCTGCTGAAGTTGTTTTTTCTTCTGAACTACACGTGCTGCATATGTTACATTCCAGTTAATTTGAGTGACATATTTGAAGTGCTCCAGAAACATGTGGAGGAGGAAGATACAGACAGGTGTTTGCAAACAACCCTGTTAGTGGGGATTAATATTTTACTGGTTGTCAGCTGTGCTAGCGATTTGCATGTGTGCATGCAGCCAAGACTAATTGCAAAGTAAATTTCACTGGATGAAATTCCTGTGAACATACATTTATTCTTCGGTCTCTTAAGTGTATTCTTAGCTGTTAGTAAATCATACAGTCAGGTACCTCTGTCTGTGTCTTACTTGAAACAAATTCACTGAGTACAGGATGGTGGCTTACAATTTGCTTGAATTCTTCAGTATCTGGAGGTGGGTTTACTTTTTCATTCTCATTTTAAAGAACCAGTCTGTTTTCAGAGATGGTAACAGAATCCTGTTGGACAGTCTTACGAGTATCTGCTTCACCTGTCTCTGCTACTTTTGCCAGGCGTGGCAGAGTATAGCATCTTGCAGCTGGCTTCCTAGTGCTTCAGATCCAGGCCGTCATTTATAATCCAAGAAAAAGCTGCATTAAATTACTGTTCTTGCTTTCTTATCTGCCAACATGGTACTTGGCTAGATAGCCTGGTCTTACAGCCAGAGTAGATAACTGCTATGCTCTTGAGGAGTTAGTGTCTCTTATTACTACAAAAAGCATATTGTGGTACTGGTGGAGCACTTATTTATTTATAAAAAGGTTGGGCTGTGTGGGTGGGGATGCTTATTGAAAAGACTGTGGAGATAAATCTGCTTCAGTAAATTGGTAACTTTGGGAAGTCCGTGGTGATGAAGGAAGCAGACAGTGGCTTGTAATCACAACTAGATACAGGTTTGATCAAAAAGTGCAATTTCTGGGAATGGTAAGGATCAAGGTGAGAGAAACAGCAGTGCTCTTCCCACTCCCCAGAGTTTTAATAAAGAATAATACATGGTCATTCTGAAGCACGAGATCTGCTGTTTTCTAACATTTTTTATAAAAATTGAAACAGTTCTCTGAAGAACTTGCAGCTTTCTGAATTTATGGAACTTTGCTAGAAAGTCCTTCGTTTTGCCTTTTAATGTAGAAATGTACTTATTCTGAATACAGTCTACTGATTTAGGATTCTTTTCATAAAATTGCTTCTTCTTTGAAATATAAAAAGACCTTTCATTTTTTTAGGCAATCCCTGTCCAGCAGAGGTTAAAAGGCCATTTTGCCACTGGGGTTAGGACCTTACCTTTTTCAGCTGAATACTTGGTTGAAATCAACAAAGTCTTGCTGGCCATGGCTGATGTTGAACTGCTGCTGAATGCACCAGAGCTAAATACTGGCATCTATGAGGATTTTTCAACTCAGGAAGATGCACTGAAGGTACTGCATGTCTAAGCATTATATTCAGAGGGAGGAAGGGAATAGCAGAAGAAAAAAAGACCACCTTAGCAACTGTATAGCTGTATTGTGTTTTTGGTCGGTATACAGTGGATCAATATGCACTGAGAAATAATGAAAGAGTTTTGTGACTTCTGTTTTGTTGATGAGATTCTCTTATTCCTGTTTACTCTGTTTCCGTGGTCCCTTAAGTACGATTAGAAGTGTTTATGTTAAGATGGGTTTAAAATACTTCATTTTGGTGCAGGTCTCATCTGATTTTGAAATTCTGGTATATGCTAAGGATAGTTTCAGAAGAAGCAAATAGCAGACCATAGAATTTTTAGAAGTATTACTGTTTTAAATTAAAAAAAAAAAAAAAAAGACAAATGAATTACACTGTTTGCATGGACTGTTTGTCCTCTGAATGCCAAGACAGTCTTACAACAGCGTCTGGTTTAAAGGTATTTTCACATCATAGTTCTATCATATTTGAGATAGATTAATTTTGTCATTTAAATCTAAAGTTTTTACGTAGCTTATGTTTTTGCAGTTCTGTGTGTATGGAAGGTTACATGAAGCAGAATAAAGTCATGTTTTATGGCTTATTTATTGTATGAGGAAGGAATATGTACAATGTCTTCATGACACAGGGCAAATTTGTTTAATAATGAAGATACTGCTGTTTTTAGAAGTATGGTGTGCCCCCTTCCCTCAAGAACAGATTGGATATATTAAATAATTCATCCTCTTAATAAAAAAAATAACGAGAAGGACATATGCTTAAAAAGGTGTGATGGACACTCAGTTCAGTTGGTAAAAGTGATTTAATCTGTAAACCAATGATGCTGATGGTTGTGGTCTTATTATTGTAGATACTGATTTTTGCAATGGTATTTTGAAGAGATTACTTTTTGGTAATTTTTTAAAAATTTCCTGCTGATGTTGACTTTACTAATGGCTTGTGTCATTACTATGCTTGTAGAACATAAAAGATATTTTGGATAAACTTGGGGATCAAATTGCAGTCATACATGAGAAACAGCCTGATGTTATATTAGAAGCATCTGGACCTGAGGCGATACAAATAGGAGATGCTCTAACCCAGTTGAATGCGGAATGGGACAGGATTAATAGAATGTACAATGATCGTAAGTGGTAAGTCAAGGGCGTTTGGTTTCTGTGAGCATGTGGTAAATATTTTATGTACTTGAATAGAAGTGTTTTACAAATGTATCCTAATGATGAAGATAAAGAATGTGGGAGTAAACAGGTTTAATACATTAGATTTACACAATAATTGCCAGAATTATTGAATGTTGAAACGTGCTTTTATGCAGCTAATTGTTTTTTACTTTATAAAATAGAATATTATTTTATAAAACATCAAATTTTTGCTTCATGAAAGAATTGAAAAGCAAAGTTGTAGAAGAAAAATATTGAGCAGGACGTCTTTTAACAAAGAATTCAAGATTCCTTTTGAAGGAGGGAAGAAGTTGGAAAGGATGCAGTCTTTAAAACATAGCACCTGTGTCATTTCCCAGTAATCTTTGTTAGTAATTAAAGATAAGAGGTGACCATACCAGAAAATTTTGTGGTTGAGAGAATAAAAGAATATTGAAATCAGTGCTTAAGAAAAACATATTTCCTCTTTCTTTTCCACAAATATCAAATAGCTGTGATTTTACTTATGCCAAAAAAGTAGGGGGGAAAAAAACAAATTAAACTTTGATTTCTTCCCACCACTTACGGAAGGGATGAAACTGAAAATGCCTTGTTATCTAAATCAACTTTAAATGTTAAAAACAAGCTCAAACCATTTAGTCACACTTGAAAAAGTGTCAGAAAGGCCTTTTTAGTTGGAATGCGTGAAAATATGAAACTATGTGTTCAGGAAGGTACTCACACTGCAAACAGCAATAGACACTGAGATTGCTGCTATGCAAAAACCCCTTAATGACTGAAAATGATTTTATGAAACTTGAAATTAAATGCAAAGGCTCATACTGTAGGTTAATTTGCTTTTACAATATTTGCTTTTTAATAGTGATATAAGGTAATGGTTAATGCAGAAGTTCTCTAAAGTAATGGCTAGCTGTGTTCACTTGCTTTGTAGCACCAGAAATCTGTTATGAAACACATTTGGTAGTGTATTTTGAGATATGTCTTTAGGAAGAGTGTCTTTACATAAGTTGATATTGTCAACTCTTTCTCATAGCACTGGTGTATGTGTAGGAATATAAAAATTGCTTGGTGGTATGGTCTAAGCACAGACTTCTAGAAATTCTGGGCCACTGGATCAGTGAAGCATCAATATTTCTAATAACTCAGCAGGCACTGTTTCAGAGTTTTTTAAATTGAAGGGGAAAAAAAAAATAGAGATGCCAGCTAGGTACCACTTTCTGTGCTCTTGCTGGCTGCCCATCGTCACTTGCTTCATTCGGAGACAACTGCTCTGGAATCTGGTGCACAGCTGTATGTATATGCCTGCAGCTATTTTGTTGTCTTCATAGGTACGACGCGCACTTAAGCTTTAGTCTTGCCTTTTTTTCCCTCTGTAACTCAATTGAAAAGCTTTAACTAATATTATCCTTTTGTAACTATGAGTGCAGTTTCATTTACTATTAAAATTTAATTTAATCAGATAGCCAGGGTGAACCAGAAAGCTAGTCTTCCCATTGAAAAAGATCAGTGTATCAAAGAGTAAGCTGACTGTTTATGATTGACTGGCAAAATGCAACAGATTCCCTTCTCAAATGGTTCACCAAATACAAATTAATCTTGAACTTCATAAAGTTTGTAAAGCTCTGGTTCTTATAAGAGAACAATATTGGGTGCAATTTTCATACAGAAAGGACTAGCAATTTAAGCACAATAGTATGTATCTTCCTGAATATATTAAGTGCTGCAATTTTTATATACGGGGAGAATTTGATTAATGAAGACAATATTAGTATCAATATTAAAATGCTGTATTTTGTCATGAATATTTTTATACCCTTTCTGTTTCTAATAAGAATTTTTAACCAAGTTTATTCTTGTGTTTTTTAGTATTCCCCTAAGTATAAGCAAGAAGGCTAGAAGACTCTATCTCTTTAATAATCTTCCTTTGACTGTTTTCCTATTGTGGAGTAGGTGGAGATTTTGACAGAAATAGGAGAAACGGCATCTGATGTCTGTGGCAAAAAACTGATTTAGTTTTCAGAGGTAGTAATGATTTTGTGATTGAGTGCCAGCTAAGTAGTTAAACCTTTGATAAAAACTCAAACGTAGCCAAGCAGAGGTTGAATGAGAAGGTTTGCTAAGTACAGGTTAAGTGTTTAACTAAATGCAGTTGACTTCAGTTTAACTTGAACGTGTGAGTAAAGTAAAATGGGCACGCGTTTTGTGTGTGTATGCATGGACTTAATGCTTCTTTGAGCTGTTTGTAGCTCTGCTGGTTTGCTAGTCCTGCTCTTTCTGCTGTGGACTTCCCCCAGTGCTAAAAGTGTTGATGTCTTGGGAATAAGCAGTGGTTTGGAAGCAAGTGGATTCCTGCGGAGAAAGGAAGAAGTAGCCAAGTGTCAGTGACAGGACTTTGGTACTTTTATCTCTCAGCTGAGACAGTCTGTAGTGAAACAGCAGCATGTGCATCTGGCTCAAAACCGGAGTGAAACTTGGTCTTATTGCTCAAAATACTGATGGAACTGTAAGCTCACAACAGAAAAGTTAAAACAGAAGTTTAACAGAAGTTAAACTTTTGTATCACAAAGCATTCTCCTCCAAAGTTCTAAAATTCTGGGTTCTGAAAAAGTCATTTGTTCAAAACTCCCCCCAAAACTTTCACTTTGAAGGAAGCCAATAAAATATTTGTTTAAGCTATTTTAAGTGCTTAGAATATCTCTTCTCATTAAATGTGGAATGAGATACTATTGTGAGACAACTTGTTCAGTGAGACTAAAACATACCTGAGAAATAAAAGGAGATTGAGATTTGGGGTCAATCTACAGGTTAATCTAGTGTGTTGAATCGAGATACATGCAGGAAACTGAAATGGTGTAGAACTAGGAGGTAAGGTCAGAAAAATTTAAGTGGATTTTTAAGGCTTGCTTCTTTGAGATTGTCCCACATAAAGAAGAGTAATAACAAAAAAGCCCTGTATGTGCCAAGAAATATGGATATCTCGATAAAAAAGAGATAACTTTTTGATGAAAATAGTCTCACTAGGAACTCTGAGAGTGTTGAATTTAATTAGTGAAGAAAATAGATGTAATGGTAGCTCTTTAAAGTTTGGTTTTGCATATCTTTGATGTTATGCTGCTAATTTCAGATTGCATCTGGATATATGTGTCGCTTGAAGGTAGGGGGTGCAACTGTGTCAGCAGAAAATAAACCTCCTCGCATTCTAACACTCCTCACCGAGGTGGGAGGCTAGGTGCGGCTGGGCTTAAATTCTGAGTAATGCCTGATTCGCCACTATGAGTCCAGTCATGTTTAATGTACCGTATTAAACTATCACAATTTGGATGCACTGATAGCAGGCTGCACCTTCAGTCCAGTCGTGCTCATGAACTAGCACGGCCGCCCTCGAGTCTGAGGTCGCGTTCAGTGAGAAACACAAATGACTTAAACAGTGCAGTTTATTTAAGCAACAGAAACACAGGTTCTTAAGATATGTCGGTGATAAATACACTGTGTGCGAAGCAAGTGCAAGTAAAAGTAATGTTACTTACACAGAATACGTGACAAAGTTACAAACTATACAGCCTGGCTATAATTGTAGGNAGTACCGTCTTCTTTCCCGTTATTGACACAAGGCAAGGCCACGGAATCGACATGCCGTTCCATCCCTCGCGTAGTTCTCCTGGGAACCGCAGATATTGTGTGTTCCCTGTATGCCAGGTACAGGCTTGTTTTCCACTGCAGAAGCTTCTTGATTTCATGCTTTTCCTTAAGCTATGAACAATGCTATACTTTTACATTTTCGGCCAATTTTAGTAATTATCCCACAAAGTGCTGTAACCCTGGAGCCTTTGCTTTTGGAATTGTTTAAGACAAAAATAATGGTCTGCAGATGAGATCTTTCCTCTGTCCCATTAGAGGATCCTCTGATTAGCAGGAGACTTGGCCTCCTGTGTCTTTAAAGAAGGCTATTTTTATTAGTTTGAACTGGGATACTTTTCAGTCCATTGGCGTTGATGTAGATTTCATGTTGTTTGTCTTAACTCCTGTGTCTTTTGAGACATCTGTCCTATTTGCTTTATATGCTAATTTAGAGTTAGCAATCAACAAATAGAAGGCAAGCCACTCTCTCTATGCCCTTCTGACTTGGTTTTCTTATTTAACATTCATGGGCTGTTTTTGTCAGTTTGTTAACACAGTAGAACTCTCATTTTAGTTAAAAACAACCTTCTGACTGTGATAATTCAGCCTGTTCCATACTAGAAAATGTTGCCCTTCAAGTTAAGCTACACTTTAATTTGAGGCTGCAAAGGTGATAATAATAATGAAATGTCTGGTGAATTATTGTGTGATTAAATTGTGTAAGACCTACTTATGCAGGCCCACTGGTAATACAGTCAGTTCTATATAATCAAAATCACCTTCACTTATTAAATTCCAGGCACCAGCACCCCATGGCTCATGAATTTAAGAAAAATAATAAAAAACTGAGCAATTAATCATATTTCATGTTCCACACCGTCTGATATCTGAACCGTTTTATAATAAAGAAGAAAAGGGTTCTGCAGACTAATTTGATGCAGCTAATCAATCTTTATTTTTTAAGTGATAGAAATAAAAGTTTGCTTAGGACTGCCCTTTTTTTCCTTCAGCTGGAAGTTAATGAACAGTCTGTGCTGATGGGTTTTACCAGCTGCTACTATGTCAGGAAGCTGTCAGTAACTGGGTCTTGGTTAACCAGGCTGTATGCTAGCCTTTCTGTATTGCAAGGAAAGTTTCCACTCACTGGAGTAGGAATCGCAGCCTTTTCACCAAAACAGTTTGGATAATTTCTCAATGCTTTGTTTTCAGTTGCTTTGATAGAGCGATTGAGGTGTGGAGGCAGTTCCACTGTGATCTCAATGACCTCTCCCACTGGATAACGGAAGCCGAAGTGTTGTTAGCCGATGCCCGTGGTCCAGATGGCAGCCTGGAGCTGCAGACGGCTGGCCTGCATCAGCAGGTATGTATGATTTGTGTAGAAAATAAGCAAGCTGGAAAAAGTCAAGATTTTTGTTAAAAATTCTAGCTTTCTATATAGACATATAGAATTGAAACGAGGCTGTGCAATTACACTTTTCAAAGTGGTAACTTAAATTTATTTTTCAATTGCAGGGAAGATCTCAACTCCTACTTATAGTACGGGGTTTTATGATGACTTTTAGTATGGATGGGTTTGAGATAATTTGATAATTGAAATGTTGGCACAATTTTTGTTATTTTACAAGTTTTGTTACAGCTTCAAAAATACATTAATTGGTTAAGAAATCCGGTATATCACTTCACTTACTTTCAACTCATAATTTAAAAAGTGGACCCCAACAATGGTCAACTCTAACATAGAAATATTTTTTTTTAAACTAATGACTTTGCAAGATCCTGCTTTGTGTACGCAATCTAGGAAAAGAGAAGATTCCAATTACAGATGTCTTAGCTGTGCTTGTTTCGTGCTTCAGTTCTTGAATTTAATTCCCTAATGTCTTTCTAGTTCATCATTATGGAAAAACAGACTTTTCTGTTTTGCTAAACTACTTTACTTCCTTTTAAATAAGGAGAAGAACACATAACTTTAAGGATCAGAATTTTTTTCTTTTCTTTTGGGGATAATGATTGTTCAAGAGTTAGGTTCTACCTAACATACAGTTTGTATTTTATCCTTGTTGCAGCTTGCAGTTTTCTTCTAGGGCATTTCCCTTCTCTTTCTTGAATCTTCTTATTCCCGATCTAGTTGCAGAGAAATTTTTACTAACAATGTAAGGTTTTTGAAGTGGTTAGGGATATTTGAAGGTTTGATCCTGACATCTTCTAACTTCCTTTAGTTTCATGGATTTTTCTGTGATATCTGGGGACCATGGCAGCACAGCCCTAATTATCCTAGCTAAAATACTATTAAGTTACAGAAATAGTCAGGGGCGCATAGGTTATGAAAAGAGCTGGTTAAAAAAAAAGCCATACCATCTGTTAGCACTACTGGAAAGTGCTATACATTAAGAGGAGAGGAATCAAACGTGAGTGTGGATTCTAGCGCTGATGGTTTAAATGAATTCTTGTGATCCTAAGTAGTATTCGGCAGCCTATTCTGTATCATTGTCTTTTTATGACACTCATTAGAAAATTGAACTAGATTCAACAACAGACTCTTAATAACTTAAATCAACAGCATCCAATTTTAAGTAAGACGGTTTAAGTGCCTGTTTTAGTAAAATAATATACACCCAGGATTCATCCTGCATATTATAAGCCACAGATGAAAGTCACTTTAGGTCAGTAATAAAATTCCGTGTCGCTTTTATGTTTCTGACAGGAACTTGAAGAGGGAGTCAGCAGCCATCAGACTAGTGTTTCAGCACTGAACAGAACTGGGGAAGGGATCATACAGAAACTGTCTGCTACAGATGGGAGCTTCCTGCAGGAGAAGCTGGCAGGATTGAATAGACGCTGGAAAGCAATCACCGCCGAGGTCATGGATAGAAAACGGAGGTAATAAGTTAATCAGAAATTTGGATATCTGACCAGATGCAATGAAGAGAATCTCATTTAGAAAACTCTGGGAGACATAGTGCTTTCTATTGCACACTGTCATTAATCTGAATTTTCCTGACATTCAGACCTCTGTTTTGAACTGTCTCCTAGAACCAATTTCTCAGAAATGCACTTGCAATTGACTGCTTAGTGAGCCTGGGTTTAACACAGGCCACCAAATGACAACCACAAAACTTCTTTTCTTACAATTTTTTGTTTGTCTTTAAAATCATTTCATTGCTAAGCCAGACTTTTTTAGGAAAGAATACTCAGCTACTTTCTCTGGCTGAAGCTGAACTGTAAGTACATTACCTTGATTTCTGTTTTTGCGTTGTCAAGGATACACTAATTGACACACTTGTATTGTTCTTGAATTTCCACAATACTATAAAATTAGATCTTTAGGTCTGTGCTTGCAACAATTTAATCCATCTGATTAGGTATTTTCCAAACAAAATGACAATCCATTTTGAAATAGCCTTAAATTTATTTCAAAAGATTAAAGAGCAAAGTTGTCTGAGATTAAATATACAAATTTTCACCATATCTGTGAAAATAAGATCTTTCCTATGTTGTTTCTTGCTAAAAAAGGTATGAAGATAAATCCCTGGAATGAACAGTTATTTTGAAGGCTATATTTATATAATTATACCTTTTTAACATCTCCTGATACCTTTAGAAATGTAATAAGATTTTTCTTAGTTACTTAGTTTGAGGAGTTCCATTAAAACTTTGTGTGATTTATGGAATTTTTCCCCTGGAGGGTTTAGGGACAATTCTAATATTTTCACTAACATTGGCCTTGTAGTGGCTTACAATGATTACGCCTGAAGGTGTTGTCATTACTGTCACTTACATTAAATGTTTTCTGCAGACTTTTAGAAGTCTATTTTGTGACTTTGGAACTGAAATTTATCTATTTTTAAGGTAGCAATATTAATTTGCAGGTATCTTGCACTTTAGTAATGAGGACAGAATTCTTTGAATACCAATATGAATCCTTTAAAATGATCCAACCACTGAAAAACACATGACTGTTGCATCAGAATTAATGCTGTGTTCAGAACGCATGCTGTGTTTGGTGCAGAAATACATGTAGATTTTTTGTTTTCCTTTTTAAGGCTAAAAGGGGAGAATCAGCAGCTGATAGAGTACAGAAAGAAGCTTGAAGAGCTGCGTTGCTGGTTGGAAAATGCAGAAAATGCTCTGGACACAAGATTTGCATTCAGCCATGAAGAAAACTTCCGAGAATTACAGGCAAGATTGATTAGTGTCTGTATGTGTATGCACATGTATGTCTTGTGCAAAGTATCAAGACGTGGCTTTTGGGGAGGGGAATTTTCTCAGCGTAAACAGTCAAAGAAATACTATGGTTGCGTGAGACAGTTTTGTGAGATTGCTTACGCAGGCAAGATGCATCTTGTAATGAAGTTTGGTTGAGTTGATAACATAGTTATCTAGCCAGAAGGTGGTGGCTGTGTAGCAGAAAGTGAGAAACAGATGTACTACTTCAGTAAGTCGGATTTCACTGGAGATTATGTCCCCAAGTCAACTTTACAATTGTCAAAACCTCAGCAAAAAGCCGATAAGCTTAAAATGGTAAGTAAGCACAGTTGTCCTGTTTACTGGTCAGCTTTAATACTTTTGTAACATGTAAGATTTTGTTTAACCTGCTTTTTAAAACTCTAAGGGGTTTTGTCATTTCAAGTAACTTGGGTGCATATGTATATGTGTATTTTTCCTGTTTATTTCGTGTCTGACTTTGACAACAAAATGTCTTTGGTTTATAGGATGTGTGTAAGAGAATGTCTCTAGAATCCTAAAAGAATGGAAGGAGGAGTCGATCCAATCATCCTACTTGCCCATTTTTTAAAAATCAGCAATTAAAAAAAAAACCAAAAAACCACCAAACAAAAAACCCCCCAACCAAATAACCTCTATTAGACCAAATCAGGTGGAAAGGCTTGAACTTCCAACAAATGTGTATAAATGATGTAAAGTACCTGCAATTGTGTTTGCCTAAAATTCTCATGTCAGTTAAGTATTGGTTGTATGACTATCATGAAAGCTTAATTTTTGTTGTGATCTACCTTAACGTAGATGCCTGAAATTTCAAGATAGAACTGGAATAAGGGGGGAAAGAGCAGAATTTGCTAGAGAAATGCTGGTAGAAAATTATTAAGTGCTGATTTGGTTCTGTGAAAGCAGGAACGGGTGCACAATTTTGGTTATGTATATTAAGGAAAGGTGAGCTTGCAATAAAACAGGTACTGAGTAAGATTGCTGGGCTGTTCAGGAGGGTGAAGAACTCATCTGCAAAGAAACTTGGAGCTTGCCTTGTTTTGTCTAGTCAAAGAAGAATGAGAAGGAATAGGATGATGAGAAAGCATAGGGGAAGATGGGCTATTATTAAAGGCTAGTGTTAGGCAAGTGGGAATAACAGATGTTAATTGATCATTCAGGAATAAATACGGTCTGGGAATGAGAACGAGATTTCTAAATAGAGCTTCTGGAGCAGCCTCCACTTAAAAAGGATATAACGTGTTTAAAAAAAAAATAATTCTTTTAAGGTAAACCTTGAAAATTTAGGAAAGGCACTATTTGATATAGTGCTTATTGTAGCAGGGTACTCTGTTCAGTGATCTTCCTTCCAGGCCTGTGTTCCTGTCACTTTACTGTGCACACCTCCATAATATTGTGTAACAGAGATTAGTATCAATATTGGGGTGGATGAATATGATGTGTACTTGCTGTTGTAATTTTTTTATTCTAGTGCTTTAAAGACAAAATTTATGATTCCTACCTCACAGAGTTTGTGGTCTATGGGTGAATAATAACAGAGTAAATTTAAAGTCAGTAGGGATATAAGCATAAACTTTTTTTTTTGCAGGATCTAACCTGCATATTCATGCTTAAAGAGAAAGAAGGCTGTGGGATTTTGATCAAAATGAAGTTCTAAGTTTATGTTTAGTTTTTTAATACTGTTTGAGTACATTTCCTTAAGGCGAAGTACATGGTAGTGATCAGTCATGTATTTGTGTAATGTGTCAGGAGTGGGCCCCTAGTTTTCAATTTTCTTTTTGAAAAAAAATTAATGCGGGCAACAATTTTGATTGACAATGTGTTGCCTTATGGATACATCCAGAGGTGATCAAACACAGACATCTTGTGAGATGAGAATCAGTCTGCATAATACGAAGCTCTATAGTTACCTCGGCTATTTGCAGGTTTGTGAGTTTTTTTCCAGTTAGCAATAAATGTTGATATTTGAAGAAATGTTTTATGTTCTAGATATAGCATAGAAACCAAAACAGAATCTTTCTTTTATATATTTCTAGATAAATTTCTAAATACTGGCGTTAAAGGAGAGCTTTCCCCTCCACTCCCTTTATTTAAACATGTATGCATTTTGCTTCAGTCTAAAACTCTTCTGTCACTTTCAGGCCTTAAGTGAAGAGATGGAAGTACAGGGAGACAAACTGGAATGGCTGAACAGAACTGAACCTGAAGTGCTTCTGGATAAAAATGTTGATCTTCAGGAAAAAGACAAACTTTCCGACTGCCTGCAGTCCCTCAATGTGAGGTGGAATAAGGTGTGCATTTCTTCAGCACTGGGTACCTGAAGTTGAAACTATAGTAGTATACTCAGAATGGTTGTTTTAATTTCCATGTATCTGTAAAATGTACATAAAATGTCTTGGAAGCCATGCGGGCATGTTCAGGAAATGTGCTCCAATCCATGTCTAAGGGAAAACACTGGTGGACTTTTTTCCATCACAATGAGTTAGTTTAGCTTAGGAATTTGTTCATTTTTCTTTTGTATTAGCTTTCTTCTAAACAGCTGGATCAAAAATATTTCACTTATTTGACACAAACAGTAAAGTATAAATTCAAAATTGAGATAATCGCAACAAATCTTTGCTGTATAGAAAAGTTGGATGTTTGCAGCAGTTACGAGGAAAACAAACAAAGCTGTGGTAAAGCTTAGTGAGAAAATCTTACCAAGTGTGTCTGGCATTCTTCTAGAGTATAACTGCTGTAAATTAGAAATTCTAGTGTTCAGTCTCATTGGTAAGTATATGAGAAGGAAAGAACTCGCTGGTTGGAATAAAACAAAACTTTTTTGAAGCAGAGCCTGGAGACCCAAGTGAAAAAGGAATAGAATTACTTGGGATTATATTACAGATCAGGGAGGTTAGAATTTACTGGGGAAAGGGGCTTTGGATAGTTCAGGGAGAGGAAAAAATACCTGGTTTTACCTACTGAGCCATGAAAATGGGATATTCCCTCCCCTCTCCCCTGCCCTTTGTATATTACATTTCCATCACTGCCTTTTAAAAAGTTTTAAAAAACAAAGTAGGCAAATTTGTCTTCACTACAATAAACTTTAGCAGTAACATTTTTTTTTCTTTTTAAATTAATTCCATATTTCTCTACTTCCCTGTCACTGATGACCACAAATCATGCTTTGCTTTGTCTTTCCTTTGAAGTGTAGTCAAATAATGAGTCATAGCTTTGATGCTTAGGCAGTAAAAAACATGTAAACAACCTGTCTACAACAGTTCATTTATTCTCTCCAAGATTTAGGTAAGACACTGGAAAGTATTGAAATAACACTCCGAGTACCTCTTGGCATATTTATTGTTTTTAAATGATACTTTGAAGAAATTCATTGAAATATATCTGAGGCATGCCATTGTAGCAAGCATGGTGTAGAATATTTTGTCTTCTAATAACTGATTAGTTTTTTGCTGTTAATATAGATTGTCTTACTGTTTTTATTCCTTTCTGCTGGGCTGTAGGTGGTCAGAGAAGTGCCTGACAGAATCCGAGAACTGGGGCCATTTGTTGAGCAGTCTCGTCTTGTTACACAGACAAAGCCTTCTGGTGAGTGATCAATCCTTCTGTTGTGCTTAATTGTTTTGAGTTTTTGACCTCTTTGAGGTCAAAAATAATCCAAAAAGAAAAACCTTCCCAATGAATTTAGACAAGTGGAAGTAAGAAATGTTGTCCATTGCTGAACTTGAGGCTGTCTTCATGTTACTGTGGGAGAGGGAAGATTAGGAAAAAAGTCGCTCTGCAGTTCAGGATTAGGGGAGTCCTTTGGAGTTCCCGTAAGAGTTTTGAATTACAGGAATGTTTTAGTAAATCTTTGGCCTCCTCGTGAGGAATCAGTGTATGAGGTACAGAATAAAAACCAAAATAGCTATGTTTGCGACAGCCTGATTTCCTGTGGATTTGTGCCTTCTAGTCATGCCTTTTAGTAATTAAGATCTATTAGAAGACTTCCCTACAGCTAATTATTTGTAAAGTGTCTCCTGCAGTCCTTTAAATTTCAGCTGGGACACAGATAGCTCTTTCTCATCTGCTAGATACTGATCTTCCTGAATCTTGTAGGGGAAGTTGTCTAAATATGATACGTTCTTGTATCAGGCACTGACACTGGCTGTCTTTTCAAATTGTTGGAGGCAGATCAGCAGATACAGAGTGTAAACAAGATGCCCAGTCTCCTTTTCATAAAACTAGGTAAAAAAGACAGCCCTTGCCTGAACAAATTTACAGCTTGAACTTCAGTAAATTATCTCTTTTCTTTTTTTCAAGTCAGCATCAGTAAACAAAATTTAATGGAGGAAAACCAATTTTTGTTTAAGCCTTTCAAAACCTTGATTTGGCTTGTTATCCTTTGCTGTAGGGCGTTTGTTAAGTAAAGCTCCTGTATTTCATTGCTGGAGGCAAGTGTGTAATATTCATGCTCAGCTTGATATAACAGTGTTTTCTTGGAACTGTAACACAACCAAACACAACTTCTGGAGTGAATCTTACTGTTCAGCACATTCCTCACTTCTTTGCAGTGTCGGGTTAAAAAGATAGAAAGGATGGGTCTGAACTAACAGGCATCTGTCCCTTCTTAGAATAGTTGCATATTGCTAAGTCCATGAAGCATCTATTGCAGTATCTCAGCTTACTTGTGCTTAAGTGAACGCTGAGCCAAGAGTGGGGAAAACCTTTCTGACACATAATACAAAAGTGAGGAAGGCAATTTTAGATCTTTATCTGAAACGAAAGGATTGTTTTTGAGTGAGGGTCAATTCCCTTTCGTGTCAAACACTGTTTAGCTTTTCTTCATTAGATTTAATGTCATTTTGCCTCTGCAGGTTTTCTTCTTCTTTGTTTTGTATTTAGGCTGAATAATTTGTGTGAGTCTTTGGCTTGCAACGAAATAATCAATAGCCTTTTTTTAAAAAAAAAGAAAAAGGAATTTCTGATTGCTTAGTTTCTGGCATTCCTCAAACGCGAATTTTGCTTTCTCTGTAGATGATGTTGCACATTTATAGGAATTACACCCACCCCACCCTCCCCACTACTTCCCACAATTGCATATGTGTCCATGACTTTTTTTCTTTAACAAAACCCCCGAACTCTGTTTCAGATGTCCAAAAGGTGGTGCTAGTATCTTCTTCATTGGAAATTCCTGTTCAAACTAATCAGGCTTTGGAACTTTCTGCACCTGCTGATCTGGATAAAACTACAACTGAGCTGGCTGACTGGTTGGTATTGATTGACCAGATGCTCAAGTCCAACATAGTCACCGTGGGAAATACTGAAGAGATCAATCGGACTATTGCACGCATGAAAGTATGTGGTTTTTTTGAATGCTAGCAGATTGGAAAATTGCTTACACTTTCATAGCTTGGACATTCAGTAAAGAAATTATGTGTGTTTTTTTTTTAAAAAAAGAATGCAGTAAATGCATAACCTGAAAATTACACTTTAAATGCTGTCATTATTACACTCCTCTCTACTATTTCCTGTTAATTCTTGTATCCCTATGTGAGCTAGGCACTGCTATTTTTTTTTGTTTTAAACAAAGCATATAGAGAATAACTCCTGAAAGTGATACTTATTTTTTAGAATGTGTAGATAGCTTATGCTGAAGACTTTGGAGCAGCTTCATATTTGCTTGGAGGGTGACCTTTATGATCCACTCTCTGGTGGTTTCTAATGAGTTTTGTTGTGTTCTCCTTAGACTAAACAGTTTTCCAGAGACATGCTGAAATGATTAAAAGTTGTAAAATAAATGTTTGTGATGTAAATGTTTTTCTGTTGATAGCTCATGCTATGCTGAGCCATGACTAAGGGCAGTATTTGTGAGATGTATGCTGCCATTAAGGTTCATTTTATCTGACTTGATATCAATTAACGTGAGTAACTGTAGAGTAAAAGCTGCAGGCTATAAACAAATGCTAAACTGTTTCTGTGGGTGTCTAACATAATCTGGAATTGATAGAGTGATGTGATGTACAGTAACTTTAGAAACACTTTCTTTTAACTATATAATACTTGTAATACCAGGCCCTGGTACACTACCATAGTGAAATAACTCTTCTATTTTTTTATAGAATGTTTAATCTGATTCTTCCTCCCTGTTCTTTTCCTTCTCTATCTCCTCTTCCTCCCCATATAAATGATCAGAGCTTGGTAAGAGGAAAATAAGTTACGGGAGAGTGAAAAATAGATATTGTGAAATATTCCACAATGACTATTGGTAACTGTGTGGTTTATACAGGTTAACCTTCACCTCTGGATCTTCAGTAACTGTAATTCAGAATATTTTTGCTTTTTAAAGCAGTGCTATAATACTGTGACAATTCAAGAGTTACAGTAATGATGAGAACAGCCATCTACTTGTGGTGACACATACATGTTTTAGTTTATCTACAAATAATATAGATGATGTTAACTAAATTCTGCTTTTTGAACTTAAAAATCATATCCTAATTCTCAACAGATAACAAAGGCAGATTTGGACCAGCGGCATCCTCAGCTTGATTCTGTTTTTACATTGGCTCAGAATTTGAAAAATAAAACTTCAAGTTCAGACATTAGGACAGTGATTACAGAAAAATGTAAGTTTCTCCATTCTGTGTTTGCAAGTACAATGTTGCCATGTCAGTAAAAAGATCGTTAGATCTTTCTCTCAGGCTCTTGATTTTAAAGCCTAGCTGAAGTTGCATTCCAGGAACAAACTGAAAATTTAGCAGTTAAGTGGCTTTCACTCCAACAGTCTAATGAAATTTCCTGAAACAAGAATTGCCATTTGTTTTCTCGACTGGCCATTTTTTCAAGTACTAAAGGTAAATATTTTTGCTGGGATTTCAAAATTATCTTATACAGAATTTGAGTAACTTGACAGCTGTGGATCCAGTGATGATGATTTTTTTATTTATTGAAAAAAGGAACTAATCGTGTATCTTTATTTTTGTTGAGCTATGATGCCCTGGATAGCTTGTGAAAAGCATGAAGGTATTGACTTAGGACACAACTTTGTGTACATACTTTTAAAATTTTTGACTGAGAGTTAGTAGATCTTTTAAGCCACTAGTATATACTTGAAAATTGAGTCCCTATCCCCTTTGAAAATTTCTTTTACTGGTACTAAAGGAAAGAAAACATACAACTGACACAATTAGAAACTAAAGGACATTGTATTCTTTGAACTTTTAAACTTTCTTGGTTTCTGAGATTAGAAGATTCATCTATCAGGAAATAGCACAGTTAGAAGAAAAAATGAAAGATGTATTTCACAATGTTCTCCTCTGCAATGCAGTTTTCCTTTACTTACATCTATGTGAATTTCTTTGGTGTGCATAAGACTTCCTAGAGATCATAACACGGTTAGATAAAAAGCCCGTAGAAATGTTAAAAGGTCTGACGAGATGGCATCTGCTGCCTAAGATTAACAGGAGCCTATGGATTGGTAGGGGAGTAAGATCCAAAGAAACTAAAGCAACTTGTAGAGCCTGAGTTTTGCAGCCGCTCAGAATTAGGGGTCAGGTGGCAACTTGGGAGAGGATAGTAACAACGTAGTCCATGGGAGTCAGTCAGCAAGGGGAGATGTGATCAGTCACCAAACAGTCTTAATTCTTAAAAAAAGGTGAACGAGGAATAAAGGAACTGTGTGTTGAAAACTTGAGTTCCCCTATGGTCACACCCATCCAAGGTGCGAACAGAGAAGCTGTGTATGCTGACACTTTCAGTAAATACCCTAGATGAGTGTGAAGATTTTGCTGCCTGCCATGGAACATGAAAAAAATGAATGTTTTTTTGCTACTGACATTTGTAAAGGAAAGTTTGCTCTTTGGAGAAAAGTGAAGCTCAAGACTGCTTGATGCATCTCGCTATTTAAACACTGAGGGGAATATCCTGGGGTGCAACAAGAAGAGTGTGGCCAGCAGGTCGAGGGAGGTCAACCTTGCCCTCTACTCTGCCCTGGTGAGGCCGCATCTGGAGTACTGTGTCCAGTTCAAGAAGGTCAGGGAACTGCTGGAGAGGATAGAGCAAAGGGCTACGAAGATGATTAGGGGACTGGAACAGCTCTCTTATGAAGAAAGGCTGAGAGACTTGCGTCTTTTCAGTCCGGAAAAGAGACGACTGGGGGGGATCTTATCAATGCTTATAAATACTTAGAAGGTGGGTGTCAGGAGGATCGGGCCAGGCTCTTTTCAGTGGTGCCCACTGACAGGACAAGAGGGAATGGGCACAAACTTGAGCACAGGAAGTTCCACCTAAACATGAGAAGGAACTTCTTTACCTTGAGGGTGGCAGAGCACGAACAGGCTGCCCAGGGAGGTGGTGGAGTCTCCATCTCTGGAGACATTCAAAACCTGCCTGGATGGGTTCCTGTGCAACCTGCTCTAGGTGGTCCTGCTGTGGCAGAGGGATTGGACTAGATGATCTCCCGAGGTCCCTTCCAATCCCTACCATTCTGCAATTATACTGATGTCCTACAAACTCTTGTGAGCCTGCTCTATGTTGTTTGATGAAGCCTAATTACTCGCATAGCTAGAAGCACAGAAATAGAGAAAAGCTTTCTTCTCTGGAACTTCCCTCCCAGTTACTGCATGGACGTTGTGAATTAAACACACAGCCTCATCAGGAGCTCTTTCCAATCTTTCTGCCTTTGATACCAGACTGGTGCCCCTGACAACTTTTTCTAGGAACCTACCTACTGAACCCACTGAATGTTGAGGCTACCAAGAATTTTGCTATTTTTCTGTCCTGTTTTCCTGAAGACTGAAGAGAGCAGAAATATATTAACAGTACAGAGAGTAAGGTTAACCTGGCCATTAATAGGGAAAAATATACCAAGTAATATTCTTTCTGTAATAATATTGCTACTCTGTAAACATCAAATATCTATCTATTTCAACCAAGTTGCTATTATAGACAGCTGTTTCTCAGGGATATATTTTCCTTCCAGCTTTGTGGGGAGAGCCTAAACACTTCTGAGGTTTTTCTCTGCAGTTCATGAGCCAGCACACAGGGTTATAGTCTTTTTTCAGTCCTGCTGGTTTTGCTTTTGCTGTTTTGGTGAAACCACTGATCTCTACTAGCAGCTGATGGTTTCCTTTGAACATGCTCTTTATCCAATGTAGTAATATTTTTTTAATATATATTTATAATAAAACCCCATATTATTATTTGCTGTTGGGTTACTGAAGCTTTCTAAGTTCTCATTCAGCATGACCTACATCATGCCTGAAAATTAATCTAAAACTTCCTGTGGGTGGAAATTGACAAATCTGTATCACACAGATTATTTGGTTTGCCCACCAGTAATACAGTTACTCTGATAAGTAGGCTTCGCTGACACAGTCCTTAAAAGCTTTGTGAAACTAAACAGAATACTGTTGAATGTATTAAAGTTAACAGATCTTCACAAGCAGATCAAGCACAGTGTCTTTGCATAATTGTAAAAGATTTTTTAAAAAAGAAAAAACCAAAGGTTAAAGTTCATTTAAGTAGTTTTAGCTTAAGTACAACCTTTGGCATTTTTACTTCATGAGACTGACGTGAGAGACAGGGAGATTGAAATGACCTGAGTAACAAGTGTGGTAAGATAAACATATTGGATATGTTACATACTCCTACTTGTTGCTGCTCAGAATACACCTATGGTCAAGAAATTCAGCTTAGTTTTTTTTCACTTGTTGTTTTTTTTACATTTGCTTTTTTACTTTTTATTTCTAGTCATATAGTGCATTCGTACTAACTGTCATGACAAATAATAGGGTAACCTGTTTCCACTTCTGTAGACTTCCAAGTAATATGGTTTTTTTATGGTCTGTAAGTATTAAGAAAAAGGTAGGATGCTATTCATTTCCCTCCAAAGGCAGACGTACTGCTTTCCCTGACATGCTATTTTTTTTGTCCTAGGCTCTTGTCATGCTTTCTTTTTCACCCTTTGTTTATTAAAGGTTAAAGCCTGTTTATCGATCATCTAATGTAACTTTATTAAGAGAGGAAAGGGATACCTGAAGGAAGTGGGGTGTAATCAATAACTTCTCCGTTCTGCTGTGCAATCTGCATAAGCCTGTGGAAACCTGTGGTAGATTGAAAGTGCCAAAGTACGTTGTTACTGGAGTGTTTCTACCTTGGCCAAAATTGTAGTACAGGTGCCACTAGGCTGCCTTCAACACACAGTGGTCTGGAAAGCTTATTTCACTTTGTATAAGCTATCCAGATCTAAACAGTGTTTATTATTTATTTATTTGTAGTGGTTTAAGTTGCAGATGCACAAAAATGGCTTGCTGTATAGCCGTCACCCTAAAATTGTTGGTATATCTCTGCAGTGCAGCTGCGGAAGATTTGCCTCCCACATATGTGTACTTCTAAAGTAAAATAATCACTTTGAAATACTCCAGAAAAATAGCTGTTACCTGTATGCTGCCCCACTTAAAAAGGCGGCCAAACGCTTGCATTTTTTGTTTGCTTGCGTGAATCTGTAAACTACATGGGAACTAAAATACTCAATATAGAAAGCACTGTATTTGAGAATGAATTCTATTACTGCCTCTTGTCCTGACAATTAAGTGGTGTAGTTACGGCTACTTGTTTGTTTGCCTCAGGTTTTTCATATTCTGTATTGTCGTCCACAGTGGAGAAGGTGAAGAACCAGTGGGACAATACCCAGCATGGCGTGGAGGTGAGGCAGCAGCAGCTGAAGTACATGCTGACAGACAGCATGCAGTGGGATGAGCAGAGGCAAGAAATGGAGCATCTCATGGAGCAGTGTGAGATCCGTCTGCGTATGCTCCTGCAGGCCTCAAAAGAGATGCTTACCAAACAGATTGCAGACAACAAAGTAAGACCCTCTACACTTCTTTTTTTTAGTGCCTACCAGACTCCTCAGCCTATGTAATACTACCGGATTCAACTGATGTGTGAATATATAGCTTAGCTGTAGGACTGGTTTGGCAATTCTGTCTCTTTTGGGGCACGATATATTCTAAATTTTCTCTTTTTTTTTTTTTTTTTTAATATGTCAGACTTCCTGAGAATTGCTTTCTGGGAGCGAAACAGGTGGTACAAGTGCATGTGTGTCTTTTTGGAAGTATAGTTGAAATGAGCGTAGTGTAGCATCTAACAAATGATATTATGCAAAAAGCTTGAACCTCAGACTAATGAAAGTTTAATCATACAGCCACAGAATCTAGCAGGTACTACTTCATAGAAACCTATTAGCAGTGGTTTAGTAAATCCAGGAATGGACCAAGTTATTTAAAATTGTCCTGAATTTCACTTCTGGTGGATGCCAGATGTGTTCAACACTTTTTTTTTTTTTTCAATCCCATGCAATGTTCACTGCTTTTCATACCACAGCAATCCTGCTGTGATAAATCAATGAGCCTGATGTCCTTTGTCCTGGTGGCTGTCAGAAAAAGGGCAGGCTGTAGGTGGCACAGGATGAGAACTAGAGAGACAAATCAGCGAGGATGGGCTCTTATCAGTGCAGTATTTAGAACAGGGCTGTAATAGACTTTTAGAAAGTGTGTTTGTTATATATATATATGTATATCAATATGTATACACACACACATATCTATGTATATTCATGAAGGGACAGTGTAGGGGGTGGAGCTGAGTATGGAAGGAAGCAGGGAGTATGATTGTGAGAAATCCTCACTGATCCATAGCTATTTCAGTAGACAGTAAAATTGTCTGCTTTTCATCATCTTTCTCTACTTGAGCAGGGGATTGAAAATGGACTGTTAGGTCTGCTTTGCTTTCTTAAGTGAAAGTAGGACTCTGCCCGAACATATAATACAGAGATCATAAAATATGACTAGACATATATATATGTATGCAAATATATTTTTTCATTTAGAAATAATGTTGAGTTCAGGATTCTGTAAAGTCAAGGCACCTTATGAATATCCTGCCACAGTAAGCAAACACACCTAATCTGTTTTTTTCATTTAAAAACAAAAACCCCATAAAAAACAATGAAATTGAATTCTCTTGCTGTGTGCTTCATTTATATCACTTTTAGCTATCATGTCACTATTATCATAATCTAAACTTATTCATGCTACTAAAAATATGAAAGTGATTTTTTACTTTTGTTGCCGGTAAAACACAGAAGAGGATTTTTCTAACCTTTGGCAGTTCTGGCAAATATAATTGTTCCCTACCTATTTGTTTTGATTGGTTCATTGTCAGGACACTTAGTATCTGTAGGCTTCCTATTTAAGATTTTTCTTCTAGATGAAAAATATGCACATTTTTGTTTTTTTAAAAAAAAAGGTAAAAAGAAGGATTTTACAATATGATAAGATGCATAATTTGAAAATTAGTCCGATCTTGATTTTACTCTGTCTCATGTTTTTTTAGCTGTTAGTGCAGGATTTGCATAGAGGTGACATCACAGTAGCTGCATTCAATGATCTTTCTAATAAACTTCTTCGAGAGTATCGTGATGATGACACAAGGAGGGTGAAGGAAACCACCGACCAAATGAACACTTGTTGGGTTAATCTGAACCAAAGGTAATTATAAGTTTTCACTCTATATGGAGCTGTTTGCGTCTTAAACTTGTGTTGTATGTATGCGTGTGTATTGCAGTTTCTTCTCCATCTGCTTTACAGCAGCATTTAGGGCTACTGTGAATAATTAGGCAATTACAGTCAAGCTGTTCTGAGTTTTGATGATGGAAATTCCCACGGTTCACCATGGAAGGCTTCTGTATGACTTCTCATTTATGTGGTGTTTTTTAAGTGTGAAAAAAAAAAGTACTTTTTTCATGTTTGGTCTCAAGTTTGCTTGTGGCTATTATTCTCTAAGTGTCTTTGGACAGTTCCTCTCCTGTTCTTTGATGCTGATATGCTTTAAGTATTTGTAGTTTGTTGCTGTGCTATCTTTCCATAGGGCTGTAAATATTCAGCTTGGTCTTCCAATGCATTAACTCATTTCATCTAATGTAAACTTTCCCTGAATGGGTATGCGTTTTGGGTTCCAGAGTGTGATGATGCTTCTAGCACTCCCATCTAGAAAATAGGAACTGAGACTTACTTGAAAATTACTTTTTATTCATCCTCTATTAAGACATATTTGGAAACATGTCTTAATGGAAATATGGTATTTCCCTATGCATAATATTTTTTTCCTGCAATGTAATCTCATCTCCGTAGAAATGCTTTTTAGTATTTGATAGACAATTAACATATAGCATAGTGTCTGCGTCAGTGTCTCCAGCTTAAAGGAGACTGCTTTGTGGTTAGAGGGACAGAGGAGAAAATTGATCTTGTGTATAAGGGAGTGGGGGAGATGACAATCTTGTATGTGTGCAAGTAAAAGGGGCAACTGCTTTTGTAATGTCAGTTAAGTTAATAAAAATCCTAGGTAATAAAGTCTCTGAAGCTGAGGTTATATTCTGGGAAGTGAGAGAAGAACTTCGCAGTGACAAGAAGTAGGTAATGAAGGAGGCAGAGTAGAACGTCGTTTTATCCTTCTTCGGGGTAAAATGGTACTTCTGTCATCTTGTGCTTTTGATGTGGCAGCTGGTTTCCTGGTTATGTCCATTGAGAGATGAGATACAAAATAGGCAAAACTTTGTATGGCTCATTTCACATGATTGTTTGAGAGAGAATAAAAATTTGTTTATCTTTAAATGTTTTGTGACATAAGATTTTTCAAGTGAGTAAAACATTTCATAATTATTCCATGTGATGCGGACAACTTTTTTTAATGGTTCTTCAGAAAACTTACTGTAGACGGTAGGAAAGGTTTTGGCATGTGACAAAACTTCCTTGGCTTTCTACTTCTACTTTTTCTGAACTAGGTCATAGTGATGAGGTCATTTCCTGAAATGGCCCTTCCTGACCATTCATTTGCATTAAGATTAGGGACTGCAGCATTTTCACCCTCAGGTTGTCCTGTCTTACCTCAAAGGAAACTAACTAAACTTTCCAAAGATGCCATTAACTTCATCTGAATGTCATGATGACATCTGGGGATGAAGGTGCAATTAGGGGGTGAGAGGAAACAGCTCCTTGTTGGATTAGCAGTAGACTACATTTCTGTAGTAGTCTCATTCACATTCAAACTTTGCAGTGTTTTGGCTCAAAGTGGTATAAAACTGCCCACCACTTATCAGGTGACCAGAAAGAAGAGCTCCTGCCTGGAAGCCTCTAATTATGTTTGAATCTGCTAAAGTCTGGAATAATAAGCAATTGCAGTCTGTTGTGTGTAACTGAAGCTCCTCAATTATCACTAGGGCTACTGTTTTGCAGTCTGCAGCCTTAGGAAGATGAGTATCTGCTTTGTTTTTTAACTAGGGACAGAATGTAAAGGAGAACTCTGAGAACCGGTGGGTAGCCAGAGCGTGGAGCTGCTCAGCGTTAACCCCATGGAGCAGCAGAGTAGAACTGAAATGGGAGAATGTGCAGTGAAAGCACCATTTTTGAGGGAATGAAACTTTCTATACTTGCTTTAAATGCAGTAAACAGAAATACCAATGAACCTTGAGGAACAAGGCTTACTTCATGAAGCATGTCCCACTTACTTGGGACATGCAGGGGTTGTACATGGAGCACACATGTGGCCCTATGGCTTATATAAGCACAGATCTGTATTTATAGCATAATGCTTTAAAATACCAGTTTGTTCCCATGCTTGGATGCTGTGGAAGAATGAGTCCTGAATAGCACAAGAACATTACAAGAAAGCCTGTAGCCATGGCATGTGAAGTTGAAGTAGCTTATTTTAAAACTGTTGGCATTAAGAGATTGAAGCTCCCCAGCTTGACATTGTGTAAATTGGATACTCTGCCCAGTGGCTGTTTATGTTCTGTTTTTATATTTTAGGGTGAAACTGTAGTAATTCTGTGTGGTTTGGCTGCCTCAGTGGATTATAGCTGCTGTCTGTACTGTCTCAGATGTTATTTTCTGACTTTCTTTTCGTCATACCTGTGTGCATCACAGATTTTTAGTTTAAATCTGAAAAAATAATTGGGTGGAACAGAAACTTGAAACAGTGCCATGAAAACTCAAATAGTAGAGTTACAATTTTCTTTTTCTTCTTGGATGTGTCTTTGCTAATAGAATCTGCTTAGACCTTCTTCGCTATCACTCTGTTAAGTCAAGTTAGCTGCATTTGTAAAGGATTCTCCAGGTTCTCCTTATATTTAATACTTATATCCTAGAAGGACCAGCTGTCTTTTGAGGGTGTTCTAATTGTATTAGAATTCTTTGAAAATCTGAGTCATCTTTTTATAGCATCGTGTAGTTGTTAATCTGCAATATGGAATCCTCCCTAATTTTTTATTTTACATTTGTGGCCTTTACTGGAAGGAAATTAAAATATTTGCATCTGCTCTATAGGTGTTGCTCACTACTGTTATACGGGTCCTCTTTAAAAGCACCCATGTGATCTTAGAACATTAGTTCTAAATTTGTAAATTTATTCTGCCGGAGTGCGTATTTAGTGAAAGGAACGATTTTCAGCTTTAATTCAAATATCATGATGGCAGTGGGACTGTAATAGGATTTTATTCTTTCCTTTAATTTCAACAAAAGTTTGAGAAATTAAAACTTTAGGCTGAAGACGACATTTTTCCATAAATGTTATTAGCTACAAAGTTCAGGTCGTCTCAATTCCCATCTAGTACATCAGTATGTAGACTGAGATCTGGGTCACTTGCAGTGTTTCATCCTTTGGGGCTTTTCTTTTTCTTTGAAGGTCACCTTTATTACCAGTCTGTTCTTCCTGTTGTCACTCCTGTTCTTCCACCTTTGGCCTTAAACCCCTGCTGGGGAAGAAAATCCCTGCAGAGAAAGGGGGTTTTGAAGTCAGAGCTCATAACTGCTTTTACCTTACGTTTTTCTTGCAGGTCCTTGGTGTGTTCTGATTTTTGAGCTAGTGCTTGTTATCTTTTTCTAGGCAGTATCTATCAAACCATTTGTAATCCCTAGCATGCTATTTTTTTTTTTTTTTCTTAAGAGTGGGGAAGCATTACAGAGTTTCAAATAAGAAGCAAGAATGAAGGCTTCTTGCCCTGCTAGTCATTTACCAGTAGCCAAAACTTGGGCAAGCATGAAGTCACGAATGATTCAATTTATCATTTATCCAAGTATATCTTGGATAAAGCAATTATTAACAAGAGACATAAGACTTAAACTCCTAAAGTGGGGGTTGCACCACTGTCTTTTTGCAAGTAGTCTCTAGAAAATGCAGTTGGTTATGCTAATACTTAGGAATGTAAGCCTGGCAGAATTGGGGTTGCGTGAGATTTTCTTACTGCCCTTGAAGGAAAACAGCTTTTCCTTGCATCTCTCTTCTGATGTGCTAGTAAACCTGAATACTTGTCTTGAAATGTCATCCTGAATGGTACTGAACACTTGCAGCTTCTTTTCTAAATAGAGTATTTTAGCTACTTTTGAAATTTGTGATTTTAAACACGGTGATACCCTAATACTGCTGAGTACTACTGTTGACACACCATGGCAAGGAGGAAAGAAAGCCTAAGTAGAATACGAGGAGGCAGAGTCACATAAGTTTGGTGGGCATGACTGGAGAAAGCTGTCCAGTTAATGTGAAAATGTCAAATGCTGAGTGTTTTGGCCTTTTCTTACCTGAAATTAAGTATCAGTTTACCCCTGAAATCTTACAATATGGTTAGTGCTCGATGTGAAAATAAAATTGAACTTCCTACTTATTTAGCAGCAGCATTCTAGATAGTAGCCCTGTTAGGGATTCCTATACAGTGTGCTGATGTGGGAGAGCTTGTTTCTTTCTTTTGTCCTGATTTTGGGAAATGGGATACTGCAGAATAACAGCCTCAAATGGATGAAATCTAGCTTGTCATGCTTTAATTAACATTGTTAATCAGAGCTTGTGAAATTGCTGACTATAACAGTTTCCCATCTGAGTTTCATTTCAGTGACAACGAAAGTTCTGTTATGCAGAAGTATAATGTGATCTTTTTCCTAGGAAATCTTTTGTAGTTGCCTACCAACAATGTAATCCAAGGGTTTAAAATTAGTTCTTACATCTTAAAAAAACTCCTCTTACAAACAGAAACTTTTGTGTTTGCACCAACCAGAGATCCTTTAGATTGATTGAAAAGTTGGACTATATTCTGTCAGTCTTTTTTTTTTTTTTAGATTTAAGCATGTTGAGTATGGCTTGTCTGTTATGATGGCAGTGTATTAGTCTGAGTGATAAAGCCAAAAATCTTGGCTTTTAACACAGAGAAACAGGTATTTGAGTTTTCATCCCTCAGCACTTTAACTCTTAGAAGTTAGGGAAATGTTTCTCCTCACCATAAAAAAGAAAGAAAAAAGTTCCCCCAAACTCTGTGTTTCTATCCCACATGATTTTTGTTGATGAGGAAAAGCATTCACACTTTTCACGTGGGAATAACACTTCTACTATCTGGAGTAGCGTAAGTCCATGATGGAAATGTTCAAAGAGGAAAAGCTAGGTTTTTAATTAATAACTTCATTTCTTCCACATGCCTTTTTAAAAAGGGCTGTGACGTATATAACCATCTCAGAACATCTGTGGGTAGCTATAGATATAATAACCAGAAAAACAGTGATATAAATAATGATAAAACCAGCTGTGGCAGCTGGTCACATGTATAGTTTCTTAATAGGGATAACTTTCAGATTTCCTTTTAGTAGTTTCATTATGAAGTATGTAATGCTGTATGTTATGGGAGAATATTCTGACACTTGTCTTGCTTACAGAGCTGTTGATAGGCAGAATTTCTTGGAGACAGAGCTGAAGACAGTACAGGCCTCACACAAGGATCTGGAGAGCTTCCTCAAGTGGCTTCAAGAGGCAGAAACGACAGTTAATGTTCTAGCAGATGCATCCCAGCGTGAGAACACTGCTCAGGACAGTGCCTGCAGAAGGGAACTCAGAAAGCAAATGCAGGTGAGAAGCTAATAGTGCTGTTATTCATGCTTTTTCTCAGTGGCAAATGCTATAAAGGAAAGCTATCTACTAGAGTGGGGAAACCTGCAGCCTATTGGAAGGTGTTTAAAAACCAGTACTTTAGAAGTCATGTGTGTGAAGGAAGAAGCAGATTTTTTCTTCCTAAGGTTTGAAATGCATATTTGGTGGACAGCTGTGGCACTGAGGGCTTTCAAATGTCCTTGGAGGGTGACTGCATTCGGGAAGTGTATTAAAACTTGGAGGGTGACTACTCAGGAAGTGTCTACTTGATTAAACCAAGTCATGTTGTGGAATTGTCCAACCAAACAATTTAATCTACTTAACTCCAAATAAAGCTCTCCTGGGCTGCACTGTCTCCTATCCCTGCCTGCTACCTTCCTTCTGCTTTTTCAGCAATCCAAGAAGTTATTGTGCTTGGATCATTTCTTCTCCCTCTCCTGCTTTCCAGCAGCTCCCCAGCTGGCCTTCCTTCCTGTACAGGCCACAAACTGGAAAGATGAGAAATAACTGAGGAGCCTAACAGACACAATTTACAGTCCCTTTTAATATAAGAACACCCTAGCTTGTCTAAAATCTGGAAGAGGGATCCCTTCTCCTGGTTTAAGGACCATGGACTAGCTGAGTACCACATTGTCTAGTTATTCCTGCTTTTCCATATCCCATGCATCTCCTTTGGGGAGGTAGGGGAGAGATAGAGAGGAGCTGGTAAGGGTACAGTGTGTTGAGGGAAAACAGGAGGAGAAAGGGTGTGGAGAGCAGACAGTCTTTTCAAAATTAAAATCTTTGGGTAGTGGCAGCAAAAGGTTGAACGTCACGGACTAAAAGGATTTTATGTTTCTATGATATATGAATTGTCTTTGTCTGGTTTACCTGATGTGAACGTTGTTTATGTGTCATCTTTTTATGTTTTAAGATATTTTTTCCTTTAATTACATGGCGTCATTTAGCACAGCTACTTTGATATGCACCGAACTGGGAGGCTAGATCAGTTATTAAATCCTGCACTCTGGCTTTGGAATAAAGTCTGTGGTCTAAGTTCATGGGGTTTGAACAGCTTCTAATGAAAAAAAAAGTGCTGCTTTCAGCAGTGCTGTTAATCTGAACATACCTACATTGAATTTAAATGAAACAAGACAGTTTAAAAGTATCAGATAGCAAGCTACTCGCTAATCATAAGGAAGAGAACAACATATTGTGGAAGCTTGTGTCTGTTGAAGATGACATGTCACTCACCAATGTTTATATGATTCAGGTCAGTCGGGTAACTCATCTGTAGAGATGTGTCTCTTTGTGAAATGCTGAGACTAGTCTGTAATGGCAACACATAGAAGTTAATATCATACTTTCTATTGGCAGCTCCCCCCCCAAACAACTAGTGTAGTGGAGGTGGAAGAGCTAAAATGAGGCCACAGGAAGCTAACAACATGAGGCGGTGTTGTGTGTAAATAGACTTTTTTTGCATTACCTCGCATTTTGTGTTAGTCAATCACACCATGATAAAGCTGTTAGTTTGCAATTTGCTTGTTGGCTCTATGCAGCTGTGAAGCACCTTGGTCATGGAAGATTGTTTGGCCTCTCTCATTGGGCTGCAGTCTGGTTAAATTTGCCCGAGTTGTGCAGTGTGAGAGAACTGCTGGGCAAGATGGGCTGCAGTGTGAAAAAGGTCTATAACCAGCTCCTGACCATGACCATTGTCCTGGCTTCTAACCATTGAGAAGGCAGATGTACGGGCTTGAACATGGCCTCCCCTTGTTCAGCATAAAGTTACCTGATATTCTCCATCTTTTTCTGTGACTCTATGCTTCTACATAATGTACACATGAAGCATAATCACTTAACTTACCCATGACTTTACATAATATTATGTGCTTTTTTCAACTACCAAAGGAAGTTAAGTAGAGCATGTCAAAGACTGCAGTAGTGTAATGGCTTCTGAAATTATCTTTTTCCCCTACCATCTTTCAATCTCACTTTAAATATAACTGAAGACATTCATATCATGACACTGGCAAATGCTCCAAAATCAATGTTTGTTTTCAAATATTTGTTGAAAGGAACTTTTGAGAATAAAATGAAGCTCTAACATCTTGCTGTACCTTAAAAAAATGAAGCCCACTCCCTTGTAAATTCTAAGCTTAAACAAAGATAATTTCCTATTCTTCCCCTGTTAAATGGTATTAAATAACAATGTTCTTCTCTTTGTACTTTGTTGCATATGTGAAGAAGTATTTCTTCTAAAAGGTTATAAGAATGCAGGGCTTGTGACTTTTTCCACTCTGTGTGAAGATGCCCCTTCCCCCAAGGCCTGTTTATTGAGTAAAATTTTACTGTGAGTTTAAGGTGTGATAAATTCTAGGTGAAATTTGTGCTGAACGTAGACAAAACATGATGAGTTTTTTGTTGTTGTTATACGTTATGCATTTTCAAAATAGGATCATCTGTTAAACTGACATCTGTGTGTGATGGGCTCACTTGTTTGGCTGCAGCTCAAGCCAGTCTGCAGTGGAATCAGTGATCTGGGTACTGTTGAAGTTTTGTTTTGACTTCCTTGCGACATCAGAGGCTAGCAACAATACTATGCAAATCATGCAAACTTTGAGTGTGGTAATGATTTCTTTTTGAAAAGGGGGAAAAATCACAATTGTAGCATCAGTCTTTTTAATTCATTCTGTCAGTATCTAAATGTTGTCGAAGACTTTCCTTTCAGGTTAGTGCCAAAACACTCCAGTCTTCATTGCAAAATGTTTAGCAGCCACCTGAAAGAGGTTAAAACCTAATTTGAAGCAAGACGCAGAAAATGAGCTAGGAAATGGTAAGAAGTAATGCCAGTCAATGTGTGTGAATTCCCGTGCCTACAGAAGTAAAGCAGTTCAGAATAATTTCAATATTTTGTTTTATTGTAAATTAAAATCAACATGACTAGCGGTGGGCTGTTTGTGTCACTGCTTGATTCAAACTTGTATATTAGCTGGGAAGGAAAAAAGCAGAACTGAAAGAAGGCAAATGTGGACCATGAATTCTGTCTTACTCAGAAGAGGTTTGAGCTCTTGCACAGTTATTTCTGAATGTCTCAGTGTTTTTGGACTTGTGCTCCTTCACAGGTTTCCTCAAAAGATGTTCGGTAACAGCGTATCAGCTAATGATTGTAAGCTTGAGCTGGTAGGTTAAAGGAAAAGACTTGTGGTGGAAGAGAAGTGTAGATAGAAGCCAGGAGCAGTGGAGTACAGGGGCATGATTCAAATGGATGGTGAAGATAAGGAAAAAGAAGGTGAGTCTAGCAAGGTGGAGAATGCAGAAGGTAAGATTTATGTACACAGTTTCCTCAAAATGAAGTCACTGGTGCAGGACAGATCAGGAACGAAACAGAGTACAGGTAAAAAGGGTTTGTCTGAGGACTGGTAGAAATACTGATTCAGTTCTGAAAATAAGGGTGAAAAAGTTGTTAACTGAATTGGATGGAAGGAGTTTTTAAATGTCCTGTATGAAGAGCCATTCATCCCCTCAGATGGAAAGTGCCTGAGAATAGGCAAACCAGTGTATAATGCACCGGCATCTAAGCTATGCATTATCTAGGTTCATATGAACTTGTGATGCTACCTGTAGTTGGTGCTTCCATACTGTGCTAATTGATGTGCTTGACGTTTGTATGTACCTGTTCATGTGGCAATATGCACATTAAATAATACAATTACTTGTAATGATGTCTACCAGCTACTGTGTTAGTAATGGTTTCCCTAAACCTTTTCTACAGCAGCCCCTCTAATACGGGTTTAAGTAGACTCATCATAGCACCTTTGGAAGCAATAAGAAATAGCTGTATTGGGAGTGCCTCACTGGTAGCAAAACACTTCCATGCTCTTGAACGTTCTACTGCCATCCTTAGATGGCTTAAATAATTCTGCTTTGTCATGGGAAAAACATAAAAATGATGTTAGCTCTTTGGATTCACGGATGGCTAGAAAAAGGGGTGAAGGCACAACCGTATGCTTTTAATTTGTTAAAACCCTATTCTTCCTTCTCCTGATAAGTCATTCAGGAAACGATTTTAATCGTAAATGGCTCCTGAAAAGCATTCCTACTTTCTGGGCAAGTGAGAGTCCTTTGAGATCCCTTTGACTAAATTAGCTTTAAGAGAGTTTTCATAGGAGAGAGGTTTACCCCCTGCGGTTTTTCCTTTTGTATTGGGTAATCTAGTTTTGAGAAGCGCCTGTGTGATTTATTAGCCTTTAACGTATGGCTGATATAATTAGGGCAGGTATCCCTCTGCTCCTCTCTCAAGATTTATAACACAGTCTGTTATTCACTCACTCTACAGCTCTGCCAGAGCTGCGTTTAGTCTGAGAGCGAGAGCATCCTTTCCCGGGGTGAGGGAGAGAATGCTCACTCTGCCGATAGAAAGCAGCTACTAGGGGAGAACAACTGTTGTGATACGCTGGAGTCGTCTTCCTGAAGGGATTCTTTTTTTGTTCCTACAGCTTTCAGGCTTAAATTAATAATCTTTCCTGGCTATTTAGTGCACTCCTGAACGGTGGCAGGCGCTCGGCTGCTCAACAACTTCATTTACACTCTGCGTAAGCAGAGCTGAGCAGTACCGGTTAGAAGAATCTGAGAAGACTGCTATTTTTTTGCATTTGTTTTGTTGGGGTATTTTGGGAGAGAAACTTATGCTATATCAACCTCCTTTGCCTTTGAAACGTATAAAGCCTGTGGCTTGCAAAAGCAGTCCTGGAAGAGAGCATGCTCAGAAAGCTGGCAAATCATTGTCCAGTGACCGGGAGGAAATGATAGTTGCTCTTCATTTATAATGCAAATTCTGAGGTGTCTTCAGAAGCGTGGCAAACTTAAAATGATGGCTGTGGTGAGAACGTCTCTCCAGAAAGTTGTGGTGTTGTTGCATCGTTTACAGAGGATGGCAGTTTCTTCTCCCCGTTACCAGAAGCTTTGTAAGGTAAGAAATATAAGCACTAAATCTTGAGAGTGTCTGATGCTAACTCTGTTGTCTTTCTGAGATAAAAAGAAAAGAAAGTAAGTATGGGATGAGTGTCAAACAGATCTAGGCTATCTAGTGTGTTTTTAAAGCCTGCCCGGCTCTCATGTGCATGTGTTCTTAAGGAATGCAATAGAAAAAAACCCAACGCTGTGCTTGCCAGTATGATGCACTTTAAAAAAAAAAAAACAAAAAACCAAACCAAAATGTTATCTTGCCTACCATTTAAATGTCCCGAAGGAAACTGTTAATGTTCAATGATCTTTTTTTAAAATACTACCACATCTTCTTTTCCAAAGGAGTTGGTTAATTCTCAGTAAATGCAGTACTTTAACTCCTGGGTACCCCTTATGTAGACTAACTGTTCTTCTATGCTCAGTGGTTTTGCTATTGAGCTTTGTGAAACTTTTAATTAGGAACGAGTTCAGCAGACTAATACGTAGACATGAAATTTTGGCTTCACCTGGCTGTATTTGTAGAGTTTTTTCAGAGATAGAAAATAAGGAAAAGTTGGAGGAAAAGCATGTTTACATGGGCTACAACTCGTATTGGCATTTTTGCTGTTATGTGTTTTGGTGACTGACTATTTCTGCTTCCCCAGAGACTGTGTTTACTTTTGTTTATTGCACAGGTTCAGTAGTTCTGAACTTTAATACTGTGGTAATGATCTAAGCTACCTAGTAAAAATACATTTTTAAAGTAGGTTGATCACTCACCAGATTAAAAAAATAAAATAAAAAAAAATTTCAAACTGGTCTGTAAAGTCCACAAGTTAGTACTGCTGCAGTGTTGGTGCCTGTGTAGGATGGCCATACTGTGGCATATTACTGGACTTTAATATAAGGATCCTGCTTCATAATTTCAGAAAAATATGAAATTGGAGAGGTCTTCAGCTGTGTACTGACATAACCTTATAGAAATTGTTTGTCTTCCTTTGAACTTTTTTCTTATTCTCTATGCTTGTGATACTTTAAAACTGCCTGTGGTTTTTGGTGAAACTGTGCCTGAGTTTTGCATAAAAGGTGTGTGAAAACCAAAGTGCATGACCATGTCTTGTTCCTACGATAAAGCGAAGCCACCATGTAACTCATCTTAATTGTTTCAGTCTGAAATGTGTTTTCCATTATGAGAAACAAACAAATGACATCAAGTAAAAAAGATCCCACCTCTGTAATAGCAGAGTTTGTAAGTACGAAAAAGGTATAATGTGGTATCTGGTTCATAACAGTGAAGCTGGTAAAAGAAGTTTGGGCATATGGGGGAAAATCGTATTGTTTTTAAAAGGGGGTTTCAGTGTGCTCCTGTTTACAAGGCTGTACTGAGAGGTGTATCTTCATTATGAAGGATGATAGACAGCAGTTTGTGTGCATGCAAGCTATTTTAACCAGCATGCCTCGGTTACTCTTGTCTTTATCTGTTGTATCATTAAACAGCCCTGTTTGCTTCTGTGAATAAGGCAAATCTTTTTTTCATTAATGTAAACACATGGTTTTTAATTGTCTTTTCATAAACACTAGGAAATTAAAAGTGCCTTAAAACCTATTTAGTCACATTTTTGTGCATAAGCTTGCTTGTAACAGTGTTTGTCAAACAGGAGCTATTTAAGGACTCTCGCAGTAATAGTTACCTGCTAATTAGCCTGAGAGCATAGTAAATGGTTGGATACTTCATTTGTTGAGTTTAAATCTACCCAAGGGGTAGAAAAAAATCTTCTCAAAGGCTGTTATTAAAATATATTATCTGATGGAGAATCCATGCAGTGATAACCTTGGTAATTTCTGTGTAGCTTAAAATTACACACTGTATGTTTTTCTGTTTGTTAAAAGGTCATGTGGCTTAGTTTTTTCAGGTGTTTCTGCTTAGTTTACTGAAAGTAGAATTGTTGGTCTGCCTGTAGCATTGAATGAGATGCTGATTGAGGAAAAAAGGAATGGTTTACAATCCCAGTAACTTCCAGCAGGTGTCAATGTAAGGCAGTAATATATGGGAGTCTGGTGATGGAAATGTTAATACTTGGATGAGAAAATGGTATGGAAATTACAAATTAAAAGCAACTGTGACAGCATGTCATGAAGGATTTCTTGTAGTGCTCTGTATACTTCTGTCTTTTGAATTTCACAAGTTTGTACATGTCTTGTGAACTCTGCAGATAGGTTAATATAGTTCAGCTGTGATGAAGAGAAGTCATTTACTTTAGAGTATATGAATTATTGCATTGTGTACAGAGTAGTTGCTTCATGAACTAACATTTAAATGTTTCATGTGAAGGGTTCTCTGAAGCATAGCAGAGTGCCAATGAAATAAACATTTTAACAAGTGCCAATGAAATATTCAAGACAAATTCTTGAAGTTAGTGTTTGTCTGTTTTAAACTCCACTGTTTATGAACAAATAAACAAGGCTTTGTTATTGAACTGTACGGAGGAAAGTCATAATTGTTGCTCTTATTATTAGCTTTGTGTAACAGTAATGCTCCGCATTCATAATCTTCATTTTTCAATTTTCTTAAAAGCAGAAACAAAAATAAACACTTTGGTGACATATTACGGCATTTCTGAAAAACAGGAAATCCAAGGTTTAGGATATTTCTTCTTTTGCTGCTTTTTCTGTCACTAATTCCTTTGTACCAAAGTGAATTTTGCCAGATACAACTTTTCAATAGTACTGCTATTAGATATTTTTATACCGAAATTAGTGGCATACAAGGGCAAAATGTGTACACTTAGCATTGTATTGTCAGGACAATGTGTAGTAAGTTTTGCTTTGTTCTTGTTAGCTGCTTTGTTTTATAACTCTTTTGTAACATTTTGACACTCAAAGTGAACAACCAGAAAAATATTTTGTGGGAGCTGTCATCTGTTCTGTGTTCTTGCTGATATTTGATTGTTCCTTAAAGAAAAGTCTTCTATTAGGTATTGTGAATGAGCTCAGATAAGAATGAGTTTAGATTTTCATTGGGAACATCAAAATCATGGTAGCTCATTGATAGATCTCTTCTGAGAGACCAGAGCTACAGTATTTCTTATGAAAATGAAGTAGAAAATTGGCAAGCTTTCTCTAACTTCCCTGACAGAAGTGAAAGAGTAGTGCATCTCTGTCAGACAGGTAACGGGTGACTTTGACGTATGTATCCTACTTGTGGAGCTTGACCACAAGCATTGAGGTATTTTTGAAACACATTACTAGCATTCAGGGACTGGGGCATTCATCCACTGGAGGACAGACTGAGGAACATAGCTAGTAGCTGAGAGGGTATTTTCCCTTTTGTTTTGTGATGACATCTTTAAAAACAAGTAAATAAATAATCAACTCCTTCGTACAAAATACTTGAGATCTCAAACCTGATCCAACGTAAGTCTTCTGGATACATAACTTAAAATGCAATTCTCTCATGTTCTGCTGTTTCTATTTCTTTTCTTTTTTACGACTAGTTTTAAATTTGTAAAACCACAGGAAGCTAAAAGCACAGTGAATGCTGGGGTCAGCCAAAATCATCTTTTGCTGTGACACTGGTGATTGCATTCCAGAGGACATTTACATCGTGTTGAATTTTGAGAGTAGCAGCAAAGGCTTTGTTCCTATGAAATTTTGAGAAAATATGAGGATGGGGCAAAAAAAGCCAGAAAAGGTGTATTGAGAAATGGGTAGGCTAATCCTGGTTCCAATTAATTCAATGAAAATGAGTTTTCTAATGTTTAAATGACTTCAAGTTGATTTAGAAAATAAATCATTGGCACTTGATGACTTCAGGTATGAAATACAGGTAATCAAGGGTGAAGGGGAGGCATTACAGCAGCAATATAGTACATATTTATTGGACAGTAGGAGTGAGAATAAAAATTAATTTTAGAAGCGTGTCCTGAGGGGAGGCTACTGTATTAAGATAGCTGTTGGTTGGAAAATGAAGCCGTGCCTCTGTCATCAAAAACATTGCTAAATTACTCCGACAGTTTCAATGAGAAAGTGAAGTCTGGACTGCTCAATATTATTCTAGTAGTATAAGGGACATTCTAATTAGTTCTAGATCTACCATAAAGCTTTATAGAAGGGAGGACACAAGAATTAAAAGGAACCTTGGATGCAATGGCTGTTATTTACTGAAATACAATGGGGCTAAAAGTGCACTGCTGAAAAAAATGGCTATTTTGGAACAGGAGATTTAGTAAATAATATCTAATAACAAACATCTTAGAGGAATGGGCAGAGTTTAATGGAGAAACTTGTAGGTAAAGTATTGGGAATACTTCTTGATAGTGAGATTTAGGAGCTTAGGAAGTCTTTTTTCCCAAGGGCTGATGTTTCCTCAGTCCTCAAAGAAAATGTTTTAGTAAGGCCCTAAGCAGTATTTTAGTTTAATAAGCCATTTCAAAGCATACAAGAACAAGGAGGTGATTGGGAAGAGCCAGCAGGGATTTTAAGAAGAGGGCTTTCTGAGAATGCTGCTGTCTCTTTGGATGAAGAGAAAGAAGTAGTGTTCCCTGATCTTGACGTTAAAAAGACATTTGACATGGTGTCTGGTAGTGAAATTGGGGTTATATGGACAGGATAGATGAGTGAAAAGGTGGGAATAAAATTGGCTGGACTGTTGGTGTTCCTCAAGGTCTGGGCCTGAGAACCCGAACACTGGGAAAGAGTGCACCTTCAGCAAGTTTGTGAATGATATTAGATTGTGGAGGAACAGTCAATATGTTCCCATTCATTGAGGCCTGAAGTGGGAAGGATGGAATGACCGGAACCCCATAAAGTTAAAAAAAAAAAAAA